>CABPRJ010001894.1:144463-746610 GCA_902439185.1 Cinara cedri
AAACAAAATAATGCAAAGTTTACTTTGCTATTTTAATCTGTATGCTATAATAATTAACAAACACTATAAAATACGAAGCCTGACTATAACACTATGAAAATTACATTAACCAGTATATTTAACTTAAAAATGTGTAGTTTAATTGTATTATGAAATTATTTATTATTTGGACCCGCCCTCCTTTTTTGAAAAATCACGATTGTGCGTCTGAAATCGATTTTTGATGATACCTGTTTTTTAGCAATTTAATCTAATTTTTGAGCGTTTATAATATAAAAAAAAATATTTTTATCCACAAAAGCCAAAAGAAAAAAAACACATAAAACTTAAAATTCAGTTTTAAAACCGTATGACGTCGTGTATACCTAAATTATAAATACGACTGTCAAAGAGTTTTTTTTATAAAAACCTCTTATAATATTTATTTGTAAAGTTTCAGTAAACGCGTTAAAAATATACAAATCATTTTCTTTTGAAATCGAGTAGTTTTTCTATAGTATATACACGTCATAATATACTTAACATAACTTTTACTGTTCAATAATGACATTGAATTGCTTTTGTTCAGTGACGACACACTTTAACTATATTATAAAATGTAATGTGTAAGGTTTTTTTTTATTTATCTTGCATTATACGAGCGCGCAGTGGCGGCTTTGAGGGTGAGGCAAGTGAGGCGGTGCCTAGCCTAAAATATTGTAGTATATAATGCTCTAAAAGTATACTTCTTCGCTCACCGATGGCACATATTTCGCCAGTAATTTTTAGCGTAGGCAATTATGATTTTATTTGAGAAAAAAATTCTTCTTTACGAAGTTTAATAATATGAATTATCATTTATTTCATTATTGTTTAATATTATTCTGCGTTTATTACTAAAAATAGCGATAAACCCATAAGAAATGCGCGAAATTATTATTCCGTAAACAAACGCTGACATTTCAGCCGGCCGTAATGTTCCGATGACGTCAGAGAGGCGACCGTTTAACGTCGCCTTTGAACTTTTACTTTTTTACATTAATTACACACGCACGCGCGTATGCACGCGATTCAGCCACTGTTTAATAAGCAGAATTGCGCATGCGCAATGACCATCGTGCGGCTCGTTTTCCATTGCCTCTGTGTACTAGACATAGATGTGGTATTGTGGTAAGCCCGCGGACACGACTGCGGCACATTCAACAACAAAACACATGATCATAAATTATTTATCATTGTCACAGCGCCACAATGTAACCGATTTCAATATTAGTAAATATTAGACAATTATTAGTAATATTAGACATAAATATAAATTTATGTCATGTTCAAATCATCGCTCGTGTTGGTTCGTTTAAATTTGTTTACGCGTGTCGTCGTGCTTTGTATTCAACATTTGTATTATAAATCCAGTGACCGACGAGGTTGTTATGTTGGAAACACCATTTCGACGTTGGAATTCTGGAAGTGGAAATGATTCACTAAAAGTAGGTAGGCAAAAGGCCTATTCCGATTTTGTCAGTTTTGACTCCTGACAAAAAACTAAGCATGGTATTCTATAGGTCATTTCATCCAAATTTATTTCAACTACACTCTTGATTATGTGGAAGTTATCACACACAAAAATGGTTTTGTTGGCCGTATTTGTTATTGGGTAAAACTAAGTCTGTTTGGAATATTGTTGGGTATACTATACTGGATATAATTTTTTTTATGTTTTTCCTTAAGTTGCCTCACTAAAAAAATACAACCAAAACCGCCATTGCAAACGCGTGAAAGAATATTGTTTACATTATTTTCGGACCTGTTAAAAATAATGTTGTTTTTATCAATGGTTATTATTTAGAGTCGAAAAATCACTCGTCTCTGTCAATTGTAGACGTTCAACAATCAGCTCTAGTTTTAGGGTTTCATAGGTTTCTTTATTTTACTCTTTTTGAACGTTATCTTCGCTCTTCGACTTTAGTCGTCCTAGAGATCTTTCTACGAGGAACTCAGGTTCATGTATCTGATGGAGTATAGTGTATTTATTTTATGTCATGTATGCACACACTCAGCCCGTTTCAATTTTCAATATTCTCTTTATTATTTCTTCTTAAGTATTGGGCCTTTGATATAGTTTCTCAATCTACAGCTCCCACTACCATTCCCTCGTTATTTCGTCGTTGATCGTACCAAAAATCTTTCTCAAAACTTCTCTATACTACCTTTATACTAATTACTAATATTATATTATACTGTGGAGAATCGCGTACCTATTTATAATGACGTTTTGCATTAGTGTACAACATACAATTTTCACGAAAACGCCGCGGAAAGTTTTAACGCGTGTACCTAATCCCCAACACTCAGTGATTTATTGCAAATCGATTAAAACAGCGTTAACGAAACAATATAACGACAGTCGTTGAGAAATATTTATCTAGTGCGTTTTAGGGCTGAATTTATCATGAACTTCGCATTCGCGTGTTTTCAAAAGTTAAATTAGGGTTCTTTCGATTTGTCCCGAATATCGTTTAAGTAGGTATTAGGTATTATATAGGTACTAACAATTATAATATGAGATCCATGATGCACGATCTTTATACGTATAACATAGTTATTTTCGATATTGTAATTGGTTAATAAAAGTCGTTAGTTGTTAGTTTATATTATATTCTGTGTGTAGCGGAAAATTTATAAGTTTCATTAAAATTAGTTTTTTTCCTCGAAATACATATTTAGCAGGTTAGCAAAAGTGAACCGATTTTTTTTTATGCCGTACCTTAAGACGTAAGAATTTTTCACCTTGTAGTACTTTGTTTGAAAAGTTTTACTAGATTCTCGACGATTTTTCTAAAAATTAAAAACATATTGTAGAAGAGATTTTAGAATGATTTCTAATATGTTACCTTGGCAAAGAGTGAAAAAATATGACTAATGGATGTTTCCCGAGTACCGCTCAAGATCGTTTTTTGATCACAATGCGTAATCGTTGATTTCGGTATATAAACTAAATAACTCTCTATCTATAAGTAATTTTCCAATTTTATGCCTGAAACAGTATACATATGAAGCGACGTATAATATTCAGTTTTTTTTTTTTTTTTTACTCCGTACGGTTCAAAAGTTAATACTTTATTTCACCGCAATTTATCCGTTGGTATTTAATACCGAGAGAATGAGAAATATGAGTCCAAGTATAAACCGAGAAACCCATTCGATCAAATTAAACTTCTGCAAAAGTCACAGAAATTCCACAGCGTCAAATATATTTGCGGTTCAAAATAAGTATAGGTATAAAGCTGGTGGTATACAATACTGCTGTATAGGTATGGAATTTAATTTTTCTCCCAACGTCAAAACAGCATAATATCGAGAGCAAACACTGTTTCATATTTCAAATGGGACGCAAAAAGATGATTATAAGTATATAAGATAAAAATGACAATATTATAATGATTTTTTTTAAAAAAAAAAGTAATTTTGTCTAAAATCATCCAGTTTTAGTATTTAACAATAAATCAAGACTTTTTTTCGATTTTATTCCGTTTGGTATCTCTCGTATTCATAGTTCAAACATAATAATCAATATATATATATATATATATATATGTATAAAAATAGACGTCGTGTTTACGTGCAGCAACCTAGATTATATAAAATCCAAAACCATTGACAATAATTTACTGATAGTTGTAAGCATCTTTAGTTGATAATAATTATAATATTGAAAGTTTGACCGGAGGTGGTGTGATGGCGCGATGGCATATGCCGAAATGGTTCCCGAGCTCATACCCCTACGGGACGAATTGAAAAAAGTAATTAACAAAGGTGAGCCGAATTGGTTTCTGTATAATACCTACATTTATACAATGAATACGATACTTGGAAGACTGTATGATGGAATTCGTTAATGAGACACTCATATACGATTAAAATATTCGAAATATATTTGCTTCAAATTATCACCTCGACAGCCTCAATTTTTTTTATAAGTGATTTGTTGGTTTCTATTTCAATGTTTAAAAAAATTTTAAATTTTCACTTTTATTTTTAATTATTATTATCAATTAAAAGACGACTGACAATGACTTCGTTTTACTCGCATTTTTAACCGTGACTACTTTACTTCTAAGTTTATAGCCCTAACCAACCCGACCAGTAGTGGATAACATCGCAAATTTAAACGTGAACTAATTCGATTCAACTTCATAAAATGTCTTTTCCAAACGGGAACCGATTTGGCTACACCTAGCGCAGTATAAGCGTTCGAAGTTGTTGAAAGTACAGTTGTCTCATTCGTACATATGAATATATTGTAGGACTGTAGGTATCTAATAATATAACATGTACTCCAGCTATTCCGAATAAGAATACCTTGCGCACGATCATTGTTTACGATACGGACGATAATTTATAGATAACGGTAATTATTAGGAATTATAACTTTTTGTCTCGTAATCAACCTCTAAATAGCGGCTGATGCAGGATTTTTGATGTTTTTAAAACGAAAGTCGCATTCGTTTTGTTGATTTATGAGTTACACCCGTGTCGCCAAACGGGGATGAAAACCAGGCGGTTATTATTATTTAACTCGGTTATTACAAACGAGGGAGAATATTCTTTTTCAAAGATAAATTACGGGGTAACAACGATTAACTTCCACGGGGATAATGGCGAAAACGGGTAGGAGACAAGTTAAATTGATTGTCTTTTACTTATTGATTTCTGTTTTATGAAACGATTGAGCTCGGGTAATACCTACCGGGAAATAATTCAGTTACAGTCGTAAATACAATACGTGTGTAAACGTAATCCAAAATAAAACAACAATATAAACATACAGTATAAGGGGGGGGGGATAAATGATTACATTACTTTTTCGAGAACACAAAATCAATGATTCAGTGTGTCTCGAAACCGTAGAAGAAAAATTACGCTTCATTCGCGTCGACGTAGCTCCGTGGCGAAAGCAATGTACTTACCTATATTATATTGAGAGTACCTACCTATAGACGGTTAAAAAGATATGATATTGCGAAAGCGAATAAAAATTCGACATGGTTTCTTTTTTTTACAGTTTTATGAGTTTTAACATTAAAAAGCCTGACGTCCTTACCGCCTGGGCTCGATGTATAACTGCGGATTTATGGAGCACGTATACAACAACCGTAGTGAGATTGGTTATAATTATTATTATATTTAGAAAAAAAAATCGTCTCATTTAAAATAATACAATTCGTATTTTTTTCACTAGTACTTTTTCAAAATACGTTTCAATGTGTGCTGATGATTTTTTCATTTTATCATAATAATTATTAAATCGATATTTCGGTAAAAATTACAATTCTGATGCTAGTATGGCCGTCTATTTGTAAATACGGTATACAATAAAATAGAAAAATGTTAATAAGCAGCACTTATGGGGCTCGACCAAAGAACTAATAGGGGGATTATTAAAATAGATTTTCTTCTTGTAATTTCAATCTTACATAATATATACTTGACGACTCGTCCAAATTTTAAACGTTTATAATTCGCGAAAAACTATATCGGTTCAATAATTTATTAATGCACTATGGTATATGCGCCTTAAGTACTTATATAGTTCTACGCAAAAAAAAAAAAAAAATATTAAATTTATAAAAATAAATTACACAACTGTTCATTTTCTGGGGGGGGGAGGGTGGTTGAACTCTAATCCCCCTTACTCTGTATACGCGCTTGGTTGTATGTATTAATGTAATTATGGACGGTCAATAAATATAGCCGGTGTTGTCGT
Source organism: Cinara cedri (assembly GCA_902439185.1). Lineage (NCBI taxonomy): Eukaryota > Metazoa > Arthropoda > Insecta > Hemiptera > Aphididae > Cinara > Cinara cedri. The sequence goes on from CABPRJ010001894.1 coordinate 150,207, forward strand.
TTAAAACCGTATAGGCCAATAATATAACGAAAATACAATATTAAAAACGGTAGAAACTGCGGGGGACCAAGAGCGAATCGTTAATTTTTAAACGTTAGAGACAATTTGTTGTTATTATTATTATTATTATTTGTTTTTTTTTTCTATACAATCGACACGTCGATATTGTAACGTCATGATCGTCCGTTGTGCGCCGGACATTATATTGTAACGTCATCGTGTTCTTTCAAATAAATCTCCGAATAAAACGCGGAAAACGCGACGTCGTATTGTACGTGTACACATATTATAATGGCGGAATCGTGTTGCAAATTATAACAATGAACGGACATTATTAGCGGCGGAACAAAAATTGTGCATGCCTGCCGTCACGACCGTACGGTCGGCCCGTTGATTTACGGTGTCGGGTTCGGTCGTTTCTGTTACGCCCCGCCGGTTCAATAACTCCGCTCCTCGTGACAAACATAACACAATATCTGTGTGGGTACCGCAACATCGATAAAAACAATACGTTCCGTATACGCGGCGTCAAATAAAAGTATCGATTACTTTGATTACGACACGCGTGCACGCCGTACAGCCGCGCAATTAAAACGGTAGCAACGCTCCCGCGGACAACGATACGCCCGAAAGACGTCTGTGTTGTGTGTACAGCATAATAATAATGATAATAATAATAATAAAACGGTATGTGCTGTTTCGCGTTTTGCTGACGATTATTCGAAATCGGTTTTGCGATTAACTTGCACGCGCACTACACTACGCGCGAGTCCGTAAATGAAATTAATACCGTAAATTAAATTCAAGTACAGAAAACGAAATTAAATTTTTAAGCCAACGAATTAATACTGTCGATTGGTGGTTTGCCGCCGAATTTATTCGACCCGAGTGCCTAGAACGATAACACTGATCCTATGTAGACATTATTGATATATATATATATATACATTTACGATTTGAGAATCTAAGTACAACATACAATTGTACCCTTGAGACACTGTCCAGCCTTGACTATCGGCCGTATACCCACTGATTTATTACGAAAACGGAAGCACCTACCCTTTGACTTTATTTTGTTATTTCGATAAGTAAATTTACGTAAAAACTATAATATAATGTACTGAGTATTTTAAAACGATTACGTGGAACTACAATTAGGTACGAATATGAAAATCCGTTACGCGTTTTCAATAAAATAATATACAAGTACGCAGGTCGTTACATATACTTAAAATACGAGCCGGGTGGTATCCGAAAGAAAGATTTTATTTTTTATTTTTCAACGTAGTAACTACAAATTTCAATTAAAACAATATTATAGATTACGATATCGTATAACAAAGAACGTAGGTTATTGGTTTTATCGTGATTGTGTGATCAGAAAACGAAGAAGAGAGAGATTTTTCATAACAAATGATATCTATAGTTGGTGGATCGAGAAAATGGTAATTTTAAAGTTACCTCATCTTTTAAGGTTTCTTGTGCTTTTCTATATAATTGGGGGGGGGGGAATCACGCAATAACGGATTCTGTTATTTAATTTTTTTTTTTTTCTGTAAATCGGTACGAAATAATCACAGACGTCAGAAGCCATTTGGAATTTACTAGTTGTATTCGTTTTTATTGGGTTTTATATGGATGCAATTTTTTCTTGGCGTCTCATAAATATGCACGCACTACGACGTATTGATCATATTTAGATCGTACTGGTAATCATTCTATTTTCTGACGGTATGACGGTGAGAAAAATCTACGAAAATCGATGAAATATCAAGAATAATTCTGAATATCCATGCGATAGTTTTCTCATTGTGGCCCAGTAATCTGAACAATTTTTCAAGTTATGAATACGAAAAAAAAAACAACAATCATAATAATTCACCGTGGGCGTGTAAATAACTATTGAGGTAAAAACGAACAAATAAATGAAAAAAAAAAAAAAAAAAAAAAAACAAACCAACTTATTGGAACTATTCATAAATGTACACGCCATACCACTGTTATTGTATACGATGATGACGACGTTTATTTTATTCGTTTTCTGACGATGTGGCGCGCATTACGGTCGTCTTTTGATATAGATCGCGACATTAGTGATTGTTGACGCACGCATACACGAATTCAAAAACGAAATCCGAATCGCAATAATATTTTGTTCGCCCGCGACACAAAAGCACGGAATACGGAATATGACAGAAATAATATTAACAATATTGCGAGAAAAAAATAAAACGGCAAAGTGTATTAATAAATTCAAGCCGAATTCTGTTTATAACATCATTAGAACGTGGCGCGACCGCGTACAGTTTCGCATGACAAAATGGATCAAAAACACAGTGTTTAAAACACTGCGTAATGCTGAAAATAATATCCCGTGCATAAATATCAATATTAAACGTCACAAAACGGATTATCACATTCAAAATCAAAAAATTAAATTAATAAAAAAAAAGAACGGACATACTTCGCACGTGGGTGCAGTCACTGTTATAAGAAGGAAGTTGGGAAGGTAGGCTACAGATGGAATTTAATGTATATCTGTAAGCAAAGATAAACCATTGCTAATGAAAAGACGATTTTGTACCGAGTTCAGTTGATTATATTTCGTTATCAACAAAACAATAGTATATAGTATTATATGTCATATCGTTGTAAAATAATTAAAACAATGTGCGTTTCCATGACAAAAATATTTCTTTAAAAAAAAATTAAAATAATAAAAACCTAATAATAACAAAAAAAAGAAAAAGAAAATGGTTACCAACGACAACCTTATTTTAGATTCCGAGCGTAAGGAGGGAGCTATTGGTTTTACTAAAACGTCAAAACGCGTTTAACCGGACTCCGCTCAGAATTATTTTACACGTTAACGACGATCTAGTTAAATAAAAATAATTCTATATCTATATGCGTTCCTCATTCTCAACTTCCCGCACACGACAATGGCACACGCCCGTCAGCAGTATCGGCTCGTTTAATATTATAATGCATATTTTTTAAAGGACTTTTCATAGCGTATTCGTACTCGGAAACTTGCGGCACCCCAGTGTGTTGTTAAAAACGAGAACACTACATATACAGCTAGAAGGTATCGTTAAAAATTTACAAATTTTTGTTTCGTGTAATTTTTACGTTTTCATAAAACTGTTGTAAATAATATAATATGTAATATTTGTTGGTTTTCCTACTGCGGTGAAAAATAAAAATAACGTTGCTACAATAATAATGCCTACTATTTTATGAGTATTATTATTACTTTTTTGCACTTTCGTTATAATATAGTTTTGTAATTTGTATGTATATAATATATAAAAAGAATGAAGGCGTGTATACATAATAAAAAACTATTCAGTCACAGGTGCGTAATGTTCAATCGCGCGCGTGTTTTTATTATTTTGTTGCGGTGGATTTAACTAAAAAAAAAAAAACGAGAGAAAAAAGGCTTTTAGAAAAAAAAAAAAGTGGTTTGTATTCTTTGTCCGGCTCGAAATGTTTTTTAACGTCAAAAGCGAGATTACTACGCACGAGAATTGTAAACGCATCAGCGAGACGACGTACGAGAGTCCACGCATAAAAAAAAATACAAAATTAGAGTGACACCGAGACGAGAGAAACAGAGAATCAATAATAATATGATTATCGTTATACTGTATATTACGCTACGGAAAACTAAATGAAAAAACTGACACTGTTGATGGTATTAGTGGCCACTGTTGCCAATGGCGTGTTAATGATTTTGGAGGGAGATATTGAATTTGGCATTTATGTCATATTAATATGTTGTATAACCTATACCAAGGATATCCAAAAGAAAAAAAAAATACGATTTTTAATTTGTATATCCATCCTAAAATTATCGTCTGATTAATATTAATTATTAATAATTAGTTTATTTACCGTTTATGTACTAAACTAACCTCTTTAATATTGTAGTGGTTTCCGTTGGTTTGGTTTTAAACAAAACAAATACGTTCAAGTTTTTTTTTTAACATCTTCGATTACCCAACAAAATCACGTAAGTCGGTTTTAACACATTTTACAAGGAAACAAACAACTGTGGCAGGCTTAGAAATTTACTAAAAAAAAAAAAAAGGAAAGTTTTGCCGGGAAGCAGACGAGATTATTTTAAGTACATACCAAGAAATTTTTTTTAGTTTTTCCGAATACAGAGAAAAGAAATTTGAATTTAAAAAATCATATAACCCGTTATTTTAGATAGTAAAAAATTTAATGTGGGGATATATATCCCCCTTAATTTCCTCCCTTAAATATGCCACTGTCTGTTGTACGTCGGTTTAAATGCCGAATAATATAACGATTGCGTGTATCGATGATTGATTGCGCGCAAAATACGATTTCACGTGGAAATCGCCACATACATCTTAACTCCGTTCAGAACCCAAAAACATTGCAATTATGCGCATTCGAAATCGTTTCCTCGACGTTATGTGCAGATAACTGCACATAATAAAATATACGGTCGCCAAACCGGGGAGTCGGGTAAAAACACTAAAAAGGCAACGAATTCGCTTACCTTTACGCAATCGCCTACACATAATAAATAACGGTGTATATTATGTGCCCGAACACCCCGAGTTTTATTATCGATTTCTTTAACAAAATATTTTGCTGGTGCCACCGAATTTTATTTCACGTCGCCGAAAGCGCCGATAAAATTAATAAAATAAAAAATATTTTCGCAAAAGTCCGCTAGACAACGCTACAAACAAGATTAATGTGATACAATATAGGCAAATATACAGAGTTTGAATCGGCGTAACATTATGAAACGTGTGACCTTGGTAGTTGTGATAACGGCAATTTTAAAATAAATGAAATATTAATATTTATTAAAACAATACACGGCAAAACTGTGATCGTAGACAAGTTATTATACGTAATACTACGTTAACAGCATGCGATATAATATAATCACAAAAGTTGGGTAAGTTAACGTTTTTTTTTTTTTTAAATTGGTTTAAGTTATACTAAAAAAAAAAAAAAAAAAACAAACAAACAAAACAAAGCTAATTTAAATTTAATTTTAAAATGTTATGGACTTGAGTACTAAATAACACGTACCTACAAACATTCAGGAAAACTCAAGTAAATTTAAAGTTTAATTTATTTTTAAGTTTTTTTTCTGGCTTAACTACACTTATAATCGTATTTTTAATCATCAAATGAATTATTCTTATGTATATTTTTGATGTTATAGTAATTATGGTTTTCGTAACTGACGAGATTTGAATTAATCACGATACACAATGGTTACATACGATACAGCCCTCGTGGGTCTTTGATGTTACTATATTTTTAGCGCACCAAAAGTTGGCGGCCTATTTGCGGCTTATGAGCGCGACCGGTGGCTGAACTATATTATGTGTAAACCACATCCGATTCCGATCGAGTCCAACTACCGTTCTATTTCCCGAGTCGAGAAAATACCGCCACCGTTTGTGTAACAATGACCATATGAACTTTATTTACATAGTTTATTTACAGAGTGGTCAATCCACTGTAAGACAATCATTATTTCGGAATTTGTTATACAGAACATTTAAGAAACGAATAGCTCTACAATATTACGACTGTGTTATTTTTCGTCACCCTTATTTTCGGGCGTAAAATCACTACGTACTTTTGATTTTAAAATAACAACCCATATTCAAATACGACAAGACCTAGAAAATCTAGAAACTGTAAAGTAGGAAGAATTGGTCCAGGATGGTGGAAGTCGGAGAGCATTGACAGTGGCAGCGAAAACTTTTACAGAATCATGAAGCTATATGATTATGACGATTAGTTAAAATTCATTTTGGTGTTGACATTTTTCATTTCCATCAATCCGTTGACGAAATATTCCGTTTATAAGTTTCGGTCGGGGGAGTAGTGCATTATTGTTAAAAGAACGCGCGCCGTGCCACTACACAAATGATGTTCCACTACCCTCCCCCGACCGAAATTTAAAAGCGGAATATCTCGTCAACGGATTGATGGAAATGAAAACTGTCAACACCAAAACTAATTTTCAATAATACCCCGTCTATTTATGCAATTTTTAATACAGGTCGCCGTTTAATAACCGAAATTGGGAAATGGTTTTACCGGCGAAAATAATGGCGACAAAAAATAACATAAATGCAAAATTTTAGAGCTGCTTGTTTCTTTAACGATGTACGAGATAAATTCAGAAAAAAAATTAATAATTTCCGAGATAATGAGTGTCTTACGGTAGATTGATCGCCCTGTATATTATACGTTTCGGCGGAGATATAATATACAGTTGCACGCGCGTTTCACACAATAGACATCAGCCCGCATAATTTATAACACCGACCGCGGCCGAAAGGAGACACGCGGAATTAATTCGAAAAATCTCGTCAAATATTTCAGGCTTACAGTTACTTACTATTATATAAACCGACGGCGGCGGTGGCGCCGGCGTCTACTTCGCTTCGCTGTCGTTTTCTTTAAGACCGACAAACTGAGCCTATTTGCCCATCTTTTTCCCTCCCCTTTCTCTCTCTCTCTCTCTCTCTCTCTCTATCTCTCTTTATCTCTCTCGCCTTAATCATACGACTTGCAGTTTTATAACGGTGCGCGAGAACCATTTAAATACAGGACGATTTTTTTTATTTTTTTTTTTTTTTACTCCGATGGTTTTAAGCGAATTCGATTTCTTTCCGTATTTTTTTTTTATCGCCAATCATTACACGGAATTGTCCGAACTTTGTTCTAACGCGGTCTTGAAAATATGTTTACCCCTGTAGTACTTATCGCAACTTTAATACGGGCAGTATCGTACGCTTTAGCCATTCAAATTTCATTTTCCGGCTGCGTCAGTAATATAAAATAATGTAACAATAATAAATCCCGCCGTAAAACACGGTCCGCGCAGTAGAAACACGCTTTACAAGAAAAAATCCTGTGTATAAAAATACTATGGGTGGGGGGGCGGACATTTGTGCGAACTCGGTTGAATATTATTATAATATATATCTCTCTCTTTATTTCGATATTCGTCTGTTTGAATAATATGATATTTAACAATCGATTTTTAAATTCAACACATTTTTTGGCCGATTTTAGTTTTGATGATCAGTTATATTCTGTGTCTTATTATTTCTTATGTAGTCGTCTTTTGAACGTGAAATTCCGCGAATTACGCCCGCGGTCTTTGGCCGTGACGACGATTTAATGTTACGTGCAGTTTTCCCGTGTAAATTACGCGGATAAACTAAAATATAGTGGCCAATCTATTACGCGGAGTAACAGATAGGTAACTGTATATTGATAACGATAGTACTGCCGATAGCCGAGAATCGTTTTCGTGGAATAATAACGCGATTTGTCGCGTTCCGGAACAAATGACGGGTACCTTCCAGACGAGGAGAAAAAAAAAACGTTCGACGATTTATTAAATTCAGAATGAGGTCGGCGGCCATTTGGTGCGGATAAGCCATTACCTACGCGAACGGTCTTAGTAGGTTTAGACCGCACGAAACTTTTAGAGGCGTTCGGATTCTATTCATCTGCCACTCCGCTTCCGTTGAAAACCACACCGGGAGGATCGTAGAAATCCATATGCGGTAGTCTCATCGGCTTGCAGACGACCTGGTGCCTGTTAGATAAATCGAAACGCTTCGACCAAGACCCGGGGGTCGTTTCAACGGTAAAAAACAGAGAGGAAAAAACGAGTTATTATTATTTGAAAATTTTCCCATATGGGTGAAGTTTATTCGCATACGGATTTGTGGAAATTGCAGTGGATAACCGTCCTCGGAGAGCGGGCTGCAGAAAATCGAAACGCAGAAAAAAGCGCGATCGGATATACTGCAATGTCGTTCACCGTTGATAAAAATTATTCCAGAATATGCACCCATTGGTTTAATGTATGTATAAACTATAAACGTATAAATCTATACAAATTGATTATTTTAACGTTGTAAAACGCGCACGTAAAAATCCACAAAAATTATTTCGGTAATTTTAAATTACTTTAAATTTAAACAAAAAGTAAATAAAAATCGGGTATACTTCACGTACTACGGGTGGACCACCCGTTTAGGTCACAAGTTAGAAATAGGATTATTAAATTCATATCTGTACGTAATGATAAAACATGTTAAACGAAACAAATTTGAGTCAAGTTCAATTAAACGTATTTGAATTGAAAATTGTATTCGTTTATAACTTCCTATAGAAAATAAAAAAACATTATTCGTTCATTTTTTTAATGTATTTTAACATAAATCTGAACTTGAAACTCTGATAAAACAATAAAAAAAAAAAAAAAGGAGAATTTCAAATATAGGTTTTATTTCTTCGAAAAAATACAAGAATGTTTTTAAAGTTGCTTAATAGTTTATAAAGTGCTATTTTGTGTACAATTATTTGGTGAAAATTCTACGTCTCTGCGATTAAATTTAACTGAATTACAATAACAAAAAAAAAAAAATACTGACAACTACAGAAACCGTTAATATTGCGTAAATATCCCCGAATTTCTCGGAAGATTTTACTCATTATTAAGGAAACTACTAGACAAACCAAAAAAATTTTCCCAGGTGCATCGACTAGACAGAATTTTTCACCGGAAACCACCTACGAAATCGATGATCGGAACAAGATTTAATCAAATGCGATTGAAAATTATTTTCTGTTTGATATTTTAGCGTTTGATGTGGTAATCGTTATCGTATTGTCGTTGTACGGTTCCGTATCCCATTTTGTCACCTGAAAAACAAAAAAACAAAAACACCAATAACGATTAGAGTACAAAATGTCACGTTTGGGGGGAAAAAAACAAAATCTCGTTATACGCTCCGGATGAAATAATCGAATTTCTATGTATTATATGAAAAAAAAAAATAAAAAAATAAATAAATAGGATCCACGTAACGGGCCGTGTGACACGCGCGAGAGTAACCCAATGACGCATATACATTAAATCCTTTTGTGTATAGGGAAATTCGGATTTTTAAAAAGACGTTACGGTCGTTTCCGAGTTATCATTATTTCTATATATATATTCTTGAAGGGGGTTTTACGTCGGCACAATATACAAACATCGTCGTCGTCAGAACGGTGATGATACGCGCGAGGAAAACAAAAAAAAAAAATAAAATAAAAAATAAAAAAAAAACGATAGGCGATGGTTTTCGCGATTTCGCACCGCGTGTGTGACGGAAAATAGAACGCCGTTCATTTGTACGTTTTGTCAATTTCGAATAGCTTACGACCCGCGAATTTCGGGTTTTCCGCGAGCGACGTTTTTTCTCGTTATTATTTTTTTTTTTTTAACTGCGGGTCGCGTTGTATGTCCGCGTGCGGTGTGATTTATACCTGCGCTATATCTGTAACGCACAATACGTCCTTATTTCACCGACGTCATGACACGATGCGTATATCGGCGGAGAAAAGTGAAAATCATTATTTTTTTTGGTCAATTGATATCACGCGTGTACAATAGACAATAATGTATAAAATTCGGTAATAAATAATAATAATAGGCAATAGACTGGAGGGCTCTGGAGGTCGGCAGCTCCTATAACACTGAAGTAAGAATTTTACGTGGGCGAATGATGGTGACCGGTGGCCTCAATATAATACTTGTGGTATACGTTAGAACAGAACGATAGAATGATAGAGCAATCAATCGTATAAATTAATAATTATTATAGCATATCAACTGAACGAATGTGTTATGGTCATTCAACGTTTGCTATGTCCCGATTTAATCGTGTAGTGCGCGCCACTGATAATCAGTATTAATAAGTATGGGAAAACGGTCTAAACCGACAAGTCCTGATAATCCATGAGATTTCTGTACAATACGTATACACTAATCTGTCAATAACGGCGTAAGGCCAATGTATAAAATGACGACGGTATTACAAAAAAAAAAAAAAAAGGATGTCACGGTTACCCGTGTATAGACGATTTTTGAAAAAAACAAACGCAATTGATCGACTCGAAAATATAAACGATACTCAAGAACATAATATTATGACTCATTGTGTGCAGATAATCGTGAAATATTTTGTTCGCAATAATGTTCACACTAAACAGGGTATTAATCAAGTAGTATGTGTATTATTCGAAGACATTTTATAGTTTAAGCCACATTAACATCAGCAAGAGCGTATCGATTTTCAATTTACTCGAATGAGGCAGCAGCTAATATTCATGATTAAAGTAGTATTTTTAAAAATTAAAAAAAAAAAAAAAACTGTTAAAGATGGAAAGTTGGAAAGGTATAATGCATAAATCTATTCAATTTATATCTATAGGAAACGATAATGCGTTGCTAAGGGAAACCGATTTGTTCCGGAAAATCAAAAAAACTACCTCTTTAATACACCAACTAGATCCGAAATGCAATAAAAAAGGTCTCGGGTGATATTTCCATCGGGGTGAGTTTTCTGTTCGAAAAGTTTACAGACAGATCGAAAAAAAAAAACACACAACATAGTAAAAACCAATAGAGATGCCCCGTTTCGCTCCGAATCTAAAATGACGGTCAAAATAACACGCACTGCATACGTCGTAGCTATACACTATAAATGTATAATACTCAATTTTTTTTTTCTGTTAGATGGCATACGAAATAAGACAATTAATATAGGTACATTATTATTATAATGTTGACTTATAAAATATTTGTGGGAGACACGGCATCCTAAAGCAGAAGCAAGAGGTTGCGGTGGTTCGGCGACGTACTGCAGGCGGACGAGGGATATAATAATTTGCCAGGAAGAATACCGCAATTGTACAGACCGTAGGCCACAGACCCCTCCGCCTTCCCGGAAGGTCCGAAAACAGGACGGAAAAACGGAAAATGCGCGCACGCGTGTTGCGCGTATGACAGGGGCCGACGGAGAGATATGGCGACGGAGGGGCCGGCGACGCGACCGAGCGGCCGGCTATGAGCTGTCAAGAAGAAGACGACGAATGTGTTCGTAATAGATTATAAAAGGCGGGCTAACGAGAAAAAAATAAATAATAATAATAATAATAGTGATAGTAAAAAAATCAACGCGCGGAAATGTGTAACGAACGTCGTGCCGTGGCGTACAAATAATAATAATAATAATATTTCAGCGCGCGTGTGCAATGTAATGCCGCGCGCGGTGCATACACGCGTATTACATACAATTTACAATTATCCATAAACGCCATAATTTTAGGTATACGTTTTCAGGACGTAGCGTCTATTTGTTAACGCCACGCAAACGTCCAATATACAATACGTCTCTCCGCAGCAAAAACGGCCCGGCTTATGGGTTTATCGCCGTATAAACATAATATAACGTCTTTTGAAATTAATGCGTTATCGCGGCGGCGGCGCGCATTATTTTCCGCAAATTCTACTCGAAACCGCCGCCGCCGCCGCCGTCTGTTAATAAATTCGTTATTTACACGCCATGATATTTCATAATATTGTTCGCGTTATTGAACTTCCTTAACTCTGCTATGTGTACTTGGCTATAGGTACTCGTATACAATAATACAACGTGGACAATATCATCCTCGTCGAACAAGCGATTTAATGTCGCGCGACTTCTCCCTCTTCATCAACCCCTTTGGATAACGGACAACATTACCGATAACATTATATACGAGAGAGAGAGAGAGAGAGAGAAATCACTGCACGATTGACGAGTCGTGAGTACTGTTTTGTTGTGCGACGAGTACCTACCTAAAAACATTAAACGAGTGCGTAAAATATTATTGTCGATTTTCACAAATCAATGAAATACATCGATCGACCGCATTTATATAAATAAAAAATTATATGTCCCGGACCCCCGGTGGAATAATGTCAATCGGGTTGAAAACCGACGCTGGAAACGTGTGTTCGGAGTAAATTTTAATACGACTGGATTATCGCGGAATCGAAACTAAACATATTATTCGGAATTAAAACGAATTAAGTTGAAAGTAAACATTTTAAATCTTTTTGTTTAATTCGTATTATAAAACAAATTCAATAAATACTATCTTGATTTTCTTCTTCTAGCGTGGATAAAGAACCAAGACCATGCCGACCAGGCCGTCCAGCATGTTTTCTTCCAACTTCTCCTTTCCTTGTCTCTATAATTCACTCCAAGCTGTGATTAAATATTCAATACATCGTTTTCATTATTTTTATATTGGAATCGGTCACAGTAGAAATCACAATCTAAAATGAATAGCAAATAAATAATAATAATCAATGTTTTTTTTTTTTTTTTAAGAATTTTTCCCGTCCGCGTTATGCGACGTAACACGCCCTAATGGAGAATATTTAAAACTCTATTAAGGATAATAGTTCGTAAACTATATTCAAATCATTATTAAATTGTTACCACCAATAGAGTAGTTAAGTGCTATTGAGACGTAAATAATTTATTCTAGATGATGTTTTAGTTCTTGAAGTAATCCATTAGGAACCAACACGTACTCATAAAGCAAACCGCGGCAAAATTTCTAATCCTGTCACTATCACCCGGCACCCGCCTACCATTTCGTGTCCAGTTCATATCTTGTTAATCCGTTGTTAAAACTTGTGAATCATAACCAAACAACCACTTATAAGTTAATAAAACTAATAGGTTACAACAGCCAACAGGTTACAATATCGTTAACAACCACAAACTCGATGTAGTAAATTGTGACTAAAAGTTACAATAAATACAAGTTATTTCCAAATTTTTTTCGGCGCAATTGACAACCATATTTCCTATCGATAATAAAAGCGCGTTTTACGCACACTCTATAAGAAATTGGCCAGTGCAGTTTACGTAAAATATGAGATTATTTAGGCACGATTTTCGTATGCCTCCAATGATTGTACAACATACGTTAGATGTGTTTGTTCCGAAAATGTCGGTTTGGCAAAAACACCCGATATCTGAACTGTTTGATATTCTCAACATCCGTACATTGAGAATGCAATATCGGCTTGACTGTTTATAATTTAGGCCAATACTCACCACTAGTTAAATATAATACATAGAATTCACAGGAAAATCCCTAAAACAAAATCACACTAGAAATGTTATTACTTAATTAATCTGTAGGGTTACTGTTAAATCTACAGTTGTAGGTACACAGTACACGTGTACAAAATGCGGTTGGTTTCTGGAACGCGATATCGCGAATCGATTTGACCCGTAGTAATTTGTCTCAATATTGACAGTTGTATGTGTATATATAATGCACGTTTTATGTATTTCTATCATAGCAAGTACCTATAAATATGTATATTATTTTCAATTATCAGTTGCATTTTAAATTATAAAAATTGGAACAGTCAAACGACGAATAATGATGGAAAAAATACAAATGTTTACATTGACTTTACAAAGACTTTTCGTGTCTGACAGAATAAGGTATATATAGGCATATCTTATTATTATTATTATTTTAAAGAACATGGCATATCATCGGTTTAAATTAAAATAACTTATCATCAAATTGATACATATAAACTCGGAATATCGCAACAATTCGTTTTCCATTCACGATATTTAAATAATATGTTTGAAAATGTATTATTTAGTTTTTTAAATTTTGAGTAAATTAATAATTGTACACGTGTAGAATATAGCAATGCAGCAGTACGACAAGAGCTACACAATAACAAAATTGTATCCCTCGAGAAATCAAAAATTGCACCACACAATAACTTAAAAAACAGGATTATAAAAATAAAATACTATTAAATCTACCATGTTAGAAAATAACATGATATGCTTCGCACTGTGGACACTGTAAGGGAGAACTTGGAAGGTATAGGATATTATAGGGTATTATATTGATTTCATATACTGAAAGCAACGATAGATCGTTGAAATTAAAAAACGTTTCTGAGCGGAATAGTATTGGTATAATGTGGTATAAATGAATTGTGTTTTTATTTTGTAGCCGTGGAAGGCAGAAAATAACAAAAACAACATCGTTATATCGTTATTGGTTGTCTAATTTTTTTAAGAATACTTTTTAATGATATTTTTGTCGGTAATAAAATCTACAAATAACGTATCACAGGAGAAAAATTCAGTATCTTATGATAAAATATAATGTGAAAAACTTGGAGGCCTTAATGTTTTCAAAAAAGAAAAAGTATTGAGAATTTTTAAAAATTGTTCAAAGCATCGTCAAGTAAAAAACACGCATTTTCTAAAGTACAGCATTGAAAAATCGGAGCATTTTAAACTATCGAAAAGGTGTCTTCCGATGAAAGGAAAATATAGGTACATTTTAATAAGACTAATAGAGCTCTTGCAGTACAATTTAATCAGAATTAAAAATATAAATTACAAAACATTATTATAAGTCACTTCCAATTAGTATTTCGCGAATATCTAAATAATGATATTAATATTCTGATTGTAAGTTATATTAATTGTAATATTGTTATTATAATTAGGTGAAATTATAGTTTCTAATATGTTTTTCTTGTAAATAACCCTCGATTATTCAAATCGCTATGGCAAACATCTGAAGTAAATACGTCAAGTACCTATTTATGTAAATATTGATTCGGTTTACCACATTAAACGTTTGATAAACGTGTTCCCATTTGATATGACTTACAGTTATAATTAAATGTATTATAAAACAAATTGATTGAGATCAAATTAAATTAGACTAGGAACACATTTTCAATCGAAAAAAAAAAACAATGCATATGCATTTTCTAAACATTTTTAGGTATCAAAAGATTTTTCAACTTCCCTCCTTCGCCTGTAACAGAAATTCGGTAATTAAGAGTCGGGAGGACTATTGAATTATACAATTTATAAATTAACAAATAAAAATTGAAATAACCAATGAAAAAATAAAAATTGTCTATATTGAAGAAAATTTAAAATTGAATAAATAACAAAAAAAATGTAATTTTTTCCCATAAATAAACGCATGCAATTAGGCATCAAATGCGAAAACACGCTAACTGCCCAATTACGGTTTAAAACATACTTTCCACTCTCTGACCCACGATTCACTGCACAAAACAAGCTTATATTTCGATAGTACTTCTCCAACGTCCCCGGGAGAGTTATTGCCTCCGTTGAGAATCACCGATTAAAGCAATGGAGTTTTTCGTACTTGCCTTCAAATGGACTTTTGGATGAGGTACTACAGGAGAAAATCCGTAGTTTATTGTTAAGTATTTTGAAGTTTTCGAATTTGTATATTTTACTGTTTCTGAGTTTTATAGAGCTCAACATCGTTAAAATCGAATAGGATTTTCTTACTGGTTTTAAGTTTTTTATTTCTTTTATAAAACTAAAAAATAATATGTATATATATATATACAATATACATACCTATTATTAAACACGGCTGAAAAATAATTTTCAAACTCTTTTCAATTGTTTTTTTTATATATATATATATATATTAAGAAAAATAATTATATAAAGTTCCAAAACTTGTTTAACATTTGTATTACACACCAATAAGAGCTTTCGGGAACAGACAAAAAAAAAACAAGAAAAGGTCTTGCAAAATTAATAATAACGCTCTATATAAAAACAATTACCGGAAATCCAATCGCGTGTATAACAACACGTAACGATTGTGGACCGAATCGTGTAAAAGAACAAACAAATTTAAAAACATATAAACGCACTTTGATAAACCGTACCTAACGCAATAACGAAATAAATTGACTTCGGAAAGTATTATAAAAGCCCCGACCGAGTTCTAAAACCTCGCGTTCGTCAAAAACGGAGCGCATAGCACAGGACTTAAACTAATAACTGATTTATTTTCGGGAATCGGCCACGGTTTCGATAAGGGCGGGTAACTTTAAACCGCGGGACTGTGAAATGCGTGTTATATTATTGTGTGAACAAAACACGCGGTTCCGACAGTAAAAATCCGATAAAGTGTTGGCGAAACGTGACGACACTATATATTTATAGTGCGTGGTGACAAGCAATACTGTTTAAAGAGAAATCCTAAACTTCACGGTATACCTAGCCGACAACTCGAATGTAATATAATACGCACGCACGTAAGGATCTCGAGATAAATCGGATACGTCGTAATATTTCACATTTGTAAATAATAATAAAAAAAAAAAAAAAAAAACGATTTTTACGTCGTCCGTCTAACGTAGTCCGAGTATAATTTCGGTTGCATCCAAAAACCACATAAATATGATTTCAATTTCAAAACAGGTCGATAGACAAAAATTGTGAACTTTACCGGTTACCAAGTATATACCTATAGGTACATTGTGTAGCCAAATACCGCACAGGCACACTTTTAGTGGGTCAATACCGTACGTTAAGAGGACATTATACCCGCTTCTATTGTCCCAGTCCAATTACCGGATTACATGCAAAAACAATGCTTACGCAGAATATGTAAAACTGGCTTAATTTTAGTTTTAGAGTAAAAGTTATTATGAAATGTATAGAAAACAATATGCAATATATTGAATATTTAATACTTGTAAAATAAACAATCAAAGTTACACAGCACAATTACCAGTTCCATCACAAACATTTCTTAAACAATGTTGCCACCTTAATATGGCACATATTAATTCAAAATATTAATTACGCGCGTCACTCACACAGAGGCTCCCACGTAGCTACAGTGACGAAGTGGGAATTGTCTGCGTAGGAGACCGCAGAGGGTATAAATACGCCATACGCGTCACTCAAAAAGCCATTCTGACAGTCTGTTTGACAGTTCGGCCGTGTCCGAGTCGGTTGTCATTTCTCTGGGTTCGCCCAGCAGAAGCAGACATTTTTCGCTCACTCACTCAGACCATAGGTTTTTTTCCAAACATACAGTAGTTGCAGATACCGAAGTCGGGCTGTTGTATTTGGTTCTCCCTATCATCTATACCTGGTAATTGTGCTTTTTGTCACTATCGTTTCACCATAGTTGTATTTGTTTCTTTAAAAAAATATACATATAATATTTCGGTACGTAGACGATTATACACATCCTGAAAACGGTTGTCCATACGCCCGAAAAGGGACAGGATATCATACGTATTTTTTGCGTTTAAAATGGTCTAACGCTATTGACCAGGTAGCTATATGCACCTCGTTAAACGGCTGTAAATGTAGAATGGATGTAGTCGTAGTGCCGTCGTCTAACCCATTCATCTCTGCGAAACGGTTGTCTATACGCTTATAAAGGGCGGTGGAGAAAATACAATTCTCGCTAACATTTGCATTGTCTATATACCTGGCTGCCACGTTGTGAGCCGAAGGCAAATAAGAGTATTCACACGTTTATTGAGTACTTAACGATGTGTATATATTGTAACGATTTATCAATACCTATAACCCCTCATATGCTGCTCCTAATATTTTGTACAACGAACTTCTTGCGAACTTCAAGCAGGTAATACAAAGTAATTGTAATTTAATGTCACAGGTGCTTTTTGTATTATGAACTATTAAAAAAGTTGCAGTTATTTAATAAAAAAGGTTTTTGTATCCTTTATATCGAACTGTATCCCCTCCAAAATTGTTCTCAAAAAATTTAATAATAGGTACTTTTACTTCAAAATCAAAATTAAACTGGTTTTACTTATTCTACGTAAGCATTGTTTTTTCAAGTTATCCGGTAGTTGGACTAAGACAGTAAATGCGGGTATATCGTCTTGTATATAGAGGAACGTTGAATTTATAATTTTAAAATTATCTGTTGCATACAAATACTTATCTTAAGTTAATATGCTCAAACCGTTATAAGTTAGTTAGGTATTTCATCAAAAAATACAATAAATCGATGGGAAATGATGAAACCAATATTAAATATATGTCCAGTTGTAATTGACCGAAACGCGTGTTAACGTAACTTAATATGTGCGTGGTTTTTGTTTTTCGGAGGTTTATATCTTTAATTTTTTAATGTATACATTTTGTGTCTAAACAATTTTATTTTTTTAATAAGTACATAAATAACAGATCATACATCATTATAAAATATGCGGTTTTTCTCTGTGTTTTATCACAAGGTGCGATTTTTAGAGTCAACGATAATTTCAAGTTTGAAATGTTCCGTTTACATAACGTTGTCGCCGTCGTGCAAAAGTGTTCTGGTTTAAAACCACGTTGAATGTCTTATTATATTTCCATCCCAATATAAAAATAACTAGTAAACGCTATTTATAGCGAGCTTACATTACTCGACAAATTAAAATTTAATTCTTAGTGCTTTCAATGTAACTGATCTTTAGATATTATACCATAAAAAAAAAACATTACCGAGATATACATGAGTAAAAACGCACGCATATGTGCATCTTCAATCGACTAACAAAACAACGGCATCAAAGAAACGGTCTACAGGTACTATTATTGTATTTGTGTACAAGGACGATGATTCCGATATGGAACATACATTTGTACTGTATACAAATCAAATTGGCGCGGGGAAAAAAATAATACTGCGTTAATTAAGCTGACTATCACTTTGGTAAATTTGATCATATCCAATCGTTGAGGTACGTATCTATTTATAAACAATACAATATATATCATACTTTTTTTAAAATTTCTGTTATCACGTTAGGATACGCGAGAAATTATATGTATTAACGATTTTTTTTTTATAAACACACGGTATTGTGGATGATATATGAACAAAAATTGTATGTGCTGTTTTTCGATATCTCGACATTTTTCCCTCCGAAAATCATAATACTGAGTGAAAAAGGATAAAAATAATGAAATATATTTTACAGAGGAATACATTTTATACGAACAAAAGTGTTATGAGACATTTTTCAATATTTTAAATTTTTACTCAATAGCCATGTAGAGGGGAGACCATTTGTCCATTTCCATTTGATAATGCGAGTGAAAACGGAAAATCGGATTAATGTTTATTGTATTGTCATCCAAAATATAAACGTATATGCAAAATTTCAAGTCGATCGGACTGCGGAAAGTGGGTCAAAATCAATCAAAAGTTTTACATTTCTTCGTGTTTCTTCGCGAGTAAGTTAATACTAAGTATACTATTTATATTATGTATAATTGTATATATCTGTGGAACAATGTCAACAAAAAAAGTCATTTAAAAATAAATTCAAACCGGGATGTTGAAAAAAATGTATTAAATCTAACGTAAATTACACGGTAACTATTATTATAAACGATTTTCGTTGACACTGGCACTTTTCGCATCTAGCCGTAGTAATATAGACACAATAAACCGCAGTCATAGTCATCGCGATGTCCGACAAAAACTCGACAAATAATTAATAGTTGTTAATAAATATATAAACAAATAATATATGTAAAAAATATATAAATAAACAAATAATTAATCTAACTGTACCTTAAGTGATGAGTTTAATTTCTATTTGTCCCGTTCATTTTTTAAACCGTGCAAAGGTTACGACAATGTGAATTTAAACAGGTTTCAACAGATAACAATTTTTCATTTTATTTTTATTTAATTTTTGTATTTTTTTATGCATAGGATTAAATTATTCCTATGAAAATAATTTTCATAATTATTTTGACGAGCTGGGATACACGCGAATATTTGCGGATTTATTTAAACAACATTGTGTGACCCATCGCGCTCGATTATAATATAAAATTCGACGATAAAAAAAAAAACCTATAAAAAACAAGTATTCATTGATTGCGTGCTAAAAAATATATCCATAATGAAAATAGCGGTGTTAAATTTAAACAAAATAAAATAAAGGTATTGATTAAAAAAAAAAAAATCTTGGACGTGTATTTTTATTTTCAAAACACTGCAATACGCTGCTTTTTGTTTGATATTATTTATTTATAAAAACCTTGTGAAAAAAAAAAAATCAAAACTGAAAACCTAGCGAACGTTACAAAACAGTAGGTATAAAAAATACTTTTTGTCAACTTTTTAATCCGTACCGTCCGGAAAGATCAACGTGAAATAAAAACAAAATATATTTTGCACGAGAAGTCACAGAGATATACCATATAATATAGGGGATATTAGATAATGTAGTTTATACGCTGAAAGTTACGATAAGTCATTGCGATAAAAAAAAAATAAAAAAAAAAATAAGAAACAATTCTGTGTAACGGAGTTCGGTATACCGTCCGTGTTTCCCCGACCTCCCGCTTAGGAACCACGCGTCAATATACTTATAGCGATATTAAAATGTCCGGTCCGTGATAAACTAATCGCTCTGTATACTAAATTATTATTATACCCGCGTCGTATCGTATATTAACATATATAAATATATACATATATTTTTTTTTTTGAAAAATTCCGCGTCGTTATGAAATCGGTGTCTTATAATATTATTATTATTCCGTTTTCGATTTTCTCCGCGTGTTTAATAATTTGTCATCGTCTGCCGGTCCCCGCGCACTGGCCCGAGATACAGTTTACGAGTTTCGGACTACTGCTCTGTACAAGATTGATGGATAAATATTTATAAATTGTACACGGTATAATATATATAATGTTGTAATATATATATACATACGTGTGTGTGTGTGTGTGTGTGTGTGTGTTTCCTACGATAGTAACTTCGAGCAGATAAATGGCCAGGGCGTACATTTATTATATTACAATAATGTATACTCGGCTACACGAAATTAAAACTCGCGCCGTTCTCTCTTATACGTCGTGTTATTATAGTCGAAAACGTATTTCACGCGCGGTACGTCGCGGCTTTATAGCGAGACGTCTGGCGAGAAAGATTTCCCCGGGACGAGTCTAACTAAACGGTACCGTAAAAAAACGTTTTGGGCGCACAATTCGGTGGTTATTAAATCGAGCGATAATTATAATATCGTAACAACAGCGTCGAAAAGTCGACGGAACCTACCGAAACATATCCGACAATTTTTAAATAGAATTGTAGGAAACTTGTTGGAATTTGAATTGTAGTTTATTGCGTATTATTCGATTTATTTTATTGTTTATTTATTTTCGTACGGCCGTTGAGAATGCAAATGCAATATTATACCGCGAATATAAATAAACACAGAATTATGAACTAATAAAATCAAACATTTTTATTTTAAACATGTTAAGTTTTAGGTGCGTCACTAATTTGTCCTTTCGTCGGTGTTGTTAAATGTCCAAGTCCAGATTACTTAGCTATTTTACTGTCTCATCCGACTCTGAATGTAGGTCTTCTGGAATTCCAATGAACTTCCTATGCTCGCATTCCCTAACTGTTTATTGTACTAAAACGTGTTAATACAAATGTAATGCTGGGTTAACTAGCAGTAAGTATAAAGTTTAACGCGGAATAAATAAATATGAGTCAAACAAATCCCAACGTGTTTTTAACAAGTCTATTAAAATACTGCCGGAAGTTTTTCAAACGGCTTTAATACAAATGTAATGCCGGATACGCTATCAGTGCAAAGTAAAATAAGCCAAAATCCCCAATCCTGGCACCTGTTATGTTTAATATTTTCATTCCTAGGCTGTTTAAAATCTAATTTACTTGAACTAGGCAAATATTTGATTAGGTAACTATATTATACAAGAAATGTTAAGAAAAAACACCGTCCTGCATTTCTTTCTTAAATTGGATTTCATGTTCCTTCATTGTTAACTTCAGAAATAATCCATGCTTTCATATCTCCTCAATCTCTAAGAATTACGTTAACAATAGTTCAATATGTCGCTGGCCCAAGTCGTGAAATGATTTGGAAACTTTCGATTCCAACCATGATCCAATTTCTAAATTAAAAATACTATATTATCTTCATAACAATTTATGTAATTTGCCTATTGGCTGCTATGTGTAAATATTTAAACTTTAACTATTGTAGTTTTTACCCCTTGCGGGTGTTAAACAATTACAAAAAAAAAAAACAAAATAAAAAACAATGAGTATGACGAAAATGCTAAAAAGAGATCAGAATCGTTTGTAATTTAATTATAAAAACTGTTTTCGTGTTTCCGTACTCATATTTCACAGTAGTGAGATTTTAAATTACATAACCACAAGTCAGTATACAAATTTATCTATGTTACAGCTAAATTGTTTTTCTGATAACATAAAAACAATTAAAGTTAGTTTGTAAACTTTTGGGAATTTTTTTTTCATTTTTCATTTACTTTTAAATAATTATTAGGCAACCCCTTAAATTCAAGTAGCATCCCGTTAACAATAAGTCCACAACCTTTGAATAGCTAACCAGTGGCTATTTTAACATTTTTTGTGGACAGGGAAGGATTTAAAATTATTCTAAAAAAAGGCGAATTTTTTTATTGTGAATCAGTAATTATCTCAGATAATTTTAAGTGAATTTGAATTATATTTTTCTTTTCAGTCTTTGTACAATTGTTTAAGCTTTATTTTAAAATAATTTTTAATATTTTACCTCTACTACATAAATTTTATATCTACTTTTAAATGATAATTGATAACTCTTCTCTACTTCTCCGGTCTAAACTTTAAACAGTTATAACTTATAAATGGTAAATTTAATATAAGTGTTATGCATATCAAAATTTCTAGAAATATAAACTATATTCGAATCTTTGTTTAAAAAGAGGGGGTTTCCATTTGAAAAACTAAAATATCTTCTTATTTAATATATATGAAGTGAGAGAAAAAAATTAAAAATTGTTTTAAAATAAAACTTAAACAAATCTACAAAGATTAAAAACATATAATTTACATAAAATCCTCCGAGATAATTATTTGTTAATGATAAAAATAATCACTCAGTATAAATTAATGTTCTCTTTTTTTATACCCTTCTAGCAAGTCATTTATGACTTTTGAATCAATTTTTTCTTCTGGGGGGGTCGAGACGCAGGACATCCACCCCCCCCAAAAAAAATACGCCACTGTAAATAACTATGTAATGTAATGCAGTTGACATAAGATTTAAGTATTAGTTGTATGTAAATGTAAATAGGCTTGAGAATAATCTTAATTTATAGGCAAAAAACTACTCGAAAGATTTCAAAACTCGTATTGTGAATTAATGATTATGAAATCAATACTTTTATTAAATTATTATTAATATGTATTCTTTTAGAGAGCAAAAAAAAAAAAAATATATATTATGCTAATTCCAAGTGCTGCTCCCAATTCGTTGGGAGTTTAATTAAATAAAAATGTGTCATACGATCAATTGAAACTGTTCACGGAAACTGAAGGGAACATTTTATAGGTTTATACTTTGTATTCTGGATTTTTAATTCAATTTTTGGAATAATATTAAACTGTTTGATTACTGGGCCATTAATTTTTCTTATAAAACAGTTTTTTTTTTTTTTTTTTGTGAGAACCCTTATTTTTAAAATCAAATTCGAATAAATTTGTCGAATTTTCCAAGTCACGTGTATAAATATTTAAAAAGTCTGATTGTGAAAAAAAATTTTAAATGTTGACAATTTTGTTTAAAATTTTAAATAGTTTTAATTTTGTAATCCAAAAACATAATTAAAAACTATTGATCAAATACATAGTTTTAAAGTGTTATCTGTTTCCGTGGTCACGCTGTATATAATTATTATTACTATCGTAATATTATGAGAAAATAAACATAATAAAAACAATATCGAAATAATCTTTCGTCGCCAATATCGAAAAGTTAAAATTTAAATAAAACATTTTAATACTCGCTTAAAAAACAAATATTAACATGTATAAGGTGCTATACAAAGGTGCTTATGTAAAATATTCATTATTAAGTAATCTACCTATAACAAATCACGTGTTATTTATTTTTATGACAATTAAGAGAATTCCGCAAACTGAATATTTAAATAAGTTTACCGTATGTACGCATTTAAATAGTCCAGTATCATAATGTATTGTGTAATCGTCTTATTAATTTAAAAACGTGTTTACGAAAAACCGAAAAAATGCTTATATCCTTGAAAGTGATTTTAGTGTTATTTACTCATATACTCAACTTGTAATTAAACAATGTTAAAGAAATTACGTGTACATTCAGTGGCGGATCTATACGAATTAGATAAATGAGGGGGCTAAACAAAATTATTTTTATTATCATGTCATAGGCTAACGCTAATGTTAATAAGGAGTCATATATAAAATTTAGAGTAAAAACGGATTTAGATAAATAAATGAGTCTCTATATATAGTATATAATATATATAGTGGATTTATCCTGACTGATAGAGAATCAACGCAGAGCCTAAACCGCTGCGATTAGAAACTTGACGTTTTCACAGTAGGTAACTTTTATACCGTTGACATCGACTAAGGAAGGATTTTTGACGATTCCACCTCTAAAACATAGCTGACACAGGGTTGTTGATATTTTTTGTACATTTAATTTGTTGAATTATAGGTTACCTTGGCGACATGGATGATAGTTTGATTGTCACGGACAAGAAAACTATTACTATTTTTATTTCTATTGTACTATTACTACTATTACTGTTATTTACATTATACGTTTTACTGTTTACTAGACTTTTATAATATAACAGGTAAAAGTGATTTAACATTTTGTTCGTTGTCTTCACAGAGATAATAAATATAAATATATTACCTATCTGAAAAATTCGAAAAATTGAATTTGAAAATTAAAAACCCCTGTGTCATTAGTAAACCATCCTTGTACAAATACAGAATAAAATTAAAAACATAAAATATTAGGTGATAATATTATCCGGGTCGCTTATTTGTGTTATTTCTAAATTGTAATTATATCCGGGCCGATATGGCGATATCTACAGGCAACGACCGAATAGGTTGGTCTAAACGCAGTTGACTGGGTTGGCTGCTTATAGATTTATTTCATAACTATCAAATTAATAATTAAGTTCAATATAATAAATGATGGAAAAATCTATACATTGTACCCAACCTTCGAAAATAAACAATTGAATACGGCTAATATTATTTATTGACAAAAGCAAATAAATTTATAATAACTATCAATCACTAATAACAATAAAAAAACTTCATCGGCGCCGACCGGCGGCTCCGTCAGCTGGCGAATAGCACCACAACGCAGTACCGTTATCACCGCCACCGCGTTATCCCGTACGGGGCGCTTTAACCCGCCCAGTGCTTCACATTTCGGCGGATTGTGGGAAGCAGCTGTACGGTCCGCGAAGCGTTTGTCGGTTCGGATCGTGGGTGCGCGCACCTTCATCTACGAGTAACTCGCGACGGTGTTGTGCCCCATTGAGACGGTATTCAATCCCCCCCCTCTCTGTACCTCGGACGCCCGTGGCCGTTCGATAGTCGATCGATGGGGGCTCCCGGTCCAGTGTAACCAGTTATTCTGATTAGCGGCCAAACCATATGCTTATACCCGTTTCGAGATAAAACGATTTTTCGACACTAGGTTTTTATGTAAGAAACCAAAGGCCGACACTGGCTTACACTCTAGACACGCATCAGCCGATAAGGCCCTGTGCCTATTTTTATATGTACAGCTCGAATAGTTTTATATCGTGTATATTTGTTTAATTATTGTAAAAAAAAAAGATGGGGGAGGTTATAAAATATAAATAACAATAAGTACGAATAAAATTATACATAGTATTAAAAATCAAAAGTATGGAGAGGTTTAATATGGGTAATGTGAACCATGGACGGGTTACTGTTGATTATTGAATAGAACTATTGAAAGGAAACCTTTATGATCTACAGACTCCGAACTATTGTTGAAAATTTGAAATCAATGGGCCTCTCCGAAAAACCTTATATTATATACTAAGATTATTGGTCCCAAAATCCTTTATTATATCTAAATTATCAGCGAGGCTTTAAGTATCAAGTTCGACCTTGAAAAAACGCACATCCGAACGAATACTCACCAAGATCTTGTTAATGTACAATTCGTACGGTATGACCGTAGTTCCGGTGGTGGACTCCACGGCGGCAGCCGACATCATTTCCTCTAGTTCTTCGTCTTCAAACGGTTCGCCGTCGTGCCGGAGTGCCGACTCCATGCACTCGCGACTCACTGTTCCGGTCCGTTCGGGATCCAACGCCCGGAAAGCGCTCAGCAGTTCGGATGCTGAAGCAGGCTGGTACCTGATGTACCGGATAAAAAAAAAAACAATTGTTTCATTCAGCGATGATAACTTAAATAAATTTATCAATAAGAAAACAGAGAGAAAAAAGAAAAAAAAAAGACTGACATATCCCGCACGTGGGTGTAGTCACTGTTGTATAAGTGGGAAGTTAGGAAGGTATGATACAGACGGGAACTTAATGTATATCCGTAAGCAACGATAAACTATTGCTAACGAAAAGACGGTTCTGCATGAGCGAAGTTCAGTAACTGATAATGTTGATTTGTCAACAATACAATCTATATACATATTATATTATGGTAAAATGATTGCAACAATGTGCGTTTCCATAACAACAATGATTGTTTAAAAAAGATTAAAATAATAACAAAAAATAAATAAAAACGGTTGCCAACGATAAAATAAAAACGATCTTTCAATTTTTTTTAACCTAAAGACCGAAGTTTTTCTCATTGTTAATGAGATTTTCAAAAAATGACCTCTGTAAAGTACCACCCAGAAAATATTTCCTATCAGAAAAGCTGCTATACTTGATAATCGGAGTAAGGGAAATTCTAAAAATCAGAATTTGAAGTTATGCATAATAACGAATGGGTTGAGCGTGCGATGAATAAAAAAAAATGATCCGGCTTTAATTGTATTTATTTATATTGTAATCGAGTGTTAAACAGTTTCGCAAAAATACGTATTGTTACGTACTTACAACGAAATGTGTTTTTATATTGTTACGATAAGCGTTTTTTATTCCTAAAAACTAAAACTGCTACGCAAGAACTTGACTGGCTGAAAAAATATTGGATATTTCAAAATTTACTATTGGAACGGTTCGACTTGGGTATACTATTCATTCATGGTGTATATACAATATACGTACTTAGTAATAATTTTGCTTCGTTTTATTTATTTTATTCTTTTCGTTGTTTATCGTTTTACAGAAAGTTTCTATTCGGTATGCCCGGAAGTGCCGGTCAAAATTGTTGACAAAACAGAGGTTATAGTGCTCAAAACAGAGGTTATAGGGTCTAGTTATAGAGATATAGTGCGGTATACGCACTATATAGTACATTAGTTTTGTATTAAATTTGATACACTACATCTTTTGTAATGTTTATTTTATTTTTTTTTATATACTGATGGTAATTTTTCTTTGTTTTTCAGTGCGTGGCAATAAACTTTGTTGACAAATCAAATTTGCAGACAATTACATTACAGCCCGACACAACTCGACCACTATAGTTGAAATTTAAATCTGATTTTTTTAAAATGTTAAATATAATTTGCTCGTCCGTATTAGACGATTTCACAATAACCATACTATAATACATATTTTTTTTTTTTATTTTTTTTATTAAGACATTTTTGACAAAGTCAAAAGAACAATAAATACCTATTACTTCAACAGTTTGCGTTACGTTTTAACGAAAACACATTCATTGTAAAAATAAATTGTTTTTTTTTTTTTTTTATTCAATAGCAATATAATTTCAGTTTATAATTAATCAATTATTTCTATTTAACTATTTCAAATTTCGGTTTTTTATTTCAATTTTTTTTTTTATCGTACATCATACCTTCCTTAACAGGGTATTCCGCGAAGATGAACCCATTCGATTATATGGAGATTAATAACTCCGGAGAAAAAAAAAAAAACCAACAAATTTTTTTTTCATATTAATATTATATTACTCACAGGGATAAGGGCTACAATTAATACTTATATTTCTATGAATTATTTATATTAACGTAAAAAAAAAAGTAACTTTTTATTTTAATACTTTCGAAAAATTTGAAAATAGCCATATTATAGGATTTTAATAATTCAACTGAACATTTTGACGATCAACATTTTGTTGTTATTAAATTAGTGATTTTTAAAAAATTTTTAAAGTTCAGAGAAAAGTACCTAAAATTATGCAGTAGGCTATTATAGCATTCGTTAATTAATTATTATTATTTTAGTTAATTTCTTGTACCCTTTTTCCTTGGAACTTTAAAAAATTATCAAAAATAAAAGTTGGACCGTCAAGAAAAAGAATAAACTTTACAAAATGGCTATCTTCCAATTTTTCGGAAATAATAAAATAAAAAGTTATTTTTTAAATTTTCTTACCAAAACATAAAAAAAATAACTGAAATATAATTAATATTATAACTGTGAGAAATGCAAAATAAAAAAACCAGAATTTGATTATCTTTATTATCTCCAAAAGTGTATCACATAGGGCAATATCTTCGTAGGAAACCCCGTCCGATTCCATTCGATAAATAAAATTATAACTGCACATGTTTTTAATTATCAGATTATTAATTAATTTTTTTTTTAGTTATATTTAATATAACTCAATAATATGCTTAATAAATGATCACAACAATCAGTCTTTACTTTCCGATCTAAATATTACAACTTAACAAATTATTGAACACTTGTTATTTTTTCATGCTAATATGATCATAAATTTATTTTATACATAATATTAACTACTTAATAAAGTAAATGATGGAAAAACAATTATTTATCCTAATTTAGATTGTGTAAATATACGTGCGGGTAATACATAAATATCCGAAATATTTTTTTTTTTTTAAAATCCCTCGTTGCTAACTTTTTCCGCTTTGTTATATTTCACCTTCGAAGTTTGTGGTACACATTAAAAATTCTGACAAGTTTATTTACGAGCATAATATTCCGCACATGTTTGTCCTCCGTGTTTAAAAAAAAAAAAATGTTGAAATACCCACACACCCGCGAGACAGGAATACAGAAACGTTTAAAAAAAAATCTAATTATATAATATATAACCGTTATAGCCGTAAACTTTCCCCCCCCCCCGATTTTTCCCAGTAAATTATAATAATTAACTGATAAATCAAAAACGATTTTCTTATCGATTTTTCTTTTGGAAATAATGCTACTCTTGAAATTTGGAACATGATTTCTGTTGGAAAAATAAAATTGAACTAATCGAAAATAATGAAAATTTGATTGCTGTAAATTTGTCTGGTCTTCCTATATGGTTTTTGCCGTTTTTCCGAATTATTATGAAAACTTCGTGGGTAATCAAAAAATGAACCCCTCGACGCACTGACTAGATCCAACATTTTTACAAAAAAGCCGACAGGAAATTTGTCTACAGATAGAGCTCCCGCTGCGCTCAGAATCTAAATTATAGGTGTGGTCGGATTTTCTACTGCATTCGCACCTACGGCATACTGCTCAAATATTTCTCCGCTTCACGGTTCACTTATTATTCGCAGTTCTTTGACTTACACTGGTTGACACTTAACGTCAGTATTATCCTGATAATGCGAGCAAAATGTTCCGAATAAAAAGTACTACGACAATTAATGTAACGTTTGAACAGATCGATTCATGTTAATAAACCGAACAAGTGTTTTTTCAGAAAAAAAAAAAAACAACGCGTCTTAATAAAACTCGTAATATAACTTCTTCGCAACATTATCGGAATCAAAAATATTGAGTACACTCGTAAAACTGCATGGTCCGTAAATATTACGATGTTTTAATAATTTTTATTTAAGAACACGGAAAACGACCGTTTCGCGTATAAAACCTATTTATTTAACGATGCGTGTTAAAAAATCCGTTGTTCAACGATCGAATTACTGTTTTATGTTGTTTTATTATCATAAAACGAATAATTGTGTGCCATTAGACACGGCACGGCACCTGCTCGGCGGGATATAATCAAAATCTTTTTATAACAGTGTAATAATAATAATAACAATAATAATAATTATACGTGCTCGTCCCTATCCCCCCCTCCTCTCACCAGTCATATTTGGTTTACTGTATTATATTTAATAAAATGTCATAAAAATGATTAATTTTTCTCGCTAAATATATTTGTCTAGCGCGAATCTTTGTCGGGGGAGATTTACTCTGGCGGTAAAATGTTCATTATATACGGATAACTGTTCAAACGTGTTCATTTCGTATGAATTAATTTGAACCCTAACCCAGACCTAAATTGCGCACGATTAAAAAGAACGCCAGCTGCTTGTATATAATATATGGTCTGGGGTAATTGAAAAGAGCATTAATTATAATACTTATATTTTTTTTTTCTTTTAACTAAGCTCGACGCACCATTTATATTACACGTAATTAAATAAATAATAGAAAAAAAAAGCGAATATTGCTAATTGATGTGCCGCTGTTTAAGGCGCAAAGTTGTGAAGGTAGGATAATGTTATGAAAAAATTTGATTTATATCCGCAAACAAATATAAATCATCGGTAACGTGAAACGATTCTGAGCGAAGTTCAGTTAAAGAATTTTTTAAATGTCGTGTTTGTACGATTTGTAAAAAAAATACCGAACGTAAAGAGATTACAAAACCAATTACTACATTACTCATCGGTTTTTTTTCTTACTACCGCATAACATCGTAATGTTACTATATAGGTAATTACTACATTCGATTTTTTTCTTCTGATTGCGTTTTACATGTCTTTTTTTTAATTTTAAAAATCGCACTCTATACACAAAAGACCTAACGGAACCCGTGTAAAAAAGTAAATGTTGAAATATAAACCTACAGTAGCGGTATAGGTACGTGAATAAAATGCATGGGAAAACTTAACTTTGTGTTACGATATTGCCTATTGAGTCCGTATTAATTATATATACAATTTAATTATGCACAACGTTTTGATTCCATAATTATTAATTTCGATATAATATCGTAAACGCGAGAAATGTACGAAGCACCGGCGTCGCACAGTTTACGAAACGAAAAACGCCCAGCCGGATGACTGAGACTAGTCTCTTTGACTGTAAAAAATCATTATTGCTGTGATTTCCTACAAACTTTGTTTTTTACCTCCTATTTATTAAAATTGAGACTGCCGTTCAATCGTTTAGTCCGTTTCACGACCGTGGTATTGCTATCGCGTCATGACCGTCGTCCCTCGTTATCACCAATTCCAAAAATAGGTCAGAAAAAATAAAAAAATTCAAATGTATTACAATGACAACAATAGGTTTGCACATCAGTTATACAAATAATTGAAAAATATTTTTTCAAAACTTTTAGTTCCTTATGTTATAACGATCGGAGGAAATGCCGTCTCAAAGTTTACCCTGGCGCACCGCAGTGGCGACTCGTGGGTAAAATAATTGTTGGTGCACATTTAAAAAATTGTATACACTAAGTACAGTCGATTCAGAAAACAGGAACTAAAACGAATATTTTAATGAAACATGAATATATTTGTATTTTTTTTATATAGGAGGTTTTTAGATAGAAATCCACAATAAATAAGTGAATTAACGTGTTTGTTTTCATTACATTACATTAAATAATATTATTTGGGAATTGAGTTTACACCGGGCCAGTCAGTGTTATCTATAGGGTATTTTTGTAGATAACGCCACCCGCCGGACAAATGTAATATTATCCAAAAGAAATAATCAGTTCCCAATGTATTCTCCGTCAGCAGCGGCAGACGGCTGTACGGCCCCGGCGGTGCAATATTCGTTTGTGCACCAACACACCACCAATACTAATGGTAGTTGTACCGGTAATAGGACCGAAACGGGCAAATTCGCATGTGCAACTGTTGCAAAAATTGTATTTGCCCGTCTATACTCCGTAACCGTTGCCGCTACAAATTGTGTACGATGGCATACCCATAACGTGCGATAACATTCGTTTTTCTCATTAAATTAATCCATATTACATGTACGGCGCACGCAGTTAATAGAGTACTTGATGATATTTGAAAATTATATCCCGACATTAATATATTGATTAATAATCGTATATTAAGTATTTATTTAAAATTTAAATACATATGTAACTTATTTCGTTTATTTCAGGAAAAAAAGCTTTCCTAAAAGCACCTAAGAAATACCTAATATTCTTTTACCTTTATCTATTATTAAAAGACGGGGAAAATGGTTAAATGCTGCACTTTTCTATGCAAATAATTTTGAAGAGTTTAAAAACGCGATTGAAAGTTTAACAGACGATGCTACAAGTGTTGTAAGCTAAAATATTTCGTACAAAATAATGTTGTTAAATGTGGTTTAGCATTCATAAAATTACATTTCTCCGAGTTATCCATGAATCTAGAAATTTGGAAAAATCTAATAGTGAACTACTGAAAAGCATAGATATTTTTAGAAAAATTGAAGATATTTTAACAAATATTCCTGGCCCAAATGGGAAAAAAATTAAAGAAAAATGTATGTGTGTAATTGAATAAAATGAAATATATACAACTTTAATGTCTTAGTATGAAGTCATGCTAGGTAAAGCAAATGTTATTTTATATATAACGCCTACTTTATTACATTTTTTTGAATATTCACCAATAACTAGTGTAGACGTAGAATGTAGTTTTTCTTTGTACAAACATATTTTAAGTAATAGAAGATTTAATTTTAATGAAAATAATTTTGAAATGTATCTAATTATCAATTTCAATTAAAAAAAGTAACGTATATCTAAATTTTTTTTTATATAACTTTTGCATATTTATAATGCAATCTATTATGCAATTTTTACGTATTTTAAATGCAATTAAATCCGGTCTTAAATTCTAATATATTATTATATGTTACGTTGCCTAGTCAACCACTATATTTAATTTATAATTATTTTACATCATTATCGTTGAAAAAAATTGTTCATTATACTGATATGTTCGAAAAAAAATATTTGAATAGGCGATTTACAAATATCTAAGAGTATACAATTTTCCTCGCTTTGTATCGAATTTCGCGTACGATCAGCAATCGTATTTATCATAGATTGTAGCCACTGCGATGGCCCAACTACCATCATAGTGACCGATCGGTCTGTTGTAGATCAATCTCGATCTGACAACACTAGTAGAGTGGACGAAACATCAGGCAGGTTTTGTCAGTTAGAGCGAATTGGACAGCCAATATTTTTCCGACTCAACGCTACAACATATATACTTGGCGGCGCACGATAAGGCAACCGAATCGACGGTCGTGTTAACTAGTATACCGAAACCAATGGATTTTAATATTAACGGACGAAACGACCCCGCAGCCGTGGCTGCTGAAGTACCTGCCAGACCACTGAAAATCACCGGCTCCAGGGACGAATTCAATTCATGTATCGTCGACGTTAAACAGCTCAAGGAGGAGATATCCGCAATGCCCAAAAAACAGTCGCGGTGGAAAAAGTTCCAGAAAAATACAGCTGTTTGTTTTTACGTTTGGCTGCTGCAGTCGGAAATGAGAGAACTATTGTTTAGCTATCTAAACATGTGGGACGAGTAATTTATCAGAGGATTTATGATTATTGTCGGAAGAACGGTTCGTTCGCGAGTCGGAAATAACTGAGGGAATGCATTGTTTTGTGGTATTATTTCAATGTTATTTGGAATATGTCAAGTATAATCCAGTCGCCTATGTAGTTTGTACACCTTAGAAAAATTCGGTAATAAATGAAATTTTGAAATGTTGTTTGTGGGTATCCATTAGTGCTACACCCATTTTATTCTACAGAAGAAAAATCAATTTTTTTTTTTTAAGGGGAGCAGTGAAAAACTCCAAAATCTTCGTATTTTTTTATAAATATTTTAAAAAAAGTAGATTTAACATGACAACTTCAAATTATTAAATTGTAGAAGATTAAATTTTCTACATTTTTCATTAGTAAAATGTACTTTTTGACCTAATAGGAACCAAGATACAGAGTTTCGAAAAGTACAAAATTTCCAAAATTATAAAAAACTGCTAAAAAGAAGATTATTGACATTTACTTGCCACTTTACAAAGTATTTAATGGAACTGTGGTATTTACTTCCATTTATATACGTCAAGTATGCATACGTTAAGTGTAACGATTTTTTGACATAAACATCGTGTCGTCAGCAAAAAAAGGATTATTTTAATCGAAAAGAAATAATTAACAATTTTGCCAAGAATTTTACTGAGTGGAAAACAAATTCAGCGTAATGTAGTGGTTTTTTTTAGATTTGGATTGAACGAGGAATGTATTGGTTTTACAATGACATTTTTTTTTTCTATGAGCAATTTGTATACCAGTAATCTTGCTTCATATATTAAGTGTGGAACTTTTTCCGAAAGGCAATTTTATCTACCTAGTACTTTATGGAGATTATTTTTTGATTTCAAAGCGGTTTTCATAATATTTGGTGGAAGACGTAGGAAACTGGAAAATTTATGAAAACAATGCTTTTGTTTCAAATTTTATTTTTATTATAATTAAGTTATATTATTATATCTTACCTCCTCAAATTCTTATCCACAACAGTGAGACACACATCAGTAGCATCATCCCTTTTGTTTTTGTTCTTTTTACATTATTTTATGTTTAATATTATGTTTTATACGATATTATTTTACTCACTTGTATTCGCTAATAGCGTTTTCGACGTACGGTAAAAATGCAGCAAGATGAACTGTTCCGGTCGCCTCGTGATCTTCGACATTTACGGCCAGCTCCCTGAGATCGGCTTGAGACGGGACGTAACCTGTAGACATTTTTCAAAACCCACGTACATTATGAATTTATGTACCGAAACATAATATTGTATATAATTTATTATATTAACCTCTCTTCGTATACAACGCGACGTGCATTTCCGACCTCTTTTCACGCCGTAAATGATGAAAAAAATAAAGCCTTTTACAAGATATTTCTTATACCTAATCGTCTCATAAATAATATTCTATACACGCAGTGCTTAAAATGACCTACAATTTTCAATATCGTTTTTTTTTTTTTTTGTTAGCGTTTTGCGAGTGACCGATTGTAGAATTATAAATGATTTTCTGAAGACGAGAATTTTAACCTCTCAAATCTAACATAAACCAAAATATTTTTTTTTTTTTGGAATTCTACCCATACTCTTATCATGATATTAAAAAAAATAAAAATAAAATAACTATCGATAAGAAAAGACTGCGTTTTCCCGTATAATGAATTGAGTTTGAAATTTTACACAATTTATTTTTAATTATATCTTACGATCGATTTCGTTTAAAAAGCTCCGTTACAAAATAATGAAAATTATTATTGAACAATATGGAAAATAAAAATCAATGTGTATTACGGCTTAATAAGTAATATTATATAAAAGATCTTAAGTGGTTTTTATTCTATGAAAACAGGAAATTAAAAAAAAAAATAAAATGAGAACCTTATGTTGAATTCTCAACAAGTTCCATTAAAATTTGAATTTTAAACGCACGCTTATATTAAAAAAAAAATATTTCACTAAGCCAAACTTGCTTTTTGTTACTAAGCACAACTTATAATGAACCTCGTATAAAATTGTCAAGCATTACTGATCGATCAAAATATCACTATGAAACCAAATAAAAACTTAAAAAATAACTTGAAAAAGCCAATTGCCTATGAATAGCTCAAAAATTGCGTTTATAAAAAGCTAATAATATTACTCAGATTTATACGATTATTTTACTTGAACTACAAAAAACCGAAATCGAAAACAATGGTTTTTTTTTTTTGTATACAATTGGTCATCAAACAACACTCTTTATTGTAAAAGGGTCACTCCCGTTGAATTCTAAATAAATAAATAAATAAAATGCCTTTATAAAAATGATATTCTTGTATAAATATATAGATGTTGTAAAACTAGAATACATATATAGAATTTTAAGTTACACCAATTTTCTCACATAAACATTTGAAATAGGGTTTTCCTAATGTATAACGAAAAAGTCGTAAAAAATAATATTATATAAAATTATATGTATGTGCTTTAAATTTTTAGAATTTTTTTTTAGAGGTAGGGTGGTTTTGGGATCGAATTTTATAATAATTAAAATGAGAACTTTTATTTTTTTTCTAATGTTAACCATAGATATTATTTTAATGAATTTTAACGGTCGAAAAACATATTTTTTATGCAAAACTCTTTGGCCTGAAAGCGATTTAAAGTTTTTAAAAACTGTGTGTAGTACACACGCGCGCATTAAACACGCACCCGCGGCACGCGTTCAGAATTTTAAATAAGCAGTTAAATTTACGTAAACTTAACCCTCGCTGTGGCTGTTTTATAATCTTGTAAAAGGTTTGTTAATAATAATATACTGTGTAATATTATAATGTAAAATAATTTTTTTTTAGTATAATACTGTATTGTAATTCTGTATTTAAAATTTCTCGGTACGCGTACTATTGTTTTATGGCAACATAAAACGCACTATATTTTATTATGATCTATAAAGAATTAAGGACAGTATTTTTTCCTGCCGTAATATTATTTACATTTATAACGAAAAACTGGCGAAATTCAACGAGATCGAAAAAATCATAACAATCCGGAGAGAAAAAAAACCGATACCGCCGATGGGTGCATCATTGTTCTAGGAGAAAAATGGGAAAGGGGGAAATACGATGACAATATATACACGCATGCAGAATCGTTGTTTTCCCCTAGAATACCTGGAAATGTTGCCAGTTTTTCTCATTTATCAGTAAACCAATTATAGATCCGCTACAAGAATGTCTGATTGGCGCAACAAGATTTTGTAGCAGTCAAGTTGTTTACAGAACACCCACAGAAAGGCACATCATAATATAGTAAAACCAATACCGACACATTATTACTTGTTTCGCTCGGAATCTAAAATTAAAAAAAAAAAAAAAAATATCTATATATATATATTTTTTTCGTTAAAATCCGCCGGAATTATATTTGTATTTTGTGTGCACCGAAATACACCGCGCCCGCGTGTCTCTTCTTCTGTGCCATCCGCTGGTTTTTTAAATAATATTAAATTATATATTATTATTCCGCCTATACATGCACGTTAAATTATAAATAAAATCGATCGCTCCGCGAGAGCTCGCTTTGTCTTTCATTCCATTATCGTCAATGACTTCGCGCGGTGCACGCACTACACATCATTTCACTGTACACGCACATAACACGCACTTAAAGTGAAAATGTTCATAATATCATAGGTATTTATTATGAATACAGGACTAAGCGGCGACGAGAGACCGTAATGGACGTCGACAGTATTTCGTATCTGCTGCCTCCGGTCGATCTGAATAAGTTCTACGACACGAAAGATGTAAAACGAGTCACCGGATCCGATCCTCGTATGTTCCTCGGTCGGAGCTGTCGCCGGCCCGTGGCCACACATTGGCGTCAACTGTGAAGTAAGGATAGTAGTGTAGACGTGTAGCTTAGGTGTATCTAGATATCCTATAGGATCATCAATCTTCAATACAGTCACCAATTTTACCAAAAAGAAACGGATCGGACAACACTGGTAGAGGAGATTTAATGTTAAACCTAAATAATGTGTAGCCAAGTATTACAAATTCGTTATCAACAAAACTTCGGGCTTATTTCTCTAGTCAAAAGTTTAGATTTTTTATGTAAGAGAGTTATCATATTTAATTTGCATTTCCTGTCGTTTTAATAACAAAACGAGTTTAATAAATAATTAAAATTTAATTAATAAAGGTACGGATATCAGCAAATTGTAGATGGTTTTTGTTTTAAACTAATGTTCCCTTCTCAGTAGTACCTTATTGAGGTGTTTCTCTGCGTCAGCTATCAAACGCACATTTGAAAAACGTAAATATTTATTATTAGATGGCCTGCGAAAAACAATAAATCGGTACGTGGTGTACGAAACCAACAAATTTGGGAACCCCTGCTCTAAATCATATTGG
The DNA here is from genome assembly GCA_902439185.1 of Cinara cedri. NCBI lineage: Eukaryota > Metazoa > Arthropoda > Insecta > Hemiptera > Aphididae > Cinara > Cinara cedri. Next base: position 187,877 of record CABPRJ010001894.1, read on the forward strand.
ACTCGTTGCCCTATGTATTTTCAGGCTCCAATTACGTCTATGGTATTCGGCCACTAACTAGGACGGATTAGAACCGTATTATAACCGTTCCTCCGGTTTTAACTCAATTTATATAATATGTTGTGCTTTATGATCTTTTCTTATTTAAATACTAGGCCCTTCTATTAAATAAAGTTTCGAAAATATGGATTTTTGACAAATGACGAAAATATATATTTGTATTTTCTATATTTTAAATAGGTACCTACATTTTTAATACGTACAATTTTGCTTACATTTAAGATTTCGGATTCCGAAAGTTCGAATAATCGAACTTTATTATATTACCTAATGTGTTGTAAAAATAATCAAATAAAAGGCTATTTTTTAAGTTTTTTTTATAAAAGCACAAAAATAAATTGCAATATAAATATTTGTAGTCCTTATTTCTACGATTAATGTAAAAAAAAAAAAAAAACAGAATTTGATTATCTTTATTATCTCCGGAGGTATTACAATGGGTACCTAACTTTCGTGGGACACCATGTATTTTAATACTTTTGTCAATTTGTAAATTATTTACCTATTTATGGTGCGTGTTTATTTTCGAATAAAATATTGATATGACAGTAATATGTTAAATTTACCGGACATTATAATTTGACGACATATTATCAAAAAATTTCATACTAGGAAATAATTATATTTTAACAAGGCAGTACGATTTGACGAAATACTCACAATAATTCCGTACTAAATATTGATGCTAACATTTTTCAAAATTAAGAACTGGGCGGGACTGTCGTACCGTACGTCCACTAACAATTATTTTTAACGCGTTCTACACGGGCACTACATACAATAATCGAACAATTAAAAACGAAAAAAATCGAACGACGTATCATTGACGTTCAAGACGTTCACAGCAAAATAAAATGAAAACATATTATGATAATTTACGTCGTGTATGGTATTTTATAAAAGTTATTAGAAATACCTAAATAACATCAACACGGTTTTGCGATACGCGGCCGTGTGGCGCTTGCCGACGCCGTCCTGAGTGTACAGACGTAATTATTACGGGTTGAGTATGATTGTATTTTTCTGTGTGTTCAATATTGAACAAGGTACGGTACTCGGCCAAGTGATCAGACGAGTGAAATGAGCGAGAGAGCGAATAGAAACTGTTTCTGTTTGCTGGGCCGAGTAGTGCTGCCCCCATTACCAAGATGTACTGTGCTCAGCGTGTCTAAACTGCCCGTCGAGTCGTGTACCGATTACCGAGTAGCTGTGAATTCGGCAGTGTAGTCGTTTGTTGCATTATTTAATCAAACATTTAAATTACATTTATTACATTATTTACATTTCAAATAAGTGTGGACCATTATCACAAAGCAAAACAAGCTTTTATGGAAAACATCAATAAACTCATGCCGATGATAATGGATTTATCAAGAGACGAGTCGAATACGGGAAACAGGAAACGGATTCGGACGAGAAATCGGATATCACGTAGACGTACTCACGGGGCTTTAGTTGGACTTCCCAGGGGCCACTCAGCCCAGCAAATACCAAATGAAATGCGTTTCTCTAACCCCCTACACCGCTAAAAACACACGATTTTTTACTGTAAATAATTAATACGTAATCAACATGAATTCGTACGACCATTGCCGAACAGCAAAACGAGTTTCTCGGCCGAGAGCTCGTCACACGTAAACAAGGCACTTTTACCCGTATGAAGTTTCCATTACATTATGCTCGGGATACGCATAAAATTATTATTATTCAACCTCTGCGGGCAAAACGTTTCATCCTTTGAAATATTGTAATAACAATTCAGTTAACATTTTCCGAGACACGCGACTGCAGAATGCGCGGTTATTAACCGTCGTGTTACGGACGAATATGCAAGCAAAATGCATTACTGCAGATGGAAATATCGTTATAACTTAATAATTGGTACCTGCGGTCGATTGTTATTATTTTACCCGTGCAGACAAAATTAATAGTTTCACAGACTTAACGGCGTATACATTTATTATGAAACGCTAGGTAATTAAATATTATTACAGTGTTCCGAAAACCTCGTCTCCGCTTTTTTTTTTTTCTGCTTAAAGTAATTAGTATAGGAAAACCGTAGTTGAATGGCATAAGTTTCAAATTTTTATTTCAACGAATTTTCTTGTGCGATTTAGTTTTTTGAATTTTCAAGTTAAACCATTTTTTTTTTTTTTTTTATAAATATACACAAATGCTATCACGAACTATTAATGAAACAATTTTCAAGAGCTAAAAAAAAAAAAAAACGCTCTACAAATGTAAAAAAGGACCGCAGATGAATCTATGACCATACTATCATATTATTATCGTATGTTTATATCGGTATATCGTCACTTTTTTTACAACACAACGTATCACAAAAATTGATAAAATAATATTGTCTATTTATCGATATTATTAAAACAAGTGTTTCCCAATATTTTCGGTTCTATAATTTATATTAACACCACTCTTGTCAAACCCTAGTATCGTATCTGAGTCAATAACACGAGACAATAATTTCGTTTTTTTTTTTTTTATCTAAAGTAGATGTAACGCAAAACACATATCAATTTTAAGATATTACCAGTGTTTAACATATAGCGGGACTAAATAGTTTCAACAATGTTATTTTTTTTTATCATTCTGTAAAACTAAAAAAAAAAAAAAACCCGAGATTCGCGCTGTTGCAGTATACCAGTAACGGTATTGTGCGGTTTTAAACAACCTAACCATCATTCTATGCTCCCGTCTCGGCGAGCTGTTTATACTTGCCCAAGTACCGGAGTACGGTGCCGAGTTCGCGGACGTCGATTGTCCTGTTGCCGCCGTGGTCGAATATGTCGAAGGCGTCGGCGATGGCCGCGGCCGTACAAGTGGACGTGGACGTCGCCAAAGCAGCCGCGGCCGCCGTCTGCGAACCGACTCCGTCGTTCGGTCTTACCGACGACGGCATGGTGGTGGTGGTTGGAGTGTTCGTCGCGGTCGCGGTGGTCGTAGTGGTGGTCGTCGCGGTCGCAGCGCCGGTAGTCGTGACCGCGACAGTGGTCATAGTGGTCGTCAAGTCGGTCATGGCGGCGGCGGTTACTGTAGTCTAAGTACGCCCGCGCGCGATACTTACAGTGTCACGATGCGTCAATTTCGTACCCTGTGTATAAAAACGAAATCGACATGTGTACACCGCGCACTGACCGAACGTAAAATCGCCTAACCAACTCATACAGCGTAATCTCACTCGGGTCCTGTATACAATATTGTCTCCGCACATTATTCCACGCGAGCGGTGGCGTCGGCCATACCAAACTATGTTCGGCCTCCGCGTCATCACTCTATCCACCCTGTCTACCGCCACGGCGTCCCACATGCCCTCGGACCTCCCGCGATAACCGCTGTAGCTAATATGTCTGGATAAAGCACGATTGCGTACGTTTGTCAGTTTTGACAACACGGTTGCGTATATCTGTCGATAGATTAACGGACATTTGTACCGAGTTGCACAAACGATAGTTAACAATTTAACGGGCCATTAACGGTTTTAACGACTCGTTAAAAAAATTGAGTTGCATAAACGTTCTGTAAATTTTCTATTTTAGCGGTCCATTAACTAATCGTCCGATTTCGGCTCGATAAATGTTAACAACTCGTTAAAATATGTTATTATTATACAGTTATCACTTATCACAAACGCTTTATCTATATACAAGTACATCGTTATACAAATTAAAAATATTGTTTATCTATCTCGATGCCTGTAATGTAATGCCTATTATATTTATTATAATTTAATTTTTCTGGCTTGAATATAATTGTTTGTTTTAAATTTTTAATACATTTAATTACCTTTGTATTTTCAATAATTGTTTTGTATCAATGAGAATTCCTTTTTTTTTTTTTTTTATCTAGGAAGTTTTTCCTTTAATTTTTTTATGTCTCATATAATAAACAATATATTTATACGACAAGAAATAACACACACTGACCATAAACGATAAAAAAAAAAACCCGACAATATTTAAATATGACTGATTATTACCAATAAGTGTTATGATAACAACCGTATGGCATGTAACACGAAGTTGCTCCTTGAATGATTTGTAAAATGTTTATGCAATTGATCAGTGATTTGCAGAATCATTAATTCTTTAACGATCCGTTAGTTAATCATTCGTTTAATATCTATGGAATAATTTGTGTGCAACCCGGCAATAGAAAAAAATAAAATCGACAAGATTGCGTACGAATAAGTATGAAACATCGTCAAATTTAAATACCATAAACTCAATAATTATCTGGTAAAATAATTTAGCCTAAACTATAAAAAAAAAAAAAAAAAAAATATATTTAATAAAATAATTAATAAATAAAAAAAAAATCATCGTTAAGAAATTAATTGTTTTGGTACACCTAAATGTTAATTCCCGAACATTCGCACATCAACTTCTACTTTGAAACATCGCAATACATTTGTACGGATTTTATACTCATAAGCCTTTATGATGTTTCGAATTCGAATAAAATCCTATTTTGCCGTTATTAACTAATTGTAAAACCGATTATACCATTCGATTTCCAGCACGGCGGTATGGGAATTACGTTTGAAACTTCGTCCGCGATCTCGCGCAGCTTAATAGTAAGGCACCGCCGATAACAAACGTACGCGACCGCGTCGTACCCGGTCCGTCTCGCGCACCATTGTCCGGCGCGCCGTCTCCCACGCGCTCCGCTCGCCTATATTTTCCCGACAGTCGCGCGCCTCATGTTCTCAACGCGCCCGTCTGTTCTGGCTCCAATTCCTCCGTCGCCGTGCCCTCACGCATCGGGCGTTTATACCGCGCGTAAAACAATAATACGTACCGATCAATAATTATTGTATTGTCCGCGATTTCGCGATTTCGCGAATGTCAAACAATAAACGGCGCGCCGCGTGAATTTACCCCAGAGCGGTCGTGTGGAACGGCGAACTAATCCGTCGAATAGGCGGCCGCGGTTGCCGAAACGCCGCGGAACAGAACTGCGACGTGAAACGTTAAAACGTTACCTAAAGTCGCCGAGTTCCCGTCACATCGATCAAACGCACGGCGCGGCCGTCGCCGTCGTCAACCGCTACCGAGTCGTACCTGCGCGGCCGTACAAAAATTGATCGAGACACCGTGAAAATCTCGGCGGTATTCCGTTCGGAGTTTTCGGCGGTTCACTCCGCGGCCCGTCATAGGCCCACTTTTTTGTCGGTCCCAGAGTGAAAGAAAACACCGCGACGATTACTACCCCGTTCAGAATCGTTTTTTTCGTTTGCATTGACTTATCGTATGCGTACGGTGTATACGCCCGTACGGGCGCCGTACTGTCCTGTCACTGTTCGCCTGCAACCTACCCTCGGGTGGTATCGATTTTTTTTGTTTATAATAATTAAACGCATTTTGATAATAAATATTACACGTATAATGCATCCATATACATTTATATAAATATATTTATGCGCACAGCGGTTCCCACGATGATCCGCCACTTGAAATGACTTTTGTAGTTTACCGAAACGTTTGCCAATATTCATATTATTGTATTATTATCATTATTATTATTATTATTGGTTTATTATCTGTTAAAATATTTAATTAATAGTCAGAGCACATCAAATGATAAGGATTTTTTTTTTACATGAATTAATAATCATACAATAATACTATTGACTACCGATTAAATATTTCAATAGGTTATAAACCACAATAATGTTCACGTTTGACAAAACTTCAAAACGTTTTAGAAAATAAAAGACTACACGTAAACAAAAGTTTCGAACACCAATATTTTCTAAAAATCTATTTTACAAAATGGCTATTTTGAATTTTTGTTTTTTTAGAGTCAGTAAGATTTAAAATTCCTTATTTTAATTTCCATCACCTGAAATTTTTTTTAAAAAATATATTTACCGTAGCTAATTCTTTAAAAAAAAAAAAATATTGAACGGAACAAAAGTTATTTCAAATGGCGGATCATCGTGGGATACCTTGTATGTACAACTATGAAAAAATACTTATAATTCAATAAATATTCTGTAGAATTATAACAGAATTGCACTGTAGTAATTTTGATAAATTAGTTTTCGGTAAATTGTAATTGCGACCAAATTCATTTTGATGATAAATCACGTAGATATGAATTATTTACGATCGATAATAAATTGACGTGCCTATCTGTCCGTAAATTCCGCTGAAAGTCATCTATTATGCGCCAATAGAAATTATCGAAAATAATATAATTAAAATCATAAACTAATTAACGATACGACCCGTTTCCGTTTGTATTCTGATCGAACATCCTTTTGACGCCAACTACTATTCGTTACATGATAATTATAGCAAATTGGCGTAGCTATTATGACAATGTAGGTACGTTAATTGGCGGAAATAAACCGGGCGTGTTCCTCATTATTGGCTTTGACGATCAAACGGATTATAAATTCTGTATAGGTACTCTCCGATGTTCCTCGGACACTTTTGAACGTCTGATCGCCTCTCGATGCGTCCGATGGACAACCATAACAAACTTGGCTGGTCCGCGAGACGATGGACAGACGGTGGAATTGATAAAATTGATTAGCAATAATAAATCAATGCTCGCGTCTAGTCAGTAATCACTGCTACACACACATTTTATACCTCAGATCGTTTGGATCATTCATTACGTACACACATTAATTTATCTTTTTTACGCGCTAACTACCGACTATTTGATTAATTCGCTGTAATACAAAATAAATTACAATTGTTATGGTTTTTAACACGTTTTAGTATACTGCGTTTGAACTTATCCGCTGATGATAGTTAATTACGAAATTGTTACTCTCATAAAAACTAAAAAAAAAAATCGAAAATTTCAAACATTTTTTAATATCTAACTCAAAAATCGTCAGAATATTTTGGAAATATACCACGTCAATAAGTACTAGGTGGAAATGTAAGGACTCTATGGTTATTTCAAAATGTGAACGTAAAATGCTTATTGCTTGAATAAACTACAAACATCAATGCACGCTAAATTGTTTCACTACTATATGAATAAATATAATGAACGTCCAGTTAAATTGTATAGGGTATTTTTGCTGGGCCAACCAAATTTAAAATAAAAACAAATAAAACAACTAAAAAAACACGAACATTTCTAATCGTTATAAATATACCTCTTTAATCTGTTCCCGCTATTCGGAAAAATGTAAGGAAAATCAAAAAAATTCCGCCTCAGTGCGCCGATTAGACATTACACAATTCGCTACAAAAACCACAGCTGATGACAATGATCGGAGCGAAATTCGTTTTCAGACCGAAAAAAAAAACGCACGCGTCATAATGAAAACCAATACGTTCCTCGCTTGGTTCAGAATAATAATAAAAAAAAAAAAAAAAAACCTAATCATAGTACTGCCCTTGACGCAATGCAAATGGTTATCGAACGCTGAATATTGTAATAACGGGTATATAACAAACGTATAAATATTAAATAGGTATCTGATATCCGAATGTACCTATGCAAATTACGAATCTAATAAAAAATAATGTGAAAATATTGCATTGCGAGGAATCAATATTCGTTATCCCTATATATAAGCGTATATCTACACGTGTATTATACATCTCATCTATACGCTTACGTATTATGATGCAATTCCATCAATCATCGTTTGTCATTAACAACAATGACGATCAATAGTTTTTCATCAGGGTACAAACGTGTATACATAAAGTTCGCCTTCTAAAACCTCTTAACCGCATTATTTTATAATTTACAATATTCCACGTGAAATTTGAAATAAGTTATTGATCATACCTATTATTCAAGGCTAAGCATTAACGAGTTAATAGGTTAAAGTTAAGTTAATTTAACTATTTAACTTAATTAATTAATTTTTTTCGAACTATTAACTTAATTTTTAATTTGAGAAATACGAAAGAATTGACTTTTAATTAATTAGAGTTAATTTTATATTCAAACAAGTTAAGTTGATTTCGATTTTTATTCGTATATGCTAATATAAATAAATTTATTATTATTATCAATTTATTATGAACATTTTAAAATACGAATCGTTATGAATGCTTGTTATTTTTTACTTTTGTCACCGGTTGGGGGTTGTAGATAGATTATTAGGCCATTATATTACGTAGGTAATAGACAATACTTTTTATAACTAACCTAACTTGAGTTAAAAAGTTAATTTGTAACGGTGCACGCGACCCTTCAGAAAAGAGCCAATTTCAGGGCCACCGTATAACGAAACAACAAGTAGCTAAATAATTATCAACTTGACGAGGTAAAACTACACTCGGGTGACCACTAACATGAGATCAAGGTGTGGCATTTTACCAAATTTTGGCATTTTTTTTCATACGAGACGGTGGTCGAGGCACCGTATCAAACTTTAAATTTCGGTTAACTTTCTAACTTACTTGAATTGATAGATTATGTTGAACAATTGACTTTATTTAATTTTAAATTTGACTAGACTGAGTTGAAGAGAATCTCTAACTTACCCAGCCGCGTGTTATTATTATTAAAAACGCATTATTACATATTATTCTAAATGTGAAATCTAAAAAACGTTTCGATCCATGGGTACCGTTTGTTACGATACGTGGATTTTGAAACATTTTTCTAGATTTCTAACGTTTTTTATAAAAAATTAACAAAGCTGATAACAAATTACTATAACTACGCGGTTATATTTTAATGTCGGTTGGCTACAACCAACTGTCTTTAGGGAAAAACATGATTTATCCCGTATATTATCTTATCAGTTTACCGAGCTCCTTTTGAAAATCAGAATAGGTTTTTGATTGCGACGATTTTATTTGTCTTTAGTATATGAACTAAATTGCCCTATATATTATCCTCTTTTTTGACTTCCCATCTACAATATTATAGTGGCCTGACACTGCAAATATTGTCCGGCCTTCTTGATAATTTGAGTATGAGTTGTAAAGTATTTACTTGTTTATCCTACTCGTTGCTTAGTACCGTTTTGGATTCAGACTCATTTTATATAGTATAAAAAAAATATCGATAATACGGGTTTGTCAAAACGATGATAACTATTTATATATATATATTATTATAGAAAAATGAAAAAGTCATTAATCGAAAGTACATTATATATCAAGTCCAGCCATCACTAAACTCGAAGGTTTATAAATTATGGCGGCGAACACAAAAATAATGATATACCTATAGAGGCACCATTCATCTGGATTTAATGCGAGACCGTTAGCCGAGCCCATGGCTGAAAAATTGTACTAGTCAGTCTGTAATTTATTACATTTCTCTCCAAATAGTGGATACCTAATCACTTCTATTGAACACCGTTAGATACGTCATACCCTGTATTATTATAAATATCGAATAACCGAGAAGTAAAGTGACTTTCTGTAAAACAAAGAAAGTGATATCATAATATTTATGATAATTGCCCGCTACACAATGACACTGTGTAATCGAGTCTTGTCGCTCAGGCCGGATCAAGTATACTTGAGCGCATTGTAAAACCCGAAATCCACATAATAAATTTAATAAATTCAATTAGACGAATGCGCATTTATTTTCGAAAATTATGTTAAAATATTTTCATAATTCACTTTGTACGCAAATCGTTGTCATACGAATCGGTTATTGTTGTTTTCATTACATGAATCTGTAATCAAAGTCGGTTATGAAAAGCTATAAAACCGATTTAGCAACTCTCAAATACACAATCTGTTTCAGTTTTATCGTCGTACAAATCAATAATTATACACAAACGTTCTCAAAAAACGGTTCCAGTGACGTATCCAAAAAGGAGTAAGTGAATCTCCCCAAATGTCTACAACTACTTTTCTGCAAGTGTTGATTTATGAAAAATTGGCAACTCCATCAGAAATCTGGAGTTCTTGCTACGTCACTGTACGACTCCGTTACCTACTAAAATATATCAACCTGCAGTGTTTATTCTAAACATTCTATCCCCAGGAAGGTATCATAAATGTCCAAGACGGCATGCCAAAAGTTCGCACCGAATCTAGGAATTTTTACACCGGGGTAAAAAAATTACGAAAATATCCTCAATAATAACTTTTTTTGGTAACTCAATAAAATATGGTTATTTTGATAACACAATAGATTTTAAATTCCGAGTGTAGCGAGCTATTTGTTTTACTAAGATGTTTTTTTTTCTTTCTTTTTTCTAATCTGTGGACACATTTTTCCATATTAAGATCATTTTTTGATTTTCGACGCTATTTTTAAATAAAAGCACTTAAGCGGGAAAAAACATAGAAAAACTTACAATTTACGATTTCAATATTTTATAAAAACACGGACGACCTTTTCTACATAAAGAATGATTTAATCACAAGATACCTTTTTTTTGCCGTTTTGATTTGCTTTCTTTCGGTATCATCGCCAAAACTTTTGAGCTTATAAGGAATTTTAATTATCGGCAGCTTTTTCGCTGTAATTCGGTTATAAATACACGTAGAGACTTGAAACTTGGTAATAATACTTATATTGGACTTACCTAGACGTAGGAAAATGTCTAAAATCACGGACGACTTAAAAATTATGTATTACCGAACTGCGCTCGAAATCATCTCTTGTCAAGCAATGGTTTATCGTTGCTTACAGATATAATTGAAATAACCATATTTATCCTACCTTACCAACTTCTTACCTACAACAGTGGCCGCTCCCATCCCCAGTATCAGATCTTTTTTATTTTATTGTCAACAAAATGACTCATAGTCGGCCCATAACTCATTTCACATGTTATTTACATAGTAACGTTATACATTTTTATAGGCGGTATACCTTTTTCTACGGGCGGAGGTGATTGTACCCCAACCCTCAAGTCACCTTTCTGAAATAAACAGTGGTATTTCACAACGATATTCGGTTATATTATTCGAAATGAAAGCTCAATCCGGTAGGTACGCGGATAAACGTATTGTTCGATCGGTAAAATTCCAAGTCCTCAATTTTAGCCAATAAATGTAAACGTAAATAATAATTGATGATATTATAATGAAAAATGCGATTTCAGTAATAGTTATGTGCATTATTCTTTATGTCGACTCGTATAAAAACCTCTCGAGATTGCTGCAACGCAATAAGTGCCTTAAGTACGCAAAAACGCTAATGATAAATCTTTCTATACAGCTACCATTCGGTATTTGACAAAAAATCCTTTTAACAAATTTAAAATTTAAAATACGTCGTGGTTTTTTTTTCCGCAACGCAGTAGTTGTATTGAACAGCTTTTATGGACCAGAACACCGTATTATATATTATGTATGTACAGGTATGTAATTACGGTGGAGCGTATACTTTTATTTAAGTCCGCTTTCGAAATAACGTCAGTCTGAAGTTGATGTCCATTTTTATTCACGTCATAAGTATTTTTCTCGTAAAAATAAATCGAAACGAGAGTCAAAAAAATATCGTATTAAAAATATTTATAGTTATCGGAGAAAACACTTTTCAGAATGAGAACATTTTTCGAATTCCCGTTTATTATTGTTATTGTTGTTATTATTATTATTATTATTATTTTTTTTTTTTTTTTTTTACACGGGTTTTAGCCATTACAACCGAAATATTTTCGTCTCGAAGGATTTGTGGTGATAAATTGCGACGTCCGAACGCCGTGCTTATTGTTATATTTGTACTTGCGGATACGGTACCACCCGCCCCCACGTTTAAGATGTCGCTTACAGGAAATGTTCACGAAATGTTTGAAAAACCGGAAATTTATTAACTCTCAAATATTCAGACTTATTTAGGTAGGTATTTTTCGTCATTAAAATAACTATCAAAACGAGGCTTCGCATTCAACTGTTGGACGACGTCAAATATTCAAATCAGAATATGATGCTAAACACGTATTCTATAATACCTATAGGTAGAATAATAAATTTCAATGCATTTCCCGTCCATTTGTTCGCGATTTACAGTCGTTTTTACCCTCACGGCGTATCACATTCATTATTTACATCAGGTTTTTTTTTCTCTTTTAAACAGAAACACTTATTTTTAACATCAGATTTCAATGGTCCTTTTTTTCAACGACATTAATTAATCGATTAATCAATGTAGTAATGTCGGTGAATCTATTCGCGTTATTTTTTTCCGTTTTAATGTAAATTATTTTTATGCTGTTTTAATTGTTACATCAAGATAATGTTTTTTTTTTTAGTGTTACCAAAATGTTTCTGTAAGACAGTTAAACAATATTATCTGTAAGAATGCCAGTTAATAGCATTTATAAATCGCACAGGTTAAATACACATTAAAATAACGTAATTTTAACTTAAAATGCGGCAGTACATCATGTATCGTGCACGTAAAACATTGTTTGAACATTAACGGAATATGACTTTGCACAGTGAGATCTGTTTCTGAAGTACCGACATACTCAGATTTTCCACGTGGTCTGAACTTAATATTAGTACGCAGGCATACGTTTAAATTGAAGTTTCTCTATAGTCAACAACCGCAAACTGAATTAATTCGCCTTATTATCATTAAAATTAGTGGCAAAGTTTGTTGTGGTACCTTTTTTATTTCCGTATAGCAAGAAGCTTCTTCCTGTACGCCCAGAATCATCGTCGCCACTAAACGCACGTATGTAAACAAATTAATAAATTCTGAATAACTATGTAATAAACAATAATTTACATACCGGTGGCTGTAGTAGTATTAATAAAAAAAAAAAAATGTAGTTTGAATTTACTACGATTATTAATAATTTGAAATTTAGAAAATATAAAATTTAAAACGTAATTTTAATGTACACAATAAGCAAACCATCGGATTGAATAAAACCGTCGATTTTTTTAGGATAACTATTCGATAAAACTGATTGGAAAAATATCACAATAAATTGTTAACCTTTTTTTTAAAAAATAAAATAATACTACCAGTATTTTATTACGACGTCACGTCTAGGTGAATTGATGAAATTCTCGTTACATAAAATAATATTTTATTCGCCGTGCAGATAGAAATATTATTTACGTCACGCGAGTTGCAAAATCGAGACGAATAGTTTCATTCGGCATTTCATTGATCCACTGCTTACGTTTGGTATTTTTCTTTTCGGACGGTGTTGTCCTAGAAATATACGGTCCTTATAAATGTCTTGATTTTGCCTCACACGTCCCACACCGCACTTAATGTACAAAATGGCACGACATTTTAATTAAATTCTCGGCATAAGCTAATTAATCGTAGAGATTTATAAAGAACGCGAGCTAAACACATAAGCAGATCCATAGATATAATGATTTCACGTTGTTCGAAATAATTGGCGTTGATTTATACGAGTATAAACTTGTATAAGTATCCGCGTAGTACTTGAATTGGTTAAAACGAAATTTGTATAGTAATGACAAATAAAATATCGATTTAAAAACATTTCTCTTCGTCGAACGAAACTGACACGCGGTTTTTAATATTAAAAACGCAAAAAAAAAAAAATCAAAATGTTAAAAATCGCGCGTATAAAAAACGGACTAAAAATAAAAACGACAATAACGTAATACGTATGCGTGTAAGCATATGGGGTACTTTTTATGCACTGATGGCTGCACGGAGCATCTCGTATTGCATTAATCCGCTGTAACCGCCCCATGTGTTTGAGGTAGTGCCACATCAATACGTAAAAAACATTCACGCTTAAATGTATACAAGCCATTGTCATTTTCGTTCTAACTTTCTTTTATTCTTCGCTTTTTGGTTCGTTTTATAGTAATCACGGGTTTAAATTATTATTATTATTTTTTTTTTTTTTTTTTTTTTTTTTTAATAATTTTCAGTCATTCCACCCCCCATTAGAAAAATATAAAATCTGACGGCGGATTATTAATGATAGTGAATACGCGAACGGCAGTTGTGTGTGACAATATTTTGCCTTCCGAAAGCCGCGTACGAGATAAAAACCGAAGATCTGATTCTTGGTTTTCTCTCGAAAGCGGATCAGCAGACGACCGCGGGAAGCGGCACAAAAATCGATCGCGAATCCTGAAGGAATCCTTCTGTTTGTTCGCGATCAAGTTCGTACAACATAAGCATTTAGCACGGTAAAACCTAGTAACCACCGCTCACATGCAGTGTTTTGGAATACACGATAACGAGAAACGGCGGTAAATTGTATTTCAGATGTTATGGCGGCGTATCGAAATGGCAATACAACGTACGCGGATGTCGATTTTCCCGTACATTGATTCGGAACAGAATTTCACGCACAATAATATATTTCTATCCTACATTATTCTTATCTACACTCGCTCGAAACGCCGTCCAGATCACAGAGTAATATAATTAGAGGCCGTTCTGTCCGTACGTTGAAGCGCAAATGGTTTCTATTTTACAGGGTACTTTTCGAAAAAAAAAAAAAAAATTTGTGAAATATTTGATACATCGGTTACCTCTCCCGAAATAATACGTTATCAGTGATAGAATCATAATTCCTATGCAACCCTACGCAACATATTTAAGTACGGACAACACGTCGTATCAAATATTTTACAATATTTTTTTCCCCCCCGAAAGTAACGGTGCTGTAAAATAAAAACCATTTGTGCATTAACTGGTTGTACAGAACGATATGGGGAACGGCCTCTCTATATTACTCTATGGTTCCGATTGACCGTTTACCGATCATACACACCACGCCTATATTATTATTGGTAGACCGGCAGTGAATATTCGCTATATTGAAACGCATGATATTTTGTGTTTATTTTTGATTTACGAGAGTAATGAGAACCGAATTCTATTCACCTGATCAACGGGTGTCGTGTTTTATGTACAACTTTTCGGTATGGTAAAACCTGTCCGAAAGAATTGTACGCAATCCATACGGATTGCACACATCTATAATACAAACGCTAATTTAGATGTGTTTAGCCCATGACACTACGAATCGAACTAGAAATATGTATGCAATTTGAAATCGGCTATATTTTAGCGATAGGTTCATGGGTTCGGATTCTTATACTTATTGCCTCGAGTTTATACATGTATAAAGTGTATAAAGAACGCAATTATAGAAAAACTGAAATGTACACGACGGACGTCATCTTTATTGTATGTAATAATGTGTAAATCGTATACTCGATTAACAAACTAAAATTTAATAGGATTATTAATTCAAAGCCATAAAGTATAATAATAGAGGTAACTGCTAGTTAGTGGTTTCGGCTTAAGCCGATTTATTTTTTATTTATCTCGAGATAACTTTAGGCCGAAACTATTAGCGATAGCAGTGACTTAAAAAATTATTTAACTACACTTTTTGATATTAAATTAATAATTCTATTATTTCTTAATTTATTGTATGGTCTTTCGAATTTGACACGTTGCAAATTCATCTGCCTACCCACGTTATTTGCTGTACTTAAAGTGTACTTAAAGACGCCCACTCGACTATATCCTTCCAACTGTTATGTTATTCTGTGCTGTATTTAGTCTGAGATACGGAATTATTGGTTTTATAATGTTTTTGATACAAAGGCGGGTAAAAACCGCGTTTATGGAATACTCAAAGATTCGAATTTCCAGTATTTTTTTTTTTGCTTTTTATGGTTGCGTTGAATTTATATTTAATGACCCGAAACGTGTTTTCCCGAAAAGAAAAAAAAAAGAAATAGCATCTATGTAATATTAATAGCTCTGTGGTTTCGCTCAGGGTTCAATGTTATATACATACATATATGACAAAAAGTATGTATTTTTTTTTTTCAATAACAGCTTCAACCATGGGCTTTAATGTATGTGTGGGTTTTTTTTTTAGATTCTTTACCTACACCATGGGGCCAGTGTTGTATTTTGTCCAAGTATACATATTTTTAAATTTTATCTTTTAGAAATAAATGAAAAGTAATTTGTCTGAGAAACACAATTGAACCATCTAGATAAAGCATTTTAAATCGTAATTTATATATATATATAATTTGTTAGAAATAATACAATATTAAATTTATACAAACGTGGTTGAAAAAATTAAATAATTATTGAGTTAAAACCATTTTGATATCTATATGTGTACTAAATCGGGTGCACATAGTTTTAATTTATAGTAGTTAATGAACACAATTGTCTTTTAGATTCCTAGCGTAGCGAGTGAAACTATTGGTTTTACAATGCTGTTTATTTATTCTTTGTTCTTTGTGCTTGGCTGCAGACTCGTTTTTTCCTAATAAACTGTCTCCGATTTTTACGTGTAGCAACTTTTCTGAAAGCTCAAGTTGGCTAGATGGTACTAAATGGTATAAACGTACAATTTCACGATTTCATTATTTTGTACAAACACGGACGACATTTTCTACCAGAAAACACGATTTAATCGAAAAATCACAAAATACTTTTTTCGTTGCCTTTTCGATTTACTTTCTTACGGTATCATTGCCAAAACTTTTGAGCCTTTTTTGAGCTTTTAAGGAATTTTAATTTTTGGGAGTTTGTTATAAATTGTTTGTTCGGTTATAAATACACGTCGAGTCTTGAAACTCAATAATAACACTTATATTGGACTTACCTGGACGAGGGAAAATGTCCAAAATCATCAGACGACTTTTTTAATTTTTTAATTTTTTTTTTACAATTGTACTTTATTTTTTTTTTTTATATATACTGTAGACCACTTTTATCCTAGAAAACTTGATTTTTGCATTAAATTAACAATGTTAAACGAAACACAAATATGTCAACGGCTGGCGAGTGGCGGATACCTAATTTCTCTAGTAAAAATTATTTTTAATTAAATAATACTATGTCTAGTGTTATGATATCTACCAGATGAAGCGTAGAAAAGCATAACATTTAAAACAATAATAATAATAATATTAATAAAAGTCAATTTGTTACTATCATAAAGTATTTTAATAAAATGGTATAATACAAAGTTTAAGATTTCGAGTGAAGCGAGGAATGTATTGGTTTTTCAATAATTTTTTTTTTGTGGACGACTTTTAAAACAGCAATTTTGCTCCGACATACAATAGTAGCACTTTTTCTGAAAAAAAATCTGACTGGGGAGGTATTATAAAGAGGTTAGTTTTTAATTTTCCCGATAAATGTAAAAAACCAGAAAAAAACGGAAAAATAGGTACACTATTTTACCATATGACATATATATTGTTAATAAAGCACCTTTCCAACTTTTGTTTTTTTTTATAACAAAACATTTTTTCTATAACTCAAATAAGAAGTAGGCGTTGCTAAATTTTAAAACACCATCAGATTCGAGTGCTATGTTTTATTTCGTGAGATTTTTAAATTTTTTTGTATACGGATGAGTATAAAAAATACAATGGTATATTTCTCGGTCCCGTGGGGATACCGATTGTCAGAGTAGACCATAATTATGTTTCCGATTTTTTGTAGTTTGTATGTGTACAACTGATGTATGGGTATATTAATATCTGGTATACTATCTACTATACCTATATCGTAAATATGTTGTGTACGTACTATTATTTATTCTGTTTGAATTTCCGTCGACCGTCTACTGTCACCGGAATTACGTTGTACCACGTACACCCCACCTGACTAAAAATGTTACAAAAATAATAAAATCCAGCGGGAAATCAGCGGATTTCGTGGCCAGGAAAATGAGGTCTGTGACGAGTATACTGTTTTTTTATTTCTCCGAAAAACAATATAATATAATAAATATATATTTGGCATTTTGTTGGATCGGACGGAGACGACAATCGACCAATTGTACATAAAATATACAGTGATTATATATTAATCGTGGACTAGCGATTATTTACAAAAATGTTGATTACTAAGGCTCGGAATAATAACTATATATATAATAAAAAAACCAAAATAATATGTAAATATATATTTAATAAAAAAAAAAAATAGCTTTATGTGTGTCAAGTGTACCATCTTTGGGTAAAATACATTGATCGTAACTGCGTATTTCATCATATTATACCACGCCGCATCAGTTCAAAACAGTAATAGATTTTCTTGTTTAACACCCTTCGGCCATAATAAACTCATTGAATCGTTAAATAGTTTAGGTATGGTTTTGCGGTTACATTTTTCTAACTGTGCACGGTTCAATAAAAATGATTTATAAAAGGTTTCACTTAATTTTCAAACGGTAACATTTCCAACAAGTCTACTTTCAATGTCTACGTTTTCGTTGTTCGAAACCCATATAGGGCCTTGAATGATCTTGAATGATGTTTCTAATAGAATTGATTGTTTCCTGGTAAATGTCTGTTATGTTATTTGTTCTAAGAGTACCCTCGTTGAGAATTAATTACTCCCTATACTTTGATAAAAAAAAACATTAAAAGATTTTTGTTCAACTTGCAGATTGAAATACCCTTATGTATTTTTACATATTTTAAAAGCACGATAAAGATCGCAAATGAACGAGTTTTTACCACCCGAAGAAGTGGCGGAAGCAAAAAAACTGATGTTTGAATTTTTGATTCCTTATTCTACTGTCTTTGTGTTTGGGGTAGTCTCTATATGCTGTACTATTAAACAACGTTGTTCAATGGAACAGATTTTTCACACGCAGAACAGTAGAAAATCTAACCATCGTTTTGAATATGTTCGTTAGGATATAAATCTTGTACATGTTTTTCAGCATTTCCATTTTTGGATGATCGTACTTTTACGGTTTAAACACAAACACGGTCAACTAAAACTTACACGTCTCAATACGATACTGAGCATAATTCTTAGATAAACACACGACACGTTCGTTAGCGCATGTATAACTAACTAACTGTTGGTCATTCAAACGTAAACGTGTTGGTTGTTAAATACGTATAAATCCGAGCCCTATAATAATAAATATACACCAATCGTTGAGCGAGGCCGTATCGACCGTGGATTAGGCTCAATAAATGGTATTATTTTGTTTACGCACTTCTGGAAACATGGGAAATTCTATATTATATTACGTTAAGTTTACACAATTGAAAAATAAAATCGTATATTAACGAATTGTCTAAATATGTACATAAGAAAAACTGAAATAATCGAGAAATATGTAAAAACATATATTTAATGCAAAATATGTAAAAATATGAACAATTCAAATATAGTTATACCCGCATCTAGTGTCTCAGTCTAACTACTGGGTAACATACAAAAACAATGCTTACGCAGAATAAGTATAAAACTAGAATAATTTTGATTTTAAAGTAAAATTATTTTTTATGAAATGTATAGAGAACAATATTTCAGAGGGAACGTCATGCATGTGTTTTGAATTATGAACTAATAAAAAAGTTATGGTTATTAAAAAAAGAAAAAATATAAACGTTTTTTTATCCTTTATATCCAGCTGTATAATTTGAATAATATAAAAACCCTATAATATCCTCTCCAAAATATTGTTCTCTATAAATGTCATAATAGATATTTTTACTCAAAAATTAAAATTCATATAGTTTTACTTATTTTGCGTAAGCACTGTTTTCGCATGTTACCCGGTAGTTGGACTGAGATAGTAGATGCCGATATTTCGTCTTATTAATTTCAAATTTCATTGAAAATCACTTAAAATGAATTTATCACTTACCTAAATTTAATTCGGTTAGTTAAACTTTTGCTTTTGATAATTTTACTACAGAATTGTTGAGTTAAAATATTAAGTTTTCATTATTTCTTACGTGCTTTTTCCTGACACTCCTACCTCCGAATTGTCCAATTTAATTTATATCATTCGTTTGTTTCGTGCTCGAATTCTATCATGAGTGCTGCAACCACTAATGAGTTACAAAGACTCTTTGGTGGAAGTGCCGGTGAAACGAATGCAACCACCTCCCCTTATGAATCGTTCAATTGAAATTATACCATTCGTTTGTGGTACATTAATGTTGGTTTTTGTTTGAATCTCATATTTTGTGCTGAAACTCTTAATGAACTACAAGAACAAGAGTTCTTTCGTGGGAGTCGTATGGAGCCATAACGCAATCGCAACTCAAAATTTGAAATTCCAAATTAGCCATTTTTTTAGTAGCTTGCTATTTCGTAACCTTTTTTCGACTTTAGTACTTTATTACTTTCGGAGCTATCCTCAAATTTGATTAGAGGTCAGTTAAAACATAATAAGCATCGAGATAATTAGTGTTTTACGTTAGATTGATCACTCTGTATTTGTGTAATAGATACAATATTCTTTATCTTCGGAGGAAATTCGATAATCATACGAAAGTTTATAATTTGTATTACTAAACGTCAAACAATCAAAGTACATATATACTGTTGCAGAAAAAAATATTGTAATATAAAAATAACTTTGCGATGACAATTCGATTTTATCGAGTGACGTTGACGAATGTCACTGTTTATTATTTATATCCAGAGATTCAGTTAATAGCCTATCTAAAGATTACAATAATTATAATAGTTTATTATTTATTATATGTTATACGTTTGTTATTGTTGGTAATACCTGCGGTTATTATAATCACAACAATAACACTTCGCCTAAAGCTATGTGTAAAAAAAAAAAAATCACCTTTTATTACGAATCTCGTAAGTGTTTAGCTTCATATAGTCGTGATATTATTCGCGGTGCTAAGTACAATTTTTGATTTACTCGAAGAGAGCAAATGAAATTTCCCAAACAAATGTCATAACAGTATTTAAGAAGATGTAAAGTATTTTAAGTAGTTATATATTTATTTAAACATATTTATGCAGCATTATAATAATAAAATAATTAGTAAATTGTTTAACTTTCCTCTCTATTTACTATTTAGCGTATAGCCAAAGCTGTTTAGGAAATTGTATTTGCTCT
The DNA here is from genome assembly GCA_902439185.1 of Cinara cedri. Taxonomy (NCBI): domain Eukaryota; kingdom Metazoa; phylum Arthropoda; class Insecta; order Hemiptera; family Aphididae; genus Cinara; species Cinara cedri. Next base: position 208,701 of record CABPRJ010001894.1, read on the forward strand.
CGCCAATAAATTCGAAAATTTTACTTAGCACCACAAATGATATCACAACTTTATGATGCTGAACACTTAACAAGATAAGTAATAATTTGTGATTTTTTTTAGTATCTTTTTTACAAGTGGCTGTAAGCAAAGTGTATTTTTTGTGATTTCACCTTTTTTTTGCGATTAATTTCAACATGCATCACTGAGAAAACATTGTTTTACAATATTTTAGATTTTAACCGTAGCAAGGGAGCTATTGGTTTTACTAAGATGTTTTTTTTCTCCCTTTTTTTCTTTTTTTTTTCTTCTTGTTCAAGTCTGTGAACACATTTTTTCTTAGTAAACTATCTCCGATTTTTATGTGTAACAACATTTCTGAAAGCTTAAGTTGGTTATATGGTACTAAGTGGTTATTAAGTGGAAAAAAACGATGGAAAACATATAAATCCACGATATCATTATTTTATAAAAAAAACTAACGACGTTTTCTACCAGAAAAAATAATTTTATCGAAAAACCAAAAGATACATTTTTTTATTGCCATTTTGATTTACTTTCTTACGGTATAATTTCCAAAACATTTGAGCCTTTTTTGAGCTTTTAAGGAATTTTAATTTTTGGGAGTTTTTGTTGTAATTCGATTATAAATACACGTAGAGTCTTAAAACTTGGTAATAATACTTATATTGGACTTACCTAGACGTAGGAAAATGTCCAAAATCATCGGGCGACTTTTTTTTTTTTTTAATGAGCCCTTTAATATCAAATTTAAATGTAAATCGCAAACAAAATTACGTCGCTTTCATCAAGTAATGGTTTATCGTTGTTTACAGCTATAAATGAAATTACCTTGTGTATCCTACCTTCCCAACTTCTCATCTACAACAGTAGTCGTTCCCATCCCCATTATCAGCTCTTTTTTTTTTTAGTTGATCTATTGTTAGTTGTACATTATTATTATTATTATTTTAGTATACTTTAAGATTGCATACTAGAAACACCTAAAAGATTTACGCATAAGTCTATTGGTCCATATCAATATCTTTTTTTGGTAAAAATTCTAAACATTAATGCCCACAACTTCTGTTCTATTGAACCGATTTGCATGAAATTAGAACAAGGTACTTTTCAGTAATATTTTTAATGTTTTGACATAAATTAGAAGTCAATTGGTTCTGTAGTTTTATAGTTATGGGTGCGCAAAAAATATGAGTCGTTTTACAAGTGTTTAAATGGAAACGTTGTTCGATATAATATACACTGTCGTTCGCTATGTCTCTTTTTTTACTTAGCGCTTGCAACGATCGCTGTACAGTCAGCAAATTATCCACTAAGTAAGAAGGAAAAATGAGACCTGTATATTAAGTTGCCTATATTAGACATAAAATGTTCTGACGTATTTTTTCTTTGTTTTTATATTTTTTGTTAATACATACGAAAAATAAGATTATCTTGAAATTTTGAAACCAAGAAAAAAAATGAAAATCTTCAAATTTAATCGTTTCGGCTATATTTAAAAATTCAACGGGACACGCATTAAATGATCGGTACTGTCTAAATTGGGACGTCATAATCACATTGTTTTGATTATTTGACTTGCACCTAATTTTCCATTAATTGTACTTGCAAATCTACGAAAAACATAATATGGAGTTTTAGTTTACAATTATATTTGTTCGAGTATAAAACATTATACGATCACACCAATGACTGCTAACATTAAAATGTATATATCATAGATAAATAATATATATATTTTAATACTAACACACAAACACACATGTACATTATTTATGTAGAAAAAAAAAAGCTTTTTTTAGCTTTGTAAGGTTTTTCGTGTACAAGTATTGTAAAACATAATATTTATAATACAGCTCTGTAATAAATTAAAGCAAACATAATATCACACGGAATAATTTACTATCGTTGAGTAATTGTTTGCGTTCATTACTTACCTATACACACTGCATTATAATATGTACACGGAACAGGTGATTTTTGCTTTTAATATCATGTATATTATGAATAAGCCAAGTTTTGTGTTTGTGAACACTCAGTTTTCTTTACAACTACCCAGTTTCGTCACGTATTCGCACTTATGGCGACAGAGAGCCTTTGATCTCCCATTAATAACGCGAGAGTTTAGTAACAGTATTTCAGAATAAGAGGGAGTTGTTAATGAAAATCTCTTCTTTTGACGGAGGCGTATATTTATGGAGTCCAATATAGGTAATAATATTATATTGCGATTTTTATATTTTTTTAGATTCCTGGGAAATAAGACTCGGAGATACACTGTCCGGGATTGTATTACGGTCTGGACAAATCACGGTTATCTATTTCGATTTAGGTTATTACTATAACCTAAACCTTTCGCTTAATTGTGTTAGTTACAATGTGTTATGTGTATTATTTGAAGAATTTGTTGTCACGAGCAATTTTTAATAGGGAATCACAGGAAATTTGTTTTTTTTTTCCCCATTTGGGACGGGTAGAACCGTGGGAGACAATTACTAATTTACAATATTGTGTGAACAGGTAAATGTAGACACAAAATACTGGCTTCGTGCCATTCTCACTAAAAAATCCATTGTAGTTCATTAGGGGTCACGAAACAAACGATGAACTCCGATTTGTATTGTCGATATTCGAATATAGCAATCAATACTTTTAAACTGGCATTCGAAAAACGAATATACTAGAAACGGATAATAATAATAATAGTATAAATCGTATACGTATAAGTATTTTACCCTTCCCATTTAATGTATTATTGTACAGGTATTATTTTGCCTGTAGTTTTGTATAGGTAATATATATATATAAAAAAAAAAGGAATGTATGAATAATAATAATTGTTAATAAAAAAAAAAACATGCAAATAGATCGGCCTCATTTCTTCCCTTCCATGACGAAATTATTTGACGTCGTTGGTTTATACCGCATATTTCATTATGAAAACGGGGCAAAAAATTTATCGATTACCTACATAATTTATTGTGATATTAAATGCGCTCGCGATGAAATTTTATAAATTAATTTTCCATCGTTCACCGTTATGCTCGATACTCAAAGCAATTTAAATATTTATAAGTAAATTAATTTCTAATATATTATATCATCATATAATATTCAATAATGTAAAACGAGTTTTCGTCGTTTTAGATTCTGAGCGGAGTGACGAATGTATTGGTTTTACAATGATGTTAATTTTTTTTATTTATTTCTGTAAACAACTTTGCTACTTGAAATTTTGTTCAGATTTTGTTCAGAATAGTACGTTTTTCAAATGAAATCTGACTGGAGTAGTACTTTAAGGAGGTCATTTTATGATTTTCTCAAGAGTTTTTCTAATAATAATGGAAAAAGCTAGAAAAAAACTGAGGAAAAACGTGAAAATGACATTTTACGACACTTGATACGTAAATCAAATTTTTATCTAGGTAAACATAAAATTGAATAGATAGAAAACAAATTATGTAATGTCATAAATATCAGAGTCTTGTATTTATATTCTATATATTATATTTGAGTAGAATTTTTGATCTCCCATGAAAAAAAATTCTAATAATTGATGCTACTATATTACGTATAATATCGATATAATGATTTGTACCTATTAGATGCGTTTACTTTAATGAGGTTATTTTGTTTATTTCCCAAACAGTTTTCATATTCATTGGGGAAAACGTAGGAAAAACAGACAAATTTACGAAAATAATGTTTTTATTACTTTCGTTTTCGTTTTTTTGTTGTAATTAATTTTAAAATGTTTTTAAAGACTTGAAATTTGAACAGAAAACTTATATTTGCCATTTATAAATGCCGTAAAATGTTCAAAATATCTGATCATTTTTTGAGTTATTTATAGACATTTTAATTTGCGAGTTTTTTACGTAATTTTTGTTCAATAGGTACTCTGTGGATAAAATTGTTAGCCCAAACAGAAATACTTTAAAATTCAACAGGAGATTCATTATAAGTTGTAATTAGTGGTCAATAAGAAAAAGTTAAATTTAATGTTAATATTTTGTTTTGTTTTATATGAATATGAAAATAATGTGTTGACGAAAATTGTAAATGTTACGGCCTTATAAAACATGTATAACAGAACTCCGCTCAGAATCATTTTACGTTAGCAATGGCTAATATTTAACTATAGATAAACATTAAATTTCCCTCTATATTCTACCTTCCCAACTTCTCACTTACAACAGTGGCCCACCCATCTTGCGAAGTATGTCTGTCTTTTGTTAAACTATACAGGCTGTCTCACGAAGATATACTCTTTGAATATCTCAGAAGTAAATAAAGATAATCAAACTCTGTTTTTTTTATATATTACTAAATTACTCACAGGGTTGAGGACTACAAATATTTTTTTTCGTGGAAAAAATTTTAAAAATAAATTTATTTTATTATTTTTGGAAAATTTAAGATAGCCGTTCTGTAGAGTTTATTTTTCTGAAAATTTTAAAGTATCACACATTTATATCCGATGAATAATTTTTAAGTAACAGCTATTTTAAATTATACTAATCCATGTAAAAACTGTTATGCTATCGCGTAACGCGAAAAAAAATTAATTAAATTATAAATATTTGTAGTCCTCATCCCTGTGAGTAATATAAAAAAAACAAAATTCGATTATCTTTATTATCTCCGGACATATTCGAGGGGTATATTTTCGTGAGACAGCCTGTATTTCATTTAGTGTGTGTTTTAAAATTCATCAATCATTTATTGCACAGTTTATCGATTTTTGTTGCTATTATTTTTTATAATATAATTATTATGGTTTTTTTTTTTTTTAATATAAAAAAATTTTAACGACTCCGAGTCGTTGCAGCTAAAACTGAAACTGTTCCTGAAATTTTTATAGAGTCACCGGTAAAACAAAAATATATAACAAATTACATTGTATACCTTTTTACGGACGATAAACGGTCCGCCCCAACGGTTTCAAAGAGTTCATAGTGTCTTTCATACAGGAAATTGTATGTGTTTTTTTTTTTTTTTTACTCAAAATAGATCGTATTCGGAATTCTTAAACAGTTTAGGAGGAGTCAGTCAGCAGAGAATGTGAAAAATACATCTAAGTTGTTTTTTTTTTTTTATAGGATTTTATCGTTTATTTATTTCACTATATTATATTTTATTTAAAAGAAATGATATTTCTAAAGATTTTTAATTTTAGTAAAACAAAAAATGATCCGAAATCGTAATATAGAAACTGATTTGGCGGTAACATAAGTTAAACCTCTTTTTTTCTTTCCGACAGAAACAAAAATCACGATTTTTGGCGAAAATAACGATGACGCACGCCCCAAATTTGTTTAGGTACTGTTTCTTTTTCTTTTTTGTTTACTATGAAATAAAAAAAACCGTTACGAGTTTACCGCGGAACCATTTTACGATAATATATTGTTAGGACATATATACCCGTGTTAAAAAACTGCGATCTACGTCGTTTTCGTAAAATATTATAGCACAGCCCGAGGCTATAATAATATAGTCACTACTATATAAATGCGTGGGTATAGGCAATATAATATTGTTGAACACGATTTATAGAAAATTGTTAGCCAATTTCGAACACGTATTACACTCGATTTTCTTTTACGATTTCACGTATCACCATTATCCGGACGAAATTGATGGTAACAGTATTCGTTAATGTAAAATTTACACTGCGGCCCAATAGCGTTTTTAGCATTTTATCCTAAAATTATCTTAAAAATGATGTTGTATTTTATGATCGCGTATATAGCGAGTCCAGCGGTGGGCCGAACTCAATATTTTCTGGCCGAACCGATCATTATTATGTATTTTATGCCAAACACGGACCGAATCGACCTTAAAACGATTATTGATCGAACCTTAACCGAATTTAAATTTGAACATATTTACAAATACGTTCGGTAATACTAACTTGGGTCGGTTTTCGAACGGTTTGTCTCAGTTCGGGTCGGTTTGCAAAGTTAGATATGTGAGATATTAGATATATTTTTACTTTGAATATTTTCGTATAGTTCGTATTCAGTTCAATCGGTCTCAAAATTAAAATCGAAATGAATTAACTATTACGATAAAATATTGTTAATGATATAATATTGTAAAGTTCTTCTGTGCTAAGTATTGTTTTAAACGTGAACATAATTAAATATTTTGATGATTTTTTCTGACTAAAGAGTAGACAAATTTTAAATTTAAAAGATATATTATTATAGATTCAAAAAAAAAAAAAAAAAAGATCAATAGGAGAGATATACGAGTATTATCCCCCTAAACTCCCCCGCCTCTAAATACGCCACTGCTCCAGTGCGCGCATTATTATTCCGAAAAAAGGAGCAAAACAAATTTAAAAGACCAACCGAAAACGCATCTCAGTTCGTATACAATGCTTTCGAGAATTATAACAATACATTTTGCGCGCGTTGTTTAATTAAACAATAATTTTGAAAATACGAATGATTATACTTACGAAAGATTCGTCTTGTTATAAACGTAATATTCTCATGTAATTATAAAGCATTGTCGTCTCGTTTGCGTTTCGTTTGTCGTTTCCGTCGAATTTCAATGTATACACTATACAAGGTGACTCACGAAGACCCGACAAATGATATAATACATTGCGATAGGACTTTTGCTCAGTTCAATATGTGTTTTGGTTTTTGTTATAACTGTTTGAATGACAATGTACTATGGTTTATAAATAATATTAAATCGTTTGTACCCCGGTAATAATTATAACCAAAAAAAAACAAAAAAACAAAAAAACAAAACAAAATCTTAAAATATTGTACAGAACAAAAGTAATCGTACGTTTTCGACTTTGTCAGATCATCCGTGGATCATCCTGTACATACAAAAACAAAACAAACACCGCAAGTCCCGTACATAAATAATATCCAAATGGTATATTTAAATTCGAATTCCGCGGTACATATTTTGTAATTGTTATAATCATAAAAATAATAATTATATTAAACCCAGCGTCTCGCGGTCGATGCGCACCGCGAATTGAATATTTTAATTGTTAATAGGTGTTCAAACAAAACGAAAACCGCCGACGACGTTTCTGTACAAATCGGATTTCGTCAAAAACCGCGTGATTCCGGAATATCGTTTTGTGTTACAATATCGGCGATGGCGTAGGACGTCTGTAGACACGAGCGGTACGTCTTATTAGTTTGCGAAAAAAAAAAAAAAAAAAAAAAAAAACAAAAAAAAATTATATAATATACGTATATATTAGATTCTTGAACGAGACGAGATATGTATCGATTTTACTATGATGACGTGTACTTATTGTTTTTAGATTCCGAACGAAGCGAGGGATGCATTGGTTCTGCTGTATATTATAATACGGACGTGTTTGCTCTTTTTTCAATCCGCGGACAACATCTCCTCCAGAAATCTAGCTCCAATCAGACAACGATAAAAAAGCTTTTTTTTTATTGAACATGTTATCTTATTAGCGCATTTAAGATATAATTTTCTACTTTTCCTTTTAGTTTTTTTTTTTTTTTTTATAATAATGAGGAAAACGGGAAAATTTACGCAAATACTATACACCTATTATGAATTTTTAGTTTAGTCAATGAACATCTAGAAAATATTTGAGGAAAATCGCATAACAACGACATATTGAGAAAATTATTTAGAACTTTTTCGTTTGACAAAATAACAGGTTAAGGGAGGGCGTTTAAAAGTCTGCTCACCCGCTCATAATTACGCATTGAGATTACCATAGAGCGCCTTCTTTGAACCGTGTTCTCATTTGTATATTTCCAAGTGACGTGGATTTCTCCGTTTCTGACCGGCCGCCTTAAAATTGAATTACACCGCGATAACACTGTAGTACCAAGTAGTAAAATAAAATCGTTTCGTCTCGATACCTTTGGCCATTTCCGTTGAAAAATAACCAGAAGTACTTCGATTTGAGAATCCTACTAGTTCTGCCGGAGTTGTGATTATGTGTGTGATAATAAAAACAAAACGAAAATTGATCGACTGCTATAAACTAAATTTCAAGTACAATTTTTGTGTTCATGACTTCATCACCCTGTACGGTTGTACCGAATATATAATTGGCCGTTTATTAGGCGTCACATATAATATTATTATCATTATTATTATTATTATTATTATTATTACTTTTTTAATAAAACCTAACCGAGTTCGGAGTTGGTTTTTTGAACAACTTGGACACGAAGTTCTCCATTGTCGATTATTTTCCTCGGCTGTTTGGTTTACATTTAACACTATAGTAATTTTATAATTCAAAAGGCAAATAGTGTGAATTCTTTATCTGACAATGGGTAATATTTTCACGCGCGTTCGTGACGCAAGTTTTTTCAACGCCATTAGTGGGATTTTCGCTTTTTGATGTCGGCAATTACGAGTTTGAAAATCTTATCACTCCGGGAATACTGACACATCACCTACGATTGAGGGCGACATACCGCATAATAGCAAAAATAATACAGCACAATCAACGCATAACGTAATGTTTCAGTATAATACCGCAACTACGATTTTTGTTTAACAGTTATCCAATTAGGTTATTCGCATTTGAAACGCAAAAAATACAAAACAAACGGTTGATGACACAATTGTAATATATTTTACGTAAACACCTATGGGCAGTAATGAATAATACATATCAATACAATATTTTGAACAATTGCCTAAAATAATAATAATCAAACGCATACGTTGATTGATAACGTACGTGTTTGTACAGAAAGTGGACAAAATTAAATGTATGAATATAATATGACATGACAACGATAATAATATATTAATTAATTAATAATAATACAATCTATGCCTACGCCAATACTGTGCATAAATATTATTATGCAATTTGTATGCAACAACTAAAATATTATGTTACATTGAATTAGACGGCACTAAAACGTGTCTCGTTAGAAAAAAACCCGGAAAAAAAACATTCACGGGTTTCGGACGAAATAATAATATTAATAATTGGTATCTCGTCTCGGCGGCCCGACGAATTATACCGGTGAATCGTTTGCCGCGATAATCGTCGTCGCCGCGTATTGAAATAATGTTTAATATAAATTCGTTTGGGACGAGGGGGGTCGGGGTTGTAAAAATAATCGAAAAAAAAGATAAAACATCAAAAATTAACCGCGTGGCGATCAATACACGTCGTCCAAATGATCATTTTTTTTTTTCGTTTATGATAAAAATCTCGTTTTACGCGCGTACCTATAGCTATTATTATTATTGTTTTTTCATTTTTTTTTTTTATTCAGTTTTTCGTATTCAAAATTATTATGAGATCATTGCCGATCATAAATGTAAAAACGTGATTATTATGTAACGGAAAAAAAAAAAAAATGAATAAATAAAACTTCCAAAGGACGCTTCACACACGCGTGTTGTCACGGGCTAACTAACGAGCGACACATGGCCCGATACAGCGCATAACAGCGAAAACACGATTACGCGGCAAGTATATAGAACTCGCTTGATTACGGTTTTAGAGGTAGTGGCGAGTCCGAAAATGTTCAATACGAGAGGGTGTACGACGCGAGCATCATTGAACCGATCGTAGAACCGACGGCGACTACGAACATTTAAAAGTCGATTTATATCATCAACAAATCGAGGTTTACATTGTAACTCGGTTGAAATACACGTAGTTAGATTTTGAGATTAAATCAACAGGTAACTAAATACCTACTCGCGTAGTTATTGTAATAATTTCGATGTAACCGCCAACCTCCCGGGCCTCACAACCTGCACACGTCGCCGAAAATAGCGCGGAATTCCGGAAGGCGAGACATTTTTTCTAATCGATTTGTTGAAATGTTATCGCCGTTTGAAAACGGTCGAAATATTCGTAATTTCCAATCACGCATCGAGCGATACGCATAGAGGAGAAATACATTTTCGGAATAATGTGAAAACCGCGTCTTCGCGTCCTCCGGAACGCCGTTCCCTTTCAATATTGCACGACACTCAAACACTCCGAAGCCGAAATAATCGAGCGAGATCGGGACCGGGACCGCGTACGCCCGTGTTTGCCTTTTCCGCCCGTTGGTCCGACACCGAGACCCGGCCACGTCACCACTCTTAAAACACGTCGTGTCGTCGTGTCGTACATACGGCCGCGCGCGTTTAGATTACCGCTATAGCAATAATAATTTTTACAATTTCGTAGGAACTACTACCAAAAAAACTACTCGAATAACCGCGTGTGATGTTATAATACGGTACACGTCGTTCGGCGAACGCGCGATGAAAACACGTAAGTATTAATACGGTGGCACGGTTCTTGGCTTGTACGTTTTAATTTTGTGTACGCGGTACATGCATGTGTGTCGTTACGTACGCGTATAGAGAAACACGCGGTCGGACCGCGTGAATGATTCAGACGACGGCCGGGGTTTTATGTTTTCCCCGTCGCGCGATCCCCGTTTTTACGATAACGTATATTTTTATTTTTATTCTTTAAAGTCTTATTGACGCGCGCTGTCACGGACAAACACAATAACGTTATTCGACCAAAGCCGCCCGAATAAAACGAAAAAAGAGAAACGGACGGGGGATGGGATGGGACGGGAGGATGGACTTTTGTACAACCTAGTTTTTATGCGTATATATACAAATAAATAATAATGATAAAAAAGAAAACTACATGTTTTTCGTCGGACCCTTCCGGATCCGTGATTGTGCGGTTGCATATACGTCTCCGCGTAATACAGATATATACTATTGTTATGCATCGCGCGTGTTCCTAGTACTCTTTTTTTTTTTTTTTACTATTATAATAAAGTCGGTCCATAATAATAATATATGCGTTTGACATGTACAATGTTATTGCAAAACGTATACGAAACGCGAAATGTATACGCGGCGAAACGAAAGTCCTTATAATCCAAAACAACTATGATACACACTGTACGTAGGTACGTAGATATAAACGAGAGTAACCACTACTTGGACTATCGTTAGGTAAATATTTATATAAATACAACGATAACGAAATTCGTTTGTTCAGTAATCACATATTTGACGGTTATGTATTAAAATATTTAAAGTTTGACGTCTAATTTTCGGGAACACGGTTTTCTACGAGAAAATTATTTTGTTGAGAAAACCACTGATATGGGTATAATATTATAATATATCTACTAGATTTCCAACTGAATTCTAACTGTACCGTTGTCCCGCGCCTTCATTTGTGTTGCGACCGTTTCCCGCCATCGATGTGAGAATAAGGATATCCGGTATTTATTGTTATAATATCAGATATTTTATAAACGGTAGTTTGATGATACGAAAAACTGACATGGGCCCAAATAAAGGGGGCTGGGAGGCTTGATACTCCTAGATTTACTATGCCCCTCCCTTAAAATAAACGATTTCACCACATAATACATTGGAATATATCATAGGAGTAAAGGAGAGCAAAAAAGCAAAAACAGGTGTACACGTCAAACACTGTTTGCGCCTTTGGAGACAGAGAGAGACTGAGATGGATTTATAATTCTTATCGCCATAATTCCCACTAAAATCGAGGGCCAAGACGTCTTTGATTCTTGTCACCCGTTAGTGATTCAGTACATACTACATATATTATCTATACGTCTGTGTGCAAATCGTTGGAACGTTAACGATAATGATATCATGTTCTGTTATTATATCGTGGTATACCGCAGAACTATTTTATGAATCAAAGTATAAAATGTGCCAGTCCGGATAAGCATGGACATATTAGCTGAATGTACTGCGCCTTGGTGGAAATTCGCTCAAACATCTGCAGACAAGCACAAAAAGGTATTGTGGAGGAAAATACGATTGATTTTCCACGATTCAATTCAATCACGGCTGTATCGTAATCGTAAATCGCCCGTAAAATAAATTAATAAATACATAATTATTTTAAATTAGTTTTTGTATAAACACGCGGTAAAAAACTGTACACGGAGTAAGAGAGTAAACGTATTCATTTCTGCCAGAATATATTTTTTTGTTTGTTAGACTCTAACGGATTGACGGGGTGTGGGAAAGGCTCAGTCCATTTGGTTAGTCCGTCAGTGGGATAACGGGGATGATCGTTCGGCGCGCGTTATGCGGTTGGCCATCACTCTCTTACCTACTTTCATCTAACAGTATTACAGGCCCACTAATCATTTTATTGATTGACACGGTAATCGATATCGTACGACTGAATATAATATTTTTGTCTGTACGTATCGAGACGTCTATATATACATACGTAATTCTTAAGTCTTGAAAATTCAAAACGACTACGCTCCACGTCCAGTTATATCGTAATTATATTATATGTACATGTATATTTTTGATTTAAAAGGCACACGGCGAGTAGTGAAGTTTTATACAGAACACGTTGGAGTAATACCAATCGCGTACAATAATAATGTGCGCGTGGCAAACGAGTTCGGAAAATTATTTAGAGTATTTTTTTGTCGAGTGCGTTGTGGATTATTGCTCAAGCGCGGCTCACGCGGATCGTGCCGAAAACAAGACTGACGCTTTTACAGCCGGTGCCGGTGTGCAAATCTTTCGATTTCGAAAATAACGTCCGGTCGACGAAACACGGGAAAATGTGTGCACTGTTAAACGGTCCGAACGTACGTATCCGATTACAATACACCATAACAATCATAACATACAAATATTTTCATTTTTACAAGTAAGTATACTCGGAGGCGCGCTGTGGAAAAGACCGCGTCAATTGTTGGTGGTCTGCTGCTGCTGATGATGCTGCTGCTGTTGCAAGTGCAAGTGTCCGGTGTACAGATCGCCGTTCAGGTGCAAAACGAACGGATTCGAATTGTTGTTGAGACCTGCAAACAGAAATACTTTTGTCAGACATCGCGTGATAGTTTAGTGTGTTTTATTAGATATTGTTCTGCGGAACGAGATCGGTACAGTCAAACCTACGTAAAAACACACAAAATCCCTACACGGTATTTTACCCCTGTCTGCACGAACATTGTTGTTAAGCCTTATTATAAACCAATGAAATACAATCCTTCCGACCCAAAAATGTACAATACGACGTTGGCTATAAAGTGAATAACGTTTTATGTGATGGAGAGATACAAAACTCCATCGTTTGCAGTATAATAGATTATTGATTATACTTGTACGCCGAAATAGTGTATACCGACGCAGTTCCTGCCGAAAATTCGAACGAGGTAAAAAGTTTCAAAGTGATCGATCATTAGTACTGTTGTTCAATGTCTGGTCCGCGTGAACTACACGTGACACCCCGTCGATACCGATTAAGGGACAAAATTATTAGAATATTCTAATTTTTTTTTTTTCCAAATATTTGAGAAAAAAATTAAAACCGAAATTTCGCGAGATAAATATTTTTCAAACCGTCGAAGACGTCAACCGGCAGTGACGGCGAGTGACCTCGTACTATATGTGTACGATTTCCTTAAATCTAATAAAATATATACTCGACTGTAGTATTTATTATAAATAAAATGAATTCCGTTCGAAATATTGTACTGAGTATTGATCGCTTTTATAAAAATAAATATGCGCACTGTACAAGGTGGATCCCGGGAATAGGGAAAAACACAGAGGGATAATAACCCGGGACGATATTTTGGAAGTACAACCATTTTTTTTTTTCAATTTTTGGTGGAGAAAAAACTGATAAGTGTCAATTAAAGTTCTAAGAAAACCATCGAGTCACGTATGACCACCTTTTTGTTCTAAGTAAATCGAATTGTGAGTTTGTAGTGCATGCATTTCTTGCAAATCAGTAATTTCGGGACTGTGCCGCGGTCGTTCGTAGAGACTTCAAAGGTTTCCCGCAGCATAATAGAGGCAGATGTTCTCGTTCGCAAAACTGTGAAAGTGCGCCTCATTAACAACAGCAAAATGTTGTCGTACACCTCGAATAAAGAGATCATCTCTATGACAACGACAAATTCCGTACCACACGATGAATGACACTCCACCGCTCCGTGGTGGTAACTCAACAACATCATCTGATGGATCGAATGAGTTTTTCCAGACTTTTTCACTCTCGTCCTGCGTGAAGTAAAACCCGTCTACTTTCGGCCCTATTCCCGTGACCCATTCCGTATGCTGAATATTCTTAAATTTTCAAAGTAATTACAGTATTAGTCTCTAAAATCAATAAAATTGTAATGTAACGGCCATCGCTTCGTTTTATATTTCCTACAGTACGTATGTAATATATGAATTTGTTCGTGTATATGTGGACGGCGTTCGTGAAAAACAGTATAGACAAGTCACATTGTGTCGAATTTTACATTGCACATCGATTTTGCGGGAAATTTCATGACGGATCGATTGGCGGCACTGGAATTTATCTATTTTATTTGTAACATCGTATAATGTAAACAAATCCGTTGGCGTCAATAGGCGAGTATAAGTCTATAAAGCCTATATAATTATTCAGCTTTTTATTTTGTTCTCCGAAAAGTTATGAATCAAGACCGGATTTTATTGATATTGCAACTTTTTTGCAATAAAGATAAATTAGATTTGATTAAAAATATTCTGCTTATTCAATTTTATAATGCAATGATTTGCAATTTCCTCACGTTTTTAAATAATAGACGTTTATCGTTCGTCTGGGATTTTCTAGAAGCTTGGAGAACCTAACGAGCGATAAACGTCTGTATATGTATGGTGACACTATTGAGAATAAATAAATACAGAAGAGAAATGCCGGGTATACCTTTATAACACAAACCTATTATTACAGGATGGGGAACATGGTTAAATGCTGCACTTTTCTATGCAAATAATTTTGAAAAGTTTCAAAACGTGATTGAAAGTTTAACAGACGATGCTACAAGTGTTGTAAGCTAAAACATTTCGTACAAAATGTTGTAAGCTAAAACATTTCGTACAAAATAATGTAAGTTTAACAGACGATGCTACAAGTGTTGTAAGCTAAAACATTTCGTACAAAATAATGTTGTTAAATGTGGTTTAGCATTCATAAAATTACATTTCTCCGAGTTATCCATGAATCTAGAAATTTGGAAAAATCTAATAGTGAACTATTGAAAAGCATAGATATTTTTAGAAAAATTGAAGATATTTTAACAAATATTCCTGGCCCAAATGGGAAAAAAATTAAAGAAAAATGTATGTGTGTAATTGAATAAAATGAAGGGTATAAAACTTTAATGTCTTACTATGAAGTCATGTTAGGTAAAGCAAACGTTATTTTAGATATAACTCCTACTTTATTAAATTGTTTTGAATATGCACTAATAACTAGTGTAGATGTAGAACGTAGTTTTTCTTTGACAAATATATTTTAAGTAACGGAAGATTTAATTTTAATGAAAATAATTTTGAAACGTATCTAATTATTATTTTAAATTAAAAAAAGTAACGTACATCTAAATTTTTTTTAATATAACTTTTGCATTTTTATAGTGCAATTTATTATGCATTTTATTATGCAATTTTCACCTATTTTTTGGTATAACTAAATAATTTTAATATGCAATTTGTGTGTATTTTAAATGTAATTAAATTCAGTCGTTGGTTATGAATTTCACGAAAACCGTCCGTATTAACAACCCCTACGATTATTTATATCCAACGGGACTCGGCTGCAGGGTCCTCCGGTATGTTCAAAGGGTCGCGTACAGGCTTTTTGCGCGGAATTTCGTAAATTAAAAAAAAAAATCGAGCGGCATGGTGTACGGAAATATATAATATAGGTTAATAGATAATATTTTAGTCCGGTAAAATTACGTATAATAGTCCCAATATCGATCGGCATACCAAACATTCTTTGAAAGCATAGCTAGAGTTACACGATTCTACACGGATACGGATCAGTGATAAACGGGTAGGTATAACCTAATATTATTATGTAAAACGCGCTTTTTCGTGGTGATGAATTTCCTTTTTTTTTTTTTCTATCTATTTAAGTTTTTCCGTTTAGTGCTGGATACGAACCCAACGATAACCCGGAAATTTCCATCGATATTATGGCACGCGAATGACGATGGTATAAATCTAACGCGAAATATGCAAAACACGCACGGCCGTAGAGCGATAAGCAATTGCATTCCACGGCGGGTGGGGGGTGGTCTGTTATAACAGGAAAGGTCAATAATTTCCCCGGGGAATTATACAATTTATACATACATTTTTTTTTTTTTTCCAATGGACAAAAAATGTTTATGCGCATTTATGTAGATATGCGAATACGTATATAATACCGCGAATGGAATAATTAAATGAAATCACGAACGAACGCGATTTATGAAAATCGTTACGTCAATTAATTCGGCAGCGCACACTTGAGGGATTCGGGATAGCAGCTGTTGCCCCCGAAAACATTTACACCGGCGGTAGTGATGGTGGAAGGAGGCAGGTCGTTAATCTAAAAACACCTATACGAATTCGTTTGAAATGTTTAAAACATAAAAAAAAATAATTGGTGAAAATTATTAATCAGGCGCCTACAGAACATAGCTAAGCTATAAACGCTAATTTGGTGCGATTCGTTGGGCGGACGGTGTACTATAGTATTAGCCATTCGACTTGTTACCCGTACACTCGGAATTAAATCGGGGCCCCGTTTAATTTTGAGTGGACGCCATTATACCCACGTCACAATATTAAACGGATAGCAAAATAAAACTCTTGAAGATTATTAAATATTATAGGAAGCTCAGCTGCATTATACGGAACAGCACCAAACGGAACGGTAGTATTTGGAATGGTGGAATCGGTAATAGTTTTAATTTTCGAATTTCAACAAGTAAAATCTGGAACGACTTTTTTTCATACACAAAATGTTTTCCAAAATTATTTCGGGATTCCCGCCAGAATGAAACGGTCACTTCTCAAAAGTCCGTCCTCTTCTTACGCGAAACGACTATTATTGTGAATGCACTAAACTCTTTTCGATAGTTGTGCGTGTAATTTTCTACGTATTATAAAACGAAAATGAGGACTTTTGAAAGGTATGAAAAGTATTTTCAAATATTTAAATGAGTTACTATAGTTCAAAATAATTAATTGTTTTATGCATGAAGAGGGTGAACTTTGTCGAAAAATGTCGCACTAGAAAACCGTTCCAAATTTTAACGTTCCAGAATTCGTTCCGGTCTTTACAGTTTCAGATATTTCAATTCCATGCGCTGCCATTCCACATAATATTGTGAGTACTTTCTACTATAGATTTATTTTCTGGACGGAAAACTTTTAATGTACGTTAGGTTTGACTGTATAGAATTTCAACTTGTTATTTTTATCCAATATACTGCTCTCTCGCTTTATTCGACAACGATCGGATTGAATATTATACTATTCGGAATGCTATCCGATGATTTTATTTTCCATTTTTTTTTTTTTTATAAGTCTATGAAAACTATGAATCTGTTTTTGATACTTTTCGTTTTTGCCCGTAATGTTGTTGTGGATCGGTTGGCTTTGCTAAATGGACGGCTCGACTCGGGCTCTTGCCTGTTGCTCGTAGTAGAGTGTAATTCGCTTTTTATTCAACGGGCTTACACAATAACATTATTATTATGTGATAGGGTACGATTTCGACGGACTCTCGGACCGACACACAGATATTCACAGGTAAGCAAGTCGATTTATTTTTATTATGTATTAAAACAGGCATTTATAACGGGAGATTTCTTTCGCGGAATCTTTATAAATTGCGACGGTGCCGCGATAATATTATTATAGTCTGTACGAATAACGGCCGAAACGTTAATCGCCGTCCGAGTGCGCTTAGTCGTGATAAACATCGATTTTTATTAATCGGGGTGGTGTATTAGCGTAAATGTAGGTACCGTAATACTTGTTAGAAAAAAAAAAATCAACCCCGTAATTAAACGACGTACGCGTCGAGTAAAAAAAAAGAAAAAAAGATCGCCAACGGAACCAAAATAACAGGAGACCTATTTTGTTGAATTTCACATCTAGTTGTTACGTTGAGGAGATCGTTTTTTGATTTTCCAATCGGTTTTCGTAATAAACCCGAAAAACGTTAATACGAACAAATATTTACGGCGTTATCATTTCATTATTTAAAATGTGTACGATTTTTGTTTTCTATCAATGTTTTTCGATTCGTCTTGTATCTTTTCTTAATGATTGGGAAATATCGAAAAAAAAAACACAGGAAAAACAATAAAATTTACGGGCATTAACGGTTTCAGTATTTTCGAATTTGTTCTTTGTTATAAATCCGGTAAAAACTCGTTGATGTTTAGCCTTTTCTGATAAAATGTTTAAAACATTCTGGCGATATTCGACCTATTTATCGGTATCAAATATTTTGGTTTTTTTTTTTTTGTGTGTGTATTATGTGGATAAAATTGTTCAACCAAACAGAAATACTTGGAAAATTAACACTAGCTTCATTTTTGTAAGGTGTACTAGGTGATTAAAAAAATAATAACAATAATAATTTCGTCTATTTGTTCGTTTTTTTTTTTTATTGCTGCCAATCGATTTCTTTTCTGGTCGTGGTTTACAATATATCATTATTGAAAACCTGAAGTCAAATGCCGACGACCGACAGGGAAATGTGTCAAAATATTTATTTTTTTCTGACTATAGTTTTAATATAACGTCGGCGAGCTTTGGGAACTCTCGGAATACGATTCTGCCGAGCTTATATCGTCGTAAAACTATTACAATATACGCAAACTACCGGAGAAAACGACGCCGCAGTATACGGAGATTTTAATTAAAAGAAGCTTTCATCGTTCAACGTTTTCGTTTGTTTCACTGCCGACCGGGTGCGCACCAGACGCGTCTTTATTACGGTCGTCTTCTCTTCGTCAATTTTTTTTCCCCCTCGTTTCGTTTGCTAGCTGAATTGGTTAACCTAATAATGTTTTTACGTATGCGAGGGGTTAATTTTAATTTTTTTTTAATCACGATCCAGAGATATTATCGGACGATTTCAAGCGAATTTGATTTTTGTGTTTTCAATGTGAAATATTAAAATTTTCCCAATTTTATTGGGAAATAGTATAGCGTATAAAAAGCGTATATTCATACGCTCGTACTTTAAAACGAGCGTTAGTTTTTGTATTCCAAATGATGGTTTTCATACTCTCTTTTCAAAAATTGATCTAAAAAAAAAAAAAAAAAAAAAAACGATATGCAATGTTATACACGTTCGAATATTCCGTTTTTATGATTATTATAGCCATGCGCAATTTAGACCGAATAATTAGGCGAGGGTAATAAAAAACGTATTTTTCAGACGATGGCTCATCCTTATAATACTACTCTGGTTAGTTGATGTTGCTTTGTTTATAATTTTGGTACACCGAGAAAGGGTGAACGTTTAACCGCTCGTAAGTCACCACGGGGTATTTTAATATACCAGAATACGATTATTTTTTTTATGAAATGAAGAGTGAAATATTAAAAAAAAAAAACTTATTTTTAAATTTATCAGTTTTTTGTTTTTTGTGTTTATCCAGTTTTCTTAATTATTATGAAAATTACTTGAAAAATCAAAAACCGACTTAATTTGTGAACAATTAGATTTAAAATACAACAAAAAAGGTTTCTAGGCATTTTTTTGTTTAAAGTAATATTTTCAGTAGAAAATATAGTTTTATAATATAGCAAATTTAGCAAGACAATTTAAAAACTAAAAAAAATTTACGATAACCTAGTTAACAATTGATACCAGTTTTTTCTTGTTCAGCTCAGAATCATTTTTCAATTGTAATGATTAATTGTCGTTTTTTTTATAATTCCTGAAAATGATTGATTATTTCATATAAAATTTTAAACAAACACTCATATATAACACTATATGTACTTAAAATACATGAGTTTAAAAAAAAAAATAAAAATAAAAAAATACATCATCGTGTTGACCATTATTGAATTTACATTGTTCTTCGTTTCTAAGGCATACGTACTATATATAATAACACAACTGTAGTCTGATTCAATTTGAGTATTATTTAATGTGTTAGTTTCATAAACTTTCTTTATTCGTTTAATTTTCAGTCTCCAATTTTTATTTTTTAACGTTTTCAAAAGTACAGTTTTTTTTATCTATTCGTGATAAGATTGTTCTGTTTTCATGTACCGTAGTGAAAAGATTCTCCAGGGAGCGCTATACGCGATCAGCAGTGTGGTCGAGTCGTTAGCCATGGTCGTGTTACGAAGTGTGAGTACGGCCGGCGGTGAGGAGAATCTAACGGTGGGTAATGCGCAAACGTGGCATCCAAGCGGTTCAATCTTATACTGAATAGAGTAATTGTGTAATAGTGAATTAGGCCCACTCGGAGACACCACTTAAAAAAAGCGCACCTCGTGCAATACCTCGTGCTTAGGAATGACGTCAATGAATAATGATATCATGGTCGTTTGCCTAGATTAGGTGGTGTGGAAAATTGCACAAAATTGGATTTCATTACAGCACCGTCAGAAATATATTTTCATTTACGCGTGATGGTGATTGTTCGTTGTCGTTTTTTCCGCCCAAAGCTATAAAATACGATTGAAATTGCATTCAGTATTGAAACGGAGTTGTCTGTTTTCGAGGGTCAGTATCAGATTAGCGAATACAAACGTGAAATTACTACGTTTTGCCTACCCGAGTATAGTAACTAAAATTGGAACGCGTAAATTATCCGAACAGTATTTCAGTCGAAAAATATATCGTCAGAACATATTTTATCCGAAAAGTAATTTAGATGAAAATATTTTATACATTAGTAAATAGTACAATTAGTCTGAGTTAAGAAAAATAGGTACAGTCGAATCTTGTTAAAATTCAGAGTTGGAGAGGCTTTGAATTTTCGAATTTTTCAGTCGAAGAAACTACGAATTGTCACGTGTTGGCGTCTGGTTCGTTAAAAATCTTTCAATAAGTAATTTACGAGTAATGATGAGTGTACCCAAAGACATGGTTTTTAATTACAGTCAAATTCGCGTATAACGATGCCGTATATAACGATATTCCGGGTAAAACGATTCCAATCAATGTATTTGGTTGGTTTTATATGTTATGTATAATACTTTTATTCGTATATAACGATATCGGTTATAACGATAATCCGGATATAGCGATGTTATTTTAAAACGAAAATTCGTTTTTATAATCACCCATAGCGATTAATAATATGCATGTACATTGTACATTGTGTAGTAAATTTGATTTCGTCCAAATCGATAGTTCTTAATCTTATCTGTAACAGATAATGTGTCTTGTACGACCGTATTGTATACAGAATAACTACGTTTCTTAGTCGTTCAGTTGCCGTTTTGACAAAAATATGTTTAATAAATCAATTTTTCAAAAAAATCATGTTGCTTTTTATGATCCGGATATAATGAAGTTCGGTTATAACGATCAGATTCCCTAGGTCCCTAGAAGATCGTTATAAGCGAATTTGACTGTATATTACTTGCCGCAACATTTTCGATGTACCGAGCAACTGTTTCGAATGCGCCGACTGGATAATATTCCATTTCAGAAAAGGCGCTACACTTGATACTCCGGAACAAGATTTTCGGGTGGAAAAGTCGTTCGCGGGCCGGAAAAACGAAAAATACAAAATACAAAAAAAAACAAAAAAAAACCTCAACTACGAATCTAAAATCGCCGCGCAGTATTATACACTTCGGTCGGGATATTTTTAACGCGATTATCGTATTATACAAACAACCGTCTCGCGTACCCGCGCCTGCCCAACTACCTATGTCCTCTCTATCTATACTTATCCACGCATTAATATAATATGTCCGCCGGTACGTCGCGAGTTCCGTTAAGGGTTCGGATGTTGCGTATATTATATTATAATATATTAAACGCGGATGCGGCCGGCTTAGGTGAGCGCGCCCGGGAAAATCGCAATAACACCGCGACGTTACGTCGGTAGTTACGTGCGCAAAACCCGCACCGAGGCTGCGGCGGATTAACCGGGTAACCGGTATAATAATATAGTGCGCACACGTATTGTTATATAACTGTTATACCGCGGATACCGCGGCGGGTACCGTAATATCGCGCGTGTACACCCGCCGCGTTGCGCGGCCGCCGTGCGCGCGGACGGGGCCGGGACGACGCGACGCGAACGCGGGGTGGTCGGGTTCCGCGGTGACGCGCGGGCACCGTAAATTTCGCGGGGCAAACACAAGTTGAGCCCGCGCGGGTCTGACGAAACACGATTTTCCGCATACACCGCCGTTGCCGGTATCGTATTATTATTCGACGACATAGCACGCCGTACGACAATACGCGGGTCTCGGATTTCAATGCGTTTCCATACACGTACCGCGGCTACGACACGCGTACAGGCATACAGCGATACCGGTGCTAGTCGCTTCGCACGACCGGAAACGTGTGAATCGGTGCCGGGTTCAATGGCGAGACCTATAGAGTGCTCGTTTCTCCCTCGCCATTGATTAGGTTAAATCGTATTAAAATAAAACAAAAAAAAAAAATCAGGTTACAGCCATACGGAAGCGTTTAAAGGCGATCGAAAGTTTATATTTTCCAAACACACGGCGAGCTTTACTTATTCTGGCCGCTGTATTACCTGTTACGACGTCCACGAGCGACAGGTATTTTTGTCGACTTTGAAAAGTATTGAACCGCACGAAGAGAGAACGGACTAGCCGTATTAAATAATATCCATAATAAAATTAATGTAAAAAACGGAAGAGGTTTTTTCGTTAAACGCTGCACTCCTACACATAGTCGTTTATAATAATTATAATATTCTTGTATACAATTATATTAAAATATAATATTTATTTTATTAATGCATATCAGATGTATACGTAGATTTGTATAATTACGTTGAACAATTGGAGAAACAAAAAAAAATTCTCTATATTCAGGTATCTCGAAAATTAAACAAACATATAGACGAGTAAAACACGTCCGTGAAGTTGACCCTAACATTTTATCAAATAAAAATTTCCGAACGGTGCGAGTATTTTGCCAATGTTCGCAAGTCGAAAACAAATCGAAACGAACCGAAAAAGGGCTGACTCTTCGAGCAGCTCCCTACATAATATGTCATCTAAGAAAATCCGAATTTTCAAGCCATTTTCGGCGCCCCTAAAATCTTTCAATTCAAAATTTAGTTTATAAATATTTAAATTTAAAATTACTTTTTGTTCTCCGGGGAAGAAGTCTAAAGAACATATTATTTTTATTTTTCTACGGAACATTAACATTAACATGACTGAACGTTTTGGAATTATTCAGGACACCGGCATACTTGATTGGAATACATACGGTGGGTACACGATTTAATTGCGGCGCGTATAAGCGCCCCAACGGATCGGGGGAAAGAAGATTTTATGAGTCGGGTCGAAAGATTATCGAAAAAAACTCTAAAATAAACAATAAATAACTGCAACAACCGCGGAAATGCACTGTTTTACGCGAATATTTATACTTGCCTCCGTTGACGAGCGCGTTGTTTTTGGTCAGCTGGCCCATGTAAACGCCGTTTTTCGTCCTTCGTGTCACGCAGATCGCCAAGCCGTTGTTTCCGGACGGACCTGCACGAGAAAAACGAACGACATTAATATTATTATTATAAACATTTTCGCGCGAAAACTGTACGTAATTATTTTCATCGCAAGCGATCGAAAAACGTTACTGGTCGTATGGTCGTTGGAATGATAACCGATATCGAAACCAGTGAAAACGATTTGGGGACAACAATTAATACGTTTATACGATAGCGTAATTAAAACGGTTTGAAACGATTTAACGTTTTGAAATTAAAATTTATTCTTATCATGTAAACACTTTAAACCGGTCTAAAAACATCAGACCGTTTTAAAAATTAGGTAGTTTAAAGAATTAATACCGTTTTAAGCGTTTTAACGCG
Source organism: Cinara cedri (assembly GCA_902439185.1). Classification (NCBI taxonomy): domain Eukaryota; kingdom Metazoa; phylum Arthropoda; class Insecta; order Hemiptera; family Aphididae; genus Cinara; species Cinara cedri. The sequence continues at coordinate 232,559 of CABPRJ010001894.1, forward strand.
TTTAATCACTTGAACATTGAAAATATAAACGCGTTTTTGTTGAAACCTAATCAAACCTTATCACTTTATCAGTTTTTTTTTTCATTAAATATTTAAATGTCTAATTATTATCTAGTGGCTATAGTATCTTAGTACTAAAATTTTCAATTTTTTTCTCATGAACCAGTAATTATCTCGGAAGATTTTAAGTAAATTTGATTTATATTTTTTTTAATCTTTGTACAGTTGTTTAAGCTTTATTTTAAAACCACTTTTAGTTTTTTATCTCTACTATTGATAACTCTTCCCTACACCTCCGGTCTAAACTGTAAACAGTTATAACTCATAAACGGCGAATTTGATATAAATGTTATGCAGATTAAAATTTCTAATCGAATCTTTGTTCAAAAAGGGGGGTTCTTATTTAAAAAACAAAAGTATATTCTCTAGTAAAGATATATACTATAAGGGTAACAAATTTAAAAATGGTTTTAAAATAAAGCTTAAACGATATCACAAAAATTAAAAAAAAAAAAATAGAAATCAAATTCACTTAAAATCCTCCGAGGTAATTACTGGTTCATGATAGAAAAAAATCAAAATTAATGTTCTCTTTCTCTATACCTCTTCGTAGTAAGTCATTTATGACTTTTGAACCAAATGTTTTCTTCTGGGTTGAAACCCGGGACCCCCTGCCCCTTCCGAAAATACGTCACTGATAGTACCTATACTAGGGTGTTCCTTAATTTTTGATTTTAAAATATGTTTGGTCTCACCCCTTAATATTGTACCTATATGTATAAAAACGAACTACAAAAAGTTTTGGTTCGATCAGATAAGGTTAACCCGTGCCGACTTGTGATTTAAGTTTGAACTTACTACATTTTTCAATATTTACGAAAATTTTCGACATTTTCGTAAATATTTCGTTAACCTTTAGAAATATCGATATTTTTAATACTACATATTTTAAAGTAAATTAAATTTGCTATAACTTTTATTTTATTACATTTTTTCATATCTCTAATGGTTCGTGAATTATATTGATTNCTTGATGTAACTTCTGGTATTTTAATTTCAAAAACAGATCTCAAAATTAGCTCATAAATATGATGCCTACAAGGAAGATATAATAGGTCTTTACCGAGTTTTTGTTCAATTAAAATACATGCTCCATTTAAGCGTCCTGTATTGGATGCAGTTGTATCACAACACAATGCCTGAACAATATCACATAATCCCCATTCTTGTAATGCATTACACACAGCTGCAGCCTGTTCTTCGCCTGTCGACCGCTCAAGTTGCGGAACATTTATAATTTGCTCGATATTCGTACTTTTTATCACAATTGGTAGTCGTTCTATAGTTGTATTTCTCATTTTAGTGTCTAGTAATAATTTCCCATCCCAATGTACAACCACGTAATTAGGTGCAGATTCTTTAAATCGTAATTTAATTAGTTCACTGCGCTCGCGACGATATATTTCTCGACACCTATGTATAGAAGTTTGATTTATAACATATTCCTCAACATTAAAATTTAAGGCTTCTAAAGTAGCTTGAAGAACATATACTGCATCCCGTATGCTTAACTGGCACCTATCTAAAGCTCCGGCTAGTTTTGGTGTAATAAAATTAATTTTTCCTCGGCATTTTTTTTTCTGGAGGGGGCTCTATTTCTAGTGAAATATTCATCTCTAATTCTGATGAAACACTAATTTCTGAACTCTCATTTTCTGAAGTACTATCAAATTGAATAAAATTCAATGACGAAGTTGAGGGACGATCTTTATTATAATTATCTTTTCTATTTGATTCATTCAACTTTCGTTGAACGTTCCTATTTTCTTTTACTGTTCCTGTAATATCTTTACCTAAGAGACATCCTGGACGCCCGGGCAAACGTTGGTTCAATAAAAATTGTCTATCAACGTCAANTAAATATGATGCCTACAAGGAAGAAATAATAGGTCTTTACCGAGTTTTTGTTCAATTAAAATACATGCTCCATTTAAGCGTCCTGTATTGGATGCAGTTGTATCACAACACAATGCCTGAACAATATCATATAATCCCCATTCTTGTAATGCATTTTTATAAATTTTCAAGCATCGGAATGAGCAATATCGAATAACAAATTTAATTTATTTTTAAAATCGTATTCTTTTAATGTATATGACTCACCTACTTTTGTAGAATTTTTTTGGAGACTGCGCCATTCATTATATAAATTAATTAATTTGTCAATGCAATGTTGAATTGCTCGAATAGGAATTCTTGCTTTTTCCCAAAAAATACAACATTCACGCATAGCCAACGCTGCACTTTCCCTAACAACAAGGTTAACAGTTCGCATATTGTAAAAGAATACTGAAAGCATTTGACCGTTTAATGGAAGCTTGGAACCGTGAATTTGTGTCTCTTCAGACCCGATTAAAAATATTTGATAATCACTTCTCAGTTTTTTTTGACATTTTTTTATTTATAATAATAAAAAACGGGATAAATTTGAAATCATACAACGACAAACGACGGTAAATGTTAGATCTTCACTAAACAGATATTACGATCAAACTAACATTAATAATAAGGTACAATTGTACCAAAATAAGAACCAGACTTATCTTGCTATTAAAACGTAATATCAATATAATTAACCATACGAATAGGTACTATCTAATCTATTGATATTTAATTTTTATGTACGGAAATATAGAGAAATAATTAGGTGAAAGAGATTGGATTAATATATTATTATTGTGAACATTATACTTGTATTGTTATTGTTATATTACCAGTGATAATATGAAGGCAAAAATACATAAAATAACTTTTTAGAAAATTTCATATGAGAGTTTTGTAAAAATTATTTTAGCCCGCACAATAAATCATAATTATGAAAAAATACCTAAATTGTGTTTTTTTGGAGTCAAATCAATATAATTCACGAACCATTAGAGATATGAAAAAATGTAATAAAATAAAAGTTATAGCAAATTTAATTTACTTTAAAATATGTAGTATTAAAAATATCGATATTTCTAAAGGTTAACGAAATATTTACGAAAATGTCGAGAATTTTCGTAAATATTGAAAAATGTAGTAAGTTCAAACTTAAATCACAAATCGGCACGGGTTAACCTTATCTGACCGAACCAAAACTTTNTGTAATAAAATAAAAGTTATAGCAAATTTAATTTACTTTAAAATATGTAGTATTAAAAATATCGATATTTCTAAAGGTTAACGAAATATTTACGAAAATGTCGAAAATTTTCGTAAATATTGAAAAATGTAGTAAGTTCAAACTTAAATCACAAGTCGGCACGGGTTAACCTTATCTGATTGAACCAAAACTTTTTGAACTTCTTTTTATACATAGAGGCACAATATTAGGGGGTGAGACCAAACATTTTATGATATTTTTTTCTCATTATCTATAGCTAAGGAACACCCTAACCTATACATTATTAGTTATTACATTTTTTGCACTTATTCGTGGTTTTAGCATATCGATATTAATTATTAATTGTTACGGCCATTACGAATGGTTTTAGTCTCGATTCCGTAATAAAAAAAAAAAAAAATAAGCAAAATATTTTGCAATAAACAAAAATAAATAATAATCATAATATAATCTATTAATTGGATTATAATATTGTCCCTAAAGTACCACCAACAAGGTTTAAGATATATTTCAATCACAAATATTATCAATATTCTCAGATAAATATTATTATATCTTTTGGAACAAAATTCAAGTCACGTATGAAACAATTAAATTTAAATCGGTTTAGCGAACATTCTGTAAACCGATTTAATATCATGCAGAAAATATACTCGTTAACGGGTGTAATAGACGACAGTTATAACAGCTAAACCGTTTTAATACATTTTAAAACGGTTTCAATTCAAACCGTTTGAACGGCATTGTATAAACGCAGTAGTTATTGGAAAAAAATAAACACTTGTTTCAAAACCCACGTGGTTCACCGATAACGAACGAACATGACAAATGCAGAGTGTCCGGATTATCCGGTACTCGTACGGTTTTATTTTTCGCGGCCGAAACAACACCGAAACGTCTCGTGTGACATTTGTATTATTCATTATATGCGATCGCAAACGCTCGCGGGCACGCCGTTTCGTTGTTTTACACAGATTTTTGGCAGCGTGTTAAAAAAAACCTTACTATACGGCCACGTGTAGAAGTAGGATTATACAAAATGATTATATTTTCCGAGAAAAATGTCTCGACTTTTTCGCATTACGATGACCGCAATCTCCTGTGCGACGCCCGCCGTTATCTCGAATTAACACATCGCGATAGAGTATAATAATACGAGTATATTATTATTTACGTTTACCCGGGAAACTGGGCCACAGCCGCCCACAAAGGCTGGCAGACGAACTCTTAACACATTACCGCGTATCGCATTCGGCCGTCCGATTTCGACGAAAAGCGGGAAAATGTACGACATGTATTATTTTCGAATCATAAATTATTACGGCCTTTCAAAGCGTGTGTAACCGAACTCCGTTAAACTAAATTAAAAAAAAAAAAAATAATACATCAACTATCGAAAGCCACCTAACCCGTGGAAGGGCATAGCCACCAAAGCCTCCTCACACCAGTTTTCAAACATCGTTCAATAACGATTAATAATTAAAAAAAAAAAATAATAAACAACTAATAGTACTTCTGGAAATTCGGAGGCTAATATTTTTTTTTTTTTTAACATACACATATTGTTTAAAACATCAACTACAATGGTCATCTACATTGTGTTTGTATTATATTTAGTTACATATTTTAATTTTTTTTTTCTTACGGTAAACGATTATTTGTTCGGTTTCTGCTAATGGTCCGAATTCCGATCGTTTCGTATAGACTGTCGGGGATGTTGAATTCAACAATAAATTTTTCCATACAATTTCCGTAAAACACCCGATGTTTAGATTTTGGTAAAATTACTCGTACGTTATCGCACCGGGCGATCTTCAGTAATACTGCAGACACGATAATAACTCTGCAGTAGAGGAGTTCCGTCCATCTGCGCTCCCCCGGCTTGAGTGGTGTTCTTAACCTTCCACAGCACATCGCTCAACTCATATCGTCGCAGTACGCCTACTCTATACATATCGCATCCCCACGTCGTTTCTCCTCGAACGACCCCTCTGGCTACGTATTTCGCACAGTCCTACTTCTCCGTTATTTATATAGGGTCATTATTAATGACGCATACAAATATTTATTTTAATATGCACTCGTGTACCATTACACATACAGGGTAATCAACGTAGCGTAAGATACTCCATACTCATTATCTCGGAGTTTGTGTTTTAGAACGTTTAAGAAGTGCGTAGCTCTAAAATATTATATCACGGACATTGTGGTTATGTTTTTTTAATTCTTATTTTAAGGGATGAAACAACTATCCACTTTTGATTTTTAAATAGCGACCTACAATAAACGTTCTTAAAATACGCGGACTGCGGAGTGTACATTTTGACGATGAAATTGTTGATTTCCGTCAACCTGTTGACAAGATAATACACATTTTTATTTTAGGTAGGATGATAATGGTGGAATATTATTAAAACGCCTCGTGCCGTGTCCCCACGCGAATGATGCACCACCCACGCCGAAATTTAAAAATGGAATATCTCGTCAACGGTTCGACCAAAATCGATTTTAACTATAATACTCCGTCTATTTATGGAATTTTTTAGATTCATATAGTGTATGTGTAACGAGAAATGTATTTGTTTTACAACGATATTTATTTTTATATTTTTCTGTGAACAACTATTCTACCAGACATTTTGCTGAGATTTTTAAATGAAGCACTTTTTCCGACAAGAAATTTTATCTAGATGGTACTTTAAAAAGGTAATTTTTTCATTTTCCAAGCATTTTTCATAATAATTGGGTAAAAACGTAAGAAAAAGGGAACATTTATACGTATATGTATAAAAGAAACTTCGTTCCGAACCGTTTGTCGTGCAAAGTATGCTTGTTTTTTTTTTTTTGAAATATAGGTTATCATTTGAAAATCAAAAATCGCTCCAAAAATAACGGGGACCAAAAAAGAGAAATAATTGGTGATGAAAAATCGTAGAACTACTTATTTTTGTAAATGTTCAAACGGATTGAATGCCGAAAAATGTGAATACTTCCCAACACAACGTTATGTGTCAATCGCTTTGTATATCGTCGCGAACAGCGGCTGTTTTCCTGAAAAGTGTTCGCGTGGGTCAAATATACAGACTGTCTCATGATGATTTACGCCTTGAATATTTTCGGAGATACTACAAATAATCAAATTCTTTTTTTTTATTATTATAAAAAAATAAAAAAAATAACTTCATTATTTTTTATTTTCAATTTTAAGAATGCCATTCTATAAATTTATTTTTCTGAACATTTTAACGTATCACATTTTTATATCCAATAAATAGTTACTAAGTAACAGCTGTTTTAAATTCTACTAATCCGTGTGAAAACCGTGTTACGCGATAAAATCGTATTATAAAGTTATTTTTTAAATTTTTGAATAATTATAAAAATTTGATTCAAATATAAATATTTGTAGTCCTCAGCCCTGTGAATAATTTAGTGATAAAAAAAAAAACAAAGTTTGATTATCTTTATTATCTTCTGAGATATTCAAGGGGTAAATCTTCGTAGGACAGCCTGTATAGTTTAACAAAAAACGGACATACTTTGCAAGTTGAGTGAGCCAATGTTATAGGTGAGAAGTTGGGAAGGTAGGATATAGAGAGGAATTTTGTATACAGAGGGTAAATTTTCGACCGCTGTTTTGGTAAAAATGTTCGGTTTCGTTTATTTTACCTAACGTAAAACATTTTTCACACAGCACCCCCTCGAAGATAATAGAGAATATTAAAACAACTTGACTGCCAAGAGACCCAAATATGAATCTCGGTAGATTTCTCTAAACTGCCATGGTATTTCACTTGAAATTGCCAAAATTGATAAGGTACTAAATTTCATTAAAAATTATGGCAACACGGTATAATCCGATTCTGATATATAAACCATAATAAATAATAACAAATACGAGATGTCAAACAAACAAAAAATATGTTATTTGAGATCCAGAAATTGGTCTCATGGCAATCGAAGAAAGTTTGACGAAACCCAAAATTGGATCTCGAGGCAAAATTGGCAGGTTTACAAAAAACTGTGTGACAAAAAAGTTTTTAATCGCGACCCAGCTGGGTGTATTTGAAAATCGCCGCGGGATCCGCGTCGAAGGGTAACATCGAACACATTTTTCTACGTTTTTTCCATTATATTATGAAAACACCGTGAAAAATAAAAAAATTACCTGCTTAAAGTATCACTTTAGTCAAATTTCTTTTCAGAAAAGATGCTACACTCGGAAATTGGAGAAAAATTTTTGGTAGAAAAGTTGTTTAGCGAGAAAAAAAATAAACCACTGTTAAAACCAACATTCGTTCTGCTCAGAATCTAAAACAAATAGAAACGCACAAGAGTTCGTAAAATAACGCGATTTAAAAGCCAATCGAACTACCATTGATGACGACGATTGTATTGAAACTCATTAAATTATTATAAGTTATTGCTATTCGATCAATATCGATTCCACGTCATGTAATCTTATTCGACTGTTATTTTTACTCATCAGGACTCGGGACTTAGTGCATATAAAATCGACATAGAAAACAGCTTCAAAACGTCAAAAGAGCCCTGAAAAAAAATTTAAAAAGCAAAAATGGCAGAAGGCTCAAAAGAGTTTTCAAATTTTCACCCCTCTCACATAAAAGCTCTGGTCGATAAATGCAATTTTCAAACACTACGAAAACGATTAACACAAAATATTTTTTATTATAATCCTTACAATTTTATTTAAAAATTTTGGGTTAATCGTTTTTGTCGTGTTTGAAACGAATGAATCTTATTTTATAAGTCAGAGCTATTAGAGGGGGGACTTTTAAAAACATATTACCAGTTTTTGTTTCTGTTTTTTTTTTTTTTTTAATACATTTTCAAGCAATTTTGGACGTTTTTGATCGCTTTTTTGTGGATTTCAAGTGCATAAAGTCTCGAACCATGCTCATTAGTCTTATCACTAATGGTACTTACCGGCTGACGGAGACGTATTGATGTCCATTTCGACCACGTCGTCGGCGACGGGCGACGAGCCGCGCCTCGAACCGGACCGGTATTGGACCGCGGAGTCGGCCGTCGTCTGCTGCTCCGACGGCGTACCGTTTCTCGGCACTCCGGATGCGGCGGCGGTTTCGTCTTCGCTCGTGTAACTGGCCGGCGGCGAAGACCTTTCGGTTTTGATGCGTTTCGCCGCCGACGGTACTGGGGACGCGTTGTCTTCGGCTATTGCTGCAGCTCCGCGGTCGTCCACATCACCGCCGTCATCGTCGCGATCCCCGTCATCGTTCGCGTCGTGGTCCGTGTCCGCATCATCCACGCGGTCCAAGTCGTCACATCTGTCACCGTGGCGGTCGTCCGTGTCGTCGTCGTCGTCTTCGCTGTTGTTGTTGTTGGACGTTCTCTTTTTGCCCAAGTTGAGCGCTTCGCTCTGTTCCGGCACGGCCACCGCACCCGGCATCGCCACCGCTGCGGCCGTCACAATCGGCCCCTTGTTGAAGACGGCCGCGGGCGTCAGGTTCAGCGCCGCGGCCGCCGTATACGCCGCAGCTGCTGCGGCTGCTGACGGACTGGTCGGTAGACCTGCGCACACAAAAAAATCAAACAATTTTAGTTTTAATAATAATACAATAAACGATAATAAATTTGACAACAATTTGAAATTGTCACTATAAAAAAAAAAAAAAAAAATTTCCAAATAAAAGTAGAAATTCCGCGTCTTTTAATGTGCTACGTTAACCACTGCGTGAAAAAGTCTGTGTAATTTACGCGTTGAAAAATAAACAAAAAGCAATTTTTCGGGTAAATATCGGGAATTTTAGTGGAGGGGCGCGAAATGTTCCGACCGTCGCATTTCGTGACTAAGCGAAAAAGTGTTTTCCGAGTAAAATACAACAGTTAGCATATGTCTCGGTAAAACCATACTGTTTTCTTCGCTATTATCCATAACGGAATCTAAACGTGTAAAGTACAGTATTTTTCTTGTTTTTCGTCCAGTGAAATCTCCGGACACTGCATCCGCCACGTGCTGTTTCCGTCGTACGGCCGCGCGACTCGTAGCGAGTTTTCATTCGTTGGCGTGTTAATTTTAATATCAGAGCGAACCGATCTGTTACCGGACTTAAAGATAAAACCGTTATCTGTGTTGCGCCGTCGTTTTATTCGGTATTTTCGTTTTAATTTTTAAACGACGCGCATGTATAATATACGGTTGTGAATCGCGGCATTTCGCACAAACTCGTTACGTTTTCTCGCTTGAACGTTAAAATCACGAGAACGAAAAACCCGACGACACGACGCGTTTCTTATCTTTAAATTCGAGAATAGGTCGAATTCGTTCTAATCAACAATCACGACGATTGTATGACGGAGAGAGCACGTGCGGGTTTCGTTTTTTTTTTTTTCAGTACCTTTTTTAAAATATTCGCATCCTCGTGGTCAAAAGCGCCGGGGGGCTTGCGCCCCTCCGGCCCCCCTCTATAGCCACAGCGCTACTTTATCTATACGTAAACAAAAAGTGTTCACCAGCGATATAGTAATAATATTATTATTACGCACGGGGAGTCGGGGACCGTACGTAATAAATCACAAGTAAATTCGAATTTACATTTGCCGAAAATGAAGTTTAAATAGTTTATAATACGGCCGAACGGTTTTACCGTGAAAGTAATGAAAAAATGAAAAAAAAAAAATAAAAATAAAAATAAATAATTCATAATGCACGGGCACGTGTCGTGATTTATGTTTTGAAATATTGCTCAAATATTCGCGTGTTTTTTCGATATAGGGAGGAAAAAAACGTAGAACGCTGGCGAAAAAAGTTCTACAAAACATTGTCCGGTACAATAATCGTTTTTTTTTTTAGCGGTTTAACGAATCCGTCTATGAAAATATGTTCAATATGCGCGCAAATGTCACGATAACCCGTAATATTCAAGATCCTGTGCGGAGAACATTTTTCTACCGGAAATCTCGGTCCGCGACTGTCAACACTTCCGGTATGGTTTGTGGTATCAAATTTTCGTGCATGGATTTCATTATGGAGGACGTTTTATTTGTATTTTTCTCTTAGCTTTTTTGATATCGGGGGAAAAAAACCGAGTATATTTACGCAATTAACGGTTTCGGTAAAAACACATCACTAAATGGCTGTCTGACTTAATAATTTCACGTATTCCGGCCTTGGTCTGCTTCTACCGACACGAGGCCTCGTACGATACACGCCCTTATGCATAAAATGTTTTTCGCTAAAGAGTCCGTGACGCAGTCGATTACCTCATCGTTTTTTCCTTTCTGACTTTAATTCTAATACGTCAAAGTTATTGGTTTCCCTTTATTCTGTTCTGCAGCAGCATTCCGTAAGACGGCAGTTGGCGAAAACTACGGCTCAAACACAGTAAGACGATAACGCGAACAATGTTGGATCCGGGTATACTCCGGGAGGTGTTTAAATGCCGTATAGAATTGCATTATATCCCCCTCCCCTCGACAAATACAACTACATGAGTACTGCGTATTTTACACAGAAAAAACCAATGAAAAAAGTAAGCCCTCTAGGAAAATCGTTTGGATTCAACACTGAACGCGAGCACAATGGCAACTGATCAATGACAGTAGAAGTGGATTTAAAATTATTTTATAGGGGTCAGTATATTACTATACGACTATTTAGTGTAAGCATTCATCACCTAAATTAATTTTCTTTTTTTCCCAATAATACATACCCAGTAAAAAAACAAACTACAATTTGTCTTTATTTAGTTGTGTAAAACATACTTAATCAAAATATGTTCATTGGAGTACTAAATTACATTGTATAGTATATAGCATTCATTTCGAACAGCCTATCAATCAGTGACTTCGTCCTTCTATTAATTTCTTTATTATTATTATACAGATTTGTCATCAAATACAATAGTTATAACACATAATATAATTTTTCATTGAAAAAAGTCAACATCTATACCAAGGAGGTGCTATTGCATCTTAGTATTTCAAACCTCCCTGGTGTCAGAATATACTGTTAAACACATGCAATTCAAATATTATAGGTAAGCACCCATAAGTCGATATATAAGTAAGATTATGGGTACTGTAATTTTACATAAAGCGTTATCAAAATGTGCTGCTTTTAAAATGATACTGTAAGTGATGTGGCACGTGTCTATTATTATAGTGCTTGCATTGAAGTGAACTAAATTATATTATTATAGCGGTAAGTTGTTGACATAAATTCGAAGTGAAAACCCGAAGTAATTTGACGGGAGAATATTATATTATAATAAAATATTTTGTGCAAATTTGGGCCGCGTCGCTCGCTCTGTCGGTTTTCGGACGAACTATTACGGCGGCGGTTTTATGCGGCTCGGTCACTAGATGGCGGTGAATGTACCTAACCTGTAAAATACAAAATTCGGTTGTACTTACTCGGCATGGGTAGTCTGGGCAAAGCCGTCTGGTTCGCTCGGACAATGTCCATCCACATTAGCATGCTGAGAAGTTCTGAAAACCAAAAAAAAAAAAATAATTAAAAATTAATGAACTTTAAATAAACTATTTTGTTTTTATTTTTTTGTAGATATGTTCAAATGGATATTTTAATACTTGTCGATTAACATGAATTCAATACAATTATATTTTGTTTATTTTTTTTAACTATTAATCATTTAATAAATTATTTTTTCCGGTTTTTGTTTTAAACTTTGTACATGTATACTTATAGCACATTGAAGAATATTTCGTATGCAACTTATAGAGCACAATACAAACACGTCTTGTCTTAGTATTTTGAGCGCGTAAAATTCCGGTCTCTGAGATAATGAGTTTTCAACGTCGAATCGTTTAAAACGATTAAATGTTAAGGTACGCAAGGGCGCCCGCAGAAATATAAACCCGAGGGAGGGGGGGCAGATTCAAAAGTAAAAGACTTTTTTTTCATAACATTTACTTGCACGGCTTAAATATTCAAGCCATGCAGATAATAAAACAATTAATGTATAATATTAGCTAAAATAGTGGAGGGGGGGGCATGGTTCCTTTGGCACCGCCTGCGGTAGTTTAACACGGGTAATGGGAGAGGGGAGAGAGGATGCACTGCGTTATTCTCTCCCGTCGCCTGGATCCCGGACGGTTCTCGTTGAAATTTCGTTTACCGTTCGACTTCCATAGCCATTATTATTAATATTATGTTATAATTTGATTGTCGCGGATGCGCGAACAATCGTATTAACTCTACGAAATTATGATCGCCACATACCCACTCGAATGTTAATAATAATATAATCCGAACGCGTAAACAGGTGGTTAATTCGTGTAATTAGGTACGTAGATATTGTGTATTGCACGTACGAATGTGAGGACTCGCACCACGCACGCGACATTATATTGCGAGTTTAATAAAGCGGTATTCCATCGCACCATTATAACATATTTCATGCACGTTCTTTTAGATTCTGAGCGCGGCACGGGATTGGTTTTACTGTGATGCGCGTGCGCGTGTGTTTTATTTTTCGTGCTTCCGTGAACTACTTTCTACCGGAAATCTCGTTCCAATCACAAAACGGACCAGCGGACGACAAAATAACGCGCCGTCGTTTCGGGATATTTTCCTCTGGTGTACTCTATCGTTCCGAATAACAATCATAGGTTATAATAGAAATTATTAGTGACGGTGACAATGGCATTATTATTATTATTGTAAACCGTGGCAACGACAAAAACGCATTATGCGCGACACGGTCTTGCGAGGAAAACGGACGAAACGTTGTACCGGCGGTGGCGCAGCAGCAGCAGAACGCAATAGGAGGAGTCGCGACCTTTCGTCCGGTCCCACGGAACGTATTATTTTTCGTCCAAAAACCGTGTTACTATTATTCGTATACGAATATCGTATTAGTATAATAGTCGCGCAGTGTGCCTAAATCGAAATAACCACATGGCTCGTTATTTTTCCTACTCCAACCAACCCCCCCCCTTCCCTCACCCCGAGAGCGACATTAATTTTGGCACACACGTGTGTTTTTTCACCGTCACCGCCGCTCGCAACGCATCGCTGTAATGCATTTATTTTAAATACGATTAGTATTACAATATTAATATTATTATTGTACGTGATCGCCGATATCTATTCTGCAAATACCGCGAAAAACCACGGCGTACACCTATAAAGTCAATCGTCACACGAAAACCGACTTCCTGCATAAAAATATTCTCTTTTACCAGACGCGATTCGGGTCTCGTTTTGGATCTGTCGTCTGTACATTTTTTACCGTCCGTTGTTAGCCGTATTATATAACAGAGTAATGGCGAATTTTTTGTTTTTCCAATTTTTACAGATCCAAATACAAAAAATATCTAATGATACAATTAATAAGACAAAAATAATAATAATAATACAATGATACAAATTTGTTTGATCGAAATAATGAGCTAATATCACGTCACATGTCGTATTACAATATTATAATAGAATTCAAATGACACTTAGAAAAATGATAATAATAATAATACAAATGATAAAATATATTATTTAATAATACATTAATTACAGAAATATTGTATCCACATAGTTACTAAAAGGATTCCAAGGAAGTAAAGTTAAATAATTCAATTTTTGTTTCGTTCGCTAAAGACATCATCCTATTTATAGGTGAAGCTAGTGCATAATTTGTTCTTTGTCAAGATACATAAAAAGTAGTAGATGACCTGGACGTACATTGAAATTGAGAAAACTCAATAGTTCTAGAAAATCAATATTGTTATATTCACTAGTTTAAATAAACATTTTAAGTCATTTATTTAGACCTATACCAATTGAAACAATGTCTAATTTGACCGACCGAAATAATAAATTACTATCGAGAATGCTGATTAAAATTACAATTTATTTTCATCCCTTAACTATTGAAAAAAAAAAATAACTTTTTATCTATTCACTTTTTAAAATTAAAATAAGGAATTATGCCGTATGCGATTGTGATTCCTTAATTTTTTTCACGCCAATTTATTAAAAATTAAATTAGCTATTTTTAAGCAACTATTGATCGAATATGTAAGCATGATGCATTCAAATTTTCAGAATAATACATTTTATAAAATGGCTATTTTGAAAGTCTTAAAAAGCGAACGAATAAAAAACTGTTTGTTCGCAGGCAGTGATTAAAAGATGAAAACAAGAATTTCCAGACACAAAACCCGATTGAAAAAAAAAAAATAATAATAACAATAATAAAAATATGAACATTGACAGAGCTATTAACATTTGCGGGATAACATTGTACGTACACACGTTGTCGAACGTCGAGGCGGCAATAATAATAATAACGTAATCTATGCGCATTATTGATATTGTTATTATCGTTATCATCGGCATTATTACTATTATTATTATTATTATTATTATTATTATTATTATTATCGTCACACGCGCCGTTTTCGGATGAATGGAAACGCCGCCGCCGCCGGTCCCGGGGGTTACGGATCGCGCGATCGATCGAGCCGATATTTCGTCCTTCGTTCGCGCGTGTCTGTATAATACACACGCAACGAATATAATAAGCGCCTGACAATACATACGCGCATTACAAATCACACTAATATTATTGTAGACCGATTAGAATACGAAATCGGTATTATCGCGTTGTTATGCCCCGTGCACACACCTACCGTGTTGTTATTATTATTGCGATTTATAAAAAGTACTTCTGTATAACCGCGCGAGAAATTCGCAGTGACGCTGCAGTGCGAAAAATAACGCGTATAATAATATTCGCGGGGTGCACTTTATCATTATAATAGCTTTCCCGCGCTGCTTCGCCCGAGTCAGCGATGAACCGAAAAAAAACATTTGGTTCATTTAAAACGCACGATATCCGTCCCGATAAAAGTCCCGGAGCTGTTCGAATTGCGAGCCAACGGAGCGTCCAAGATCAGTAGGTTTTATATTCTGTTTTTGTTCAATGCCTATAACTTTTTTTTTTGTTTCGATAATTATTGTTTTCGCATTTGGCGATAAAAAAAAAATAATTCGGCTTTTATATTGATTTGTCGAAGGCTTTTTAGATTCCGAGTGAAACCAACATTTTATTGGCTTTACTGAAATAATGCATTGTCTTTTTTTATGTGTGTGTAAACGACTTTTCTACATGCCTTTGTGCCAATCAAATATATTCTTGTAAAGTTTTTAATCTCATTGGTACATTAAAAAGACCATTTTCCTTATAATTTGCATAACAAATGGGAAGAACTGTAGGTTGCAATTGTATGTATAATTTTTTGTTGATTTCTCTGTTACCTTGACAACAAGGGGAAAATATAGATACTCTATTCAGAATCGTTTCTCATTATTTTATCGTTGCGTACAGATATAAATGAAATTGCTCGATGTACCTATCAGCAGTATCTTTTTTATTTGTTCACAATTTGTACGTTAATTTAATTGATATTTATTTTTATACTGAAGAAGACGTTTATATTGTATAACTGTAATGACTCTTATTGTGCACTTATTCATTTTGATTCGACATAGGCATGACAACTCCTTGACATAAACCCTTAACTGTTGAAATAAGACTTAATGTTATTACATCGAATTCACCTATTAATCCAAAAACGATTTAAATTTACTTGAGGCCTTTACCATAAAAACCGTCCAAATACAGTCAACTACTCTTTATTTTTGTAGGGGCAGTTCGGTCAGCTACAGAGCATGGGGGCGTACGCACGGATGGAGATTTTAGGGTTTGATCCATCCCTCGTGCTTTGTTTTTTTACATACATTTTTACACAATGGACACGATTTTCCCAAATAGTCGGGACGAATGCGAAGGAGAAAATGAATATGCAACATTTCTTCGAATGAAAATCATTTGTCGCTGATGACCTCCCCCCATTTTACAAGAGTTACGCTTACGCCATTGATCGGCCATGTGAAATCCGTCAGGTGACAATATTTTATGGTATTACAATGTTACACTGCTAGTATTGAAAAATAATTGCGTAGATTATTATTCCATAAATTATTGTAAATTATTGTAAACGTGTAATCGAGTAAACGAGTTTTTATTACTCGATTCGAGTAAAAAGATTTTATTGTAACTATTTTTTTTTACTACTTGATATTGTAGCGGACGGCAAATATTATTGACATAGTCGCCGACCGCGCCCGTGTACGAGACAAAACAGCGCGGGATAACAGCGTCGGTGACTTGATAAAATATCAATTATAATAATAATTCTGATAATTATTTCGTTACTGTTAGATGAACAAATCGCGAAATTATTCCGCCAGACACGTAATCAAACAAAATTGCGTGTTTGATTAACGGCTTGAAAAAAAAACAAAACAAAATTAATTGCACGTACCCGTACACATCCGATTAATCGAATCGAATTATTATTATAAATATGACACAAGCTGCGCAACATTATACGGCGTGATCATTTTGTCGGGTAACAAGAAATATTTCAAGTGGATAGTCATTGAAATTAGAGAGTTGTTTTTTTTTTCCAAGAAGATCAGGTGTATTTTGAAATCGAAATACACGTTTCGAGTTTTATTCGAGATAGAAAACATTTGTTCTAGAAATGTATATTTTAGTATCTACGCCCATTGCAATTACTTTCCAAAAATCGAATTTAAATAAAATCTGACCGGAATATTTAGCTTTACCTTAACAGAATAACAATCGCACTGTATATTATGCATAATATGACACATAATATAATTATATAGATGTAAAACAAACACATTACCCGATTACGCCGCATAATAAAAAATGTGTTTACGAATAACAAACGGACGTAAATTATAAGTTTTTATCGAGTACCAATCGTAAAATATTAGTGTACTGATAATATCAAAATACTTATATTTAACACTAAAATATAGTTGAAAATACACGTGCACATAATATGCGCGTAAAATAAACGAAATATGCAACCAAATATTATATTATACGGCTTATTCTTGCTCATTCATAGATCCATTATGGTTTCCACAATACTTCTCTGTGCGATACTACAGGTGTTCTTCATCCAATACTACTGAGATGTTTAGATCATCTTTATTGGCTCGATCTTTCCGCCATTTTTGTCTGGGTATTTGGTCGTGCTTTATATTATGTACGCTTTGATTTCATAACTGATAGTCAATAAATTTGGTCCTCCGCTCACTATACGTGTCCAGACAATTTTATTCTCTTGGATATATACCTACCCATTATGACGTTAGTGGGTTAAAACTCAGATACCGAAATACGATAGTTAGAGAAAATAACCTATAGTTATCTTCTTGACTTTATTTATACATTTTTATATCATATTTATTGGTTCAAACATTTTTCGAGAAATATTCCTCTTCAATATGTTTATTATATAGTTCGTTTTCGTTAGGTTCACCCATCATGCTCATTACAACTCAAAAGCATTAAGTAGGTACAAAGGGTCTAACGAGGGTCTCATATAATCTGGTTTTCGTTTTTCTCGATAGTCTTTTTAGACTTAACAACTAAAACGGTTTAATA
The DNA here is from genome assembly GCA_902439185.1 of Cinara cedri. Lineage (NCBI taxonomy): Eukaryota > Metazoa > Arthropoda > Insecta > Hemiptera > Aphididae > Cinara > Cinara cedri. The sequence continues at coordinate 250,217 of CABPRJ010001894.1, forward strand.
TTCGTATTGATAACCGTTGGTTCGTGATAAAAAAAAATATCGTTTGTAGGTTGCACCGTAGTAAACCGCACAAATATGATTTTAACTCAGGAAATAAACGGCATTAAGACGTAGCCTATTATTGTAATTCTACGTTTAGACGGTGTGCGTCGATTTACCGGTCGGACTACTTTACTTTAGTACGGGATAAAAATACATGGCGGCAGTCGCGACGACGAAAATCCAACCGCGGCGGTGATGATGAAAAAGAGACACCGGCGAGATTTCTTTCCTTTTTTTTTTTTCTCCCGTTCACAATATACATACATATTATAACAATTATAATTAACCGGCCGGTCGTCCGACACCTTGTATACACACGTCTCTTGATACGATTCCAACGGGTTTTCCTTTAACGCGTTTTTGATCGACACTGATGCTGCCGCATCCGCCATCCACCGTAACTAATGAAGACGTCTGATGAACGAGCAGAAATTAGAACGCATCGCGATATTCTTTTTTTGGGTTTTTTTCTCCGTCGTTTTCTTCTTCCGTTGCACGAGTCTCTACTTCATACACACTCGAATGGATGAACACACATATACACATATTCAAACATATACACGCACAACTGCTACTTCTACAGCAGCACAACTCGCGATAGTATTTTGGTTTGGTTTCAAGAAAAAAAAAAAAAACCAACTGTAAGTAAACATTTATAACGCTCGTCGGTATTCGAACGTGTATACCTTCTGCGTTAGTGTTATGTGTTATACAAGCCTATACTAATAATTTTTGAATATACAGTGTATTGCGACTAACTCGAAACCCAAATAAATCCGATTGAACCCACATAACCCAAAATCCGAATTGCGAAACCGATGGAAAAGAAATAAAAACACTAATTAACTCGAAACGAATTGACCCGAACTATTTGGACTTTGAGCCGAAACCCGAATTATACCATACAAAATTAAGTGGCATATTAATGTGTATTTATTTTTTCCAATAAGATGATGGTTAGTATGTTTTGCATGCATTAAGAAAACTGATGATTGTTATTCTATAATAAAATAAAGTTATCAGTAATCAATGATGAAAAGCGTTATTGGTCTGACGTTTCAAATGTTTCAACTAATTTTTATTTAGTATAATTAAGTGAGTAAGTGATTAGTTTTAGTTTTGCTGTCGTATTGTAATTTTGAAAAATGTGCTTTTGTTCATCTATATTATTGAAATATAAAAATTTAGAAATTTAAATTAATGTAAAAATAAAAAGTAGATTTATTATCCGGTGTAACTGAATTTAATTTGGTTTTTATAATCAAAAATAAACACAGCGAAAACATGTTTAGCCAAAGTAAATAATGAACGGAAATTTACTTCAGTACAAAAATAACCGATTCATGGTGAATACTAATTTAAAATTATTATTTTCCATTATGATTATTTTAAAAATAAAACCTTTTTACTAAATCAAATTCACATTTTGAGAACTTTAATTTAAATGATATACAACATGTGTTTTTTTTTAACACCCAAATCAACTGTAATTAACATGAATAAATTTAACCTTACCGAAAATGTCAATTTATCCGAGATACCCAAAATCAATAACGTGATTTTTCACTCGTATCTGAGTTTACTGTAGTATGATATACATTTCTATAGAATTCTACTATGAATTTTATGATGAGTCAAGAAAATGAGACAGTCTATAATGTCGTCCCGAAACTTGGTTCCAATTAAAGCAGAAGAAGAACCACAACCAGGTAAGTTATACTATACAGTAAAATAACCTGGGTTACCTCAAATAAAATAAAGGGTAATGTACTAATAAAATAGTAGTACAACCAAGATTAATTTTCAGGGAAAGAGGTTTATGCATTTCAAACAAATTTCTAGATAGGTGTTAAGGATAGTAAATTAATTGTTTGTCTGTTTTACCGCGCTAATTTCGAGAACTATGAGTAGTAGTTCTCAAGTCAGAGGCGAACTAGGGTTCTACAGCACAGTGAGCCAGTCATTTAATAGTGCCAACACAATAGCGTATTTATAAACTCCGTTTATTCTATGTTTTAAATGTTTCAAAAAATGACAGAATTTATTTTTCTTCGCGTCAACATAATTTTAGAATAATGTAGCAAACGATTGAAGTACACGTGATAGGATTTCAGAATGATATCCAGTACCTGGTACTCGTTATCACTACTTTGTGAGTATTTTAAGTTTAAAATAAAAAATTCAGGTATTTTAAATTTTTGTTAAAAATTTTGGCTTGACCCAAGATACTATCTGAGTGGGATTAGATTCTGGGGATCCGAACTCCTGATATTTATTCAAATTAGTAAAATGTGAAAAAATCGAATTAAATTGATTGGAATAAATTGTGAACTTTTCGGACCGATTATTTTCTAACAAAAAAAGACCGAATACTTTTTAGTCTGCTCAAACGGATTCAAATGCGGTTTTCAATTTTACAATCTGTATTCCTCCTGGAATGTTTATAGCTACTTAAAATTTTGGAATCGAACCTCTAAAAAGTGAATTAGACTATACGCATACAATGTTGTTAATGTATTTATACAATATTCGTGTGATGAAGTCTTATATTTAAAATTCGATCTGGAGGGAAACCATAGTAGATAGATAGGACGTTGGGAAGGGAAGGTCTGAGGGTAGGACGATATTATCAGCAATGGAAGTTAGTGTGAAAGGCTGCGGTAGGGAGAAGTGAGTTAATAGCTAGACAGTGTTGATAATAAATTAATATATTGACTCGAAAATAAAAAAATCCAACAGACACATTTAGACAACAAGGTCTAAATTATATAGCATAATGGGTAGGTATCTCTTTCTGTGATGCTTTCACTTAGCAATCCACACTACACCTCATCAGACCTTTCAAATGACATGGCGTTGACGTGTTTTCCACCAAAATCGTTTCCGTAAGATAGGTATACTTGTTTATAAAAAAGATTTGTATTATTAATTTTTTCTTTTCATTGTATTTTTACGCTTGTTTGCCGCGTCTCTTGGCACGCGTCCGTAATTATATACTGTAGTAAAACCACACTGTGGGGGGGGACTGAAAAAATAAAGTGTTCTACGAAAATGCGACAAATGCATTAACTTTTGTTCTGTTCAATTTTTTGGAATTTTTTTTTTGTTACTGAGCCTATTTCTTTTTTTCTTTCAACTAAAAATAAAAACAAACTTACATACTTCGCATAATGGGCGAGCCATAGTGTGCAATGATTAATATTTGCTAATAAAAAACTACTCTGAGTGGGGTTCGGTTAAACATGTTTTAAAAATTCGTAATTTTTACGATTTGGAAAAAATATATTTTGTAAATTGTTCCCGTTTTTCTTAAGTTTTTTCACGGTTTTTCTAATTTATTATGAAAACCTCTGAAAAAAAAACATAAAATGACTTTCATAAAGTACAATTCCAGCCAAATTGCCTTTCAGAAAAGGTACAGCACTTGAAAGTTGGAGCAAAATTTCCGGTGGAAAATTTGATTACAAAAAAAAACAAATATGTATTATAAAAAAACCATTTTTGTAAAACCAATACATGCATCGCTCCGCTTAGAATCAAAAATAATCTTTACAAAATCCAAGATAGTCAAAACAAAACTAAATGGAATTTCGGTGTTAAAAATACTTATTAATGATAAATCGGAGATAAGTTTCGAAAAATTATTCACATTTACCAAAATCATTAACAAAATGATTTTTCGCGAAATAATTGTTGAATCGATTGATAGAATTTTTCTGAAGATTAAGATGATTTAAACTGTTTTAAAATGTTTGCACTGACACATAAAAAATAACGTCACGTGTTAATGTCGAACGATATATCGTCGTCACCGGGGTCACTTGCACGTCTTGCGATTGCCAGACTTTGGAATTATCAATGCCCACAGTGTACCAAATGAACGACCAATAATCTATAATGAGTTTTGTTTTCCAAAGTCAGTCCGAAAGGGGGCTCAAATTCTTTTAAACGAAGCTGAGTAAAATAAACATTTTCGCAAAGTGTAATTCTCGTTAAAAGTTTGTTTAATAATATTTACGATATTTTCTATAGGATAGACAGCAGATATTATGTATAGGTAACTCGTTAATTGTTTTCAAATTAAACTCGGTTAATATTTTTCATTAGCTCGCTCAGTCTTATCTATAACGATAAAATATGAGTAGTTAATGAGTTTTGACAACATTGTAACGTAATATTATATTCATTCCGTCCGTATAATATAGCGGTGCCGGATCATATTAAATACCGAATTAATTATTAAAATATCATATTCTATTGTACAACCGCAGTCATAAAATAAATATGTAAAATGTTTATTTATTTTATTCGTATACACGTATACACAAACCACTTAGCACCAATAATATTATTGACAGATAACGGTTGAATCGTATGCTGTCTAAAAAGTATTTCTTTTTTTTTTTTTATTAGTCACCTGATGCACTGACTGCAGACTGACTGAATGCGTATTGATGGAACACAATATATTAGTGTACATACGAAAAATTGTTTGATGCCGACAAAAAGAATACTTGTACACTTCCCAGAGAATATTAAAATATTTTTAACGCGGTGCGCGGAGGTATAGAAGGCACGAAAACCAACGGTATCTAATAATATTGATAAACGATGTAGTTATGTGTCGATCATTGTCTCAAAATTATGATCGAATTTCCGTGTTCTTTAACGGTGACTACGGAATTGTTTCGCGAGCCAAAACAAAATCTACGTAGGTATTAGTTCCCGACAGACATTACGTCATATAATACGAGTATTGAAAACAATGTTCGAGTTGGTTTTCACGAGTAAAAATAAGCTTAACTAAAATAAGTTTTCATTACCACGGAAAGATTTAGACAGTTTTCTTAAAAGGATGCGAATTCCACTTATTAGGACAGTCGCGGTGGAGAAAATTGTGTCTTTTCGTTAACTTTAAAATTATTGATTCAAGAGATCGGACGAATATTGCAATAATTTTTTGGATAACTTCTTTTCTGGCACCCGACGTAATAGAAAAAGTTTATATTGTAGAATTAATAGCTATAATAAAACCAGTATATCAAAAACTTTATGAAATTTTCGATCGTATACATTAAAGTTACATTAAAAATGACTGTAACTTCTCACGAAAAATGTGGGCGAAAAACTGCAAATTGTTGTGGATCGTCCTGCGGAAAACTCAACTCAGAATTATTGTATTCCGCTCACTCAAATATTTGTTATCAAGTGTAAAGTTAAAAAAGAGCCGAAAATATTAAATATTTGCCAAAAATGACAGTTCATGGGAAACAATTGTACCTGTATAGACTGCACATACGGGAAGAAATTCGGTAATTGGGAGTTAACTCGTTATATCCGTACGCATTTTTCTTTAAAATTTTGTTCGAATACGTAATATTCATTAAAAATTGAGACGTTTGTAATAACTATGTGATTCGATAAAATTTATATGATAACAGGGCATCACTCACCTCTCTGTTTGTTGGTGTGCTCGTTGTTGGACTGAATGGCGTTGGGTTGGTGTTGTTGATGTTGTTGCAGTTGCTGTTGTTGTTGCTGTTGCTGCTGCTGCTGCTGTTGTTGCTGGAGGTGTTGGTACGACGGCGGTTGGTGGCCGTTGAACAAGGACGACGGCGGCATTGGCGGCGGGGGTGGCAAACCGACGGTGGCCGGCGATCGGGGCGTCTGATGCTGTTGCAATGACGCTGCGGACGTTGTCTTGCACTCTTGTAGTTGGTGGTGCTGCTGTTGCTGCAAAAGTTGGTGATGCTGTTGCTGTTGCGGCGGACTGCAAGACTGCCGCCGAAGTCTGGGGTGGTCGACTCCTACGCCAGCCGCCGCGGCGGCGGCAGCGGCCGCGGCCGCCTGATGGTGATTGTCAATGATGGCGGCGGCCAGGTGCCTGAACCGGTCCTCGGCGGCCAACACGTTGGCGTAATGTTGATGGTGGTGAGACGGCGGTGCGGACGGGGCGCTTCCGCCGGCGCTGCCACCGCCGGACTGTACCATCGAGTGCGGGTGTCCGCCACCGTGCATTTGGTGTAGGGGATGCGGGTGTCCGGACGGCGGTGGCGGCATGTCCGAATACATTAGCGACTTATTCCGCCGTCCTTCGCGCCGGTTGCCCGCTATGGCCATGTTCAGCTCGTCCAACGTACTGAACTGGTTCATTCTCGACTCGTACGCGTACAAGTACTTGACGTATCTGTAAATAATCAAGTGTCGGTGCGGTTATTTTAGATTCTGAACGGATCGAGAAATATATTGGTTAATGGTTTTGCAACGGTAATTTTTTTTTTTCTTTTGTAGACAACTTCTCCAACAAGAAATCCCGCTCTAATTTTCAAATGTAGCGCTTTTTCTATTTTTAAAGGAAATTGGACAAGGGTGGTACTATTAGCAGGTCATTTTTAGGTCAAATTCAGGACAAACGGGAAAATTTACAAAATGTATTATTTTCAAATCGTTAATATGATGGTACTTCAAAATAATATGTGTAACCAAACCCCGCTAAGAATCCTCGTTATCAACGATTAATGGTTGCGTACAGAATAATATACATTTCCCCTCTACCTTCCAAACTTCTCACCCATAAACATTGATCCACCCATAGCGCGAAGTATGCCCGTTTGTTTTTTTTAATTGCTCAGATAAACGTTCGGGAATCTAGAAAAATAGTTCGAATAAATGCAGCGCCGGGCGAAAAATATACGTCCATACACATTTATATGACGTGAAAAAATCGGAGCATTTTTACTATTTTTCGGGACCTCGCGCATTGCGTTATTGTACTCACTGTGTCCGTAACGTGAATGCGGCGCTCGTAATGGACGGCGGTAGTCCAAGTCCTCGGATGATTTCCTGCCATAGTTTTTTGGTTATGACCGCCACGATACCGCCTCTCTGAACGACCAACTTGTACAGTGTGTATAGGTCCAAAACGCGTTTGGCCATGATTGGTAGACGGCTGATCGGCGTTCCTGTAGAAACGTAAAATAACGAAACATATGAGTACAAGTATTATTTTAACACGGAAGAAACATAGTCTCGGAAATTGAACGTTTTAAAAACTATTCGGACGCGGTATAAGAGTGGTCCGCAAGTGCAGAATCTTTGCGAAAACCGCACGTCGGAGGTGCAGTAACATTTTCGCGCTTTTAACGGTGTGTTTGAATGACGATTTCGTGAAAACTTGTTGATGATGGCAATGAATTTACTATTGCGTTAAAACCGAAAGGTCGATCAAATTAAATGAGTACATTTTGTGTAGTAATCGCGGTTGTAATTTTATATCGAAAAATATCCCCATGCATGCATATAAACTATACATTTTTCTGTCACTGACATTGTCGGAAATATTAGAGACCTTTAATTTCTTATCCAAAAAAAAGAGCTGCTCGACATCATAAACATTTTCAAGTGTAGTACTTTTCTGAAAGGGAATTTTATCTGGATAATTTACTTTAAGGAAGTCATATTTTCGTTTTCCAAGCGGTTTTCATAATAATTCGGAAAAAAAACATAAGAATTTACGTATATTATATGTAAAAAAGAAATTTCGGTCCGAATCGTTTTTCGTTAGCAATGGTTTACCGTCGCGTATAAATATAAATTAAATTCCCATCTAATTAACATTTCCGACTTTTCATTGACAACAGACATAACCTAACCGATCGTGCGATGTATGTCCGTCATTTTTTAATGCAAAAAAATCGTATTGTATATTTTCGTCGATGTTTCACACAAAACAGGTCGTATATAACTACACAATAATAATAATAATCCGATGAATAAAAAAAAAAAAACATGCAATAAATTCCGCTTAATGTGATCACTGGTTTATAGAAACAACCGTTTATTGGGATCAAAAATGAAAATCCCAAACCAAATTGTATGTAATTAGTGATGAATCAACCGTTTATTAGAAACCCCAAGTACCGGATAATTGAAACACTTTTATGAACATTCTTGTTTTTATTATAGTCATATGTAATTATATTATATTTTAGACTCTGAGTTTAGGGGAGAATGTATTAGTTTTACAAAGATGTTTATTCCTTTTTTTATGTGGAGACTTTTTCTACCGGAAAGCTTATTCCGATTTCCAAGCTTTATTTAATCTTTTATGAAATTAAATTTTCTCTGGGTGATACTTGAAAGAGGTAATTTTTTTGAAATTCGGGGTAATGAAGGCAACTTGGATCTTTAGGATAAAAAAGATTGGAAGCTTAAAAATAAGGTTATTATTAGCAACCGTTTTTATTTATTTTTTGTTATTATTTTAATATTTTTTAAACAATCATTGTTGTTATGGAAACGCACATTGTTGTAATTATTTTACTATAATATTATGACATATATATTGTTGACAAAGCAACACTATCAACTGAACTCCGCTCAGAATCGTTTTTTCGTTCCCATATTTCCCAATTTTCCCCCACAATAGTTGCTACACCCACGTGCGAAGTATGTCCGTCCTTTTTGTTTTATTGAATGTTCCAAAAGTTACAGGTACAATGTACCTGGTTACATATATTATTTTGTATTTGATTTTAATTTATTTGTATATCAATTGAATATGGATTTTAATTACAGGCTAATATAAAAATGAAATTATTAGAGTCTCAAGTATAGCTTCTTTATTTTATTTAAAGTTTACGTAAAAATGTAGAATCATTAAAAAAAAAAACAAAAAACCGGTTAATAGAATCAAAATGACCCGAACCAATGCGACCGCATTATAAGCGGAACTCGCTGCGGTGTAATAATTTAACCGTGCGAATGTATTGCACACTCGTGCCGGTAATACTTACGTATAATATACTTGTATACATATGTATCGGAATAATAAGCGTAAAACGTTTAAATACGAAATAAAAATATGGCGTCGGAGGTCGCGATAAAAAAAAAAAAAAACACCGACAATCGCGCGTTTATATTCGAATGCATGTGTATTTTATTATTATTTTTCATTTCGTCTTAACGTCCGGACAAGTGTGAATTACGTGTATTCGTAAAAATATTAAACGAGTGGTAAAAAAAAAAAAAAAAAAAAAACAAATCGAGATCGGGTGCAGGGTCTGCAGAAATGGCGTATAGGGGAGACCGGCCCCCTCGGTTCTATTGTACGCATCGCTATCGGCTGTTTTTTTTACGACTCGTAATTATATATATTATATGAACTGTAGTACGAGCATATACGCGTTTAGAAATAAAAATATAAACGAAATAAAATCAGGATCCTTCCATTTTTATTATGTTGTGATTTCCGTTTTGACGTTCACCGCCGCCACCGCAGCTACTATACAATAACAGCGACAACGATTTTGAATACATTTTATTTTTTATTCTGAAATCGTCAATATTTTTGTATAGTAGGATAATTAATAGGTTTCTTTCTTCGCTTTTCGACTGTCATTTTTTTCGTTTTTAACGTTAAAACTTCACGGTGAGTATTTGAAAATATCGATTTCAAGGTTTGCGTGAAAAAAAATTTTAATCCGTTCAGCTCATTTGTCTGCATATATTCAATACAAGAGACGTTATTTCAATTTTTAGTAATAGTTTTGACGACTCGTAATTTACCGCATTTATCAGCGTTTGTTTTAACAGATTTTAAATGTATTTCGAGCCGCCTATTAGGGGATTTTTTTCAGAGATTATTAAATCGCATAACGCTGATGATTGTTATTTCAAAAAGACGAGGGTGACATCTGCGACGGAAATCCTCAAAAAAAAAAAAAATATTAAATACGTGTCGCTATAAGGATTTTTCGGAGCACCCATATATTCAACTTCTTATATAGAACGATTCCTTAGTTATATTAGTTAGAAATGTGACAGAAAACTAGAAATTATAAAAACCTGGAAAAAAACTACTCCAGAATCTAAAAATAACGATGAAGTTCTTATAGTTTTACAAATATGTGTTTTCTTTTCATTAGCAAATCATTTATTTGGCCAGTAAAAATATAAGTGAAGACGCAAATTTTTCGGCTGAAAGTCACTTTTATTTTTGAAATAATTTTCAATATATCCATTATATTTAAAAAAAAAATAAAAAACGGCCTCTTATTTCGATACATCGTCAGATATATTTTGTTTTTGTTTGATTTTCGAATTACTACGATAGTTACAAGTGTAACACACGATCAAAGCCCGTTCTTACGATGTCGAGATAGCGCTGACTGTTGATTTCTGGGCGACCTTGGAAACGAGCAAAAATATATTACTAGAATCGTTTTCCGTTACCTAGCAATGGTCGGTTGGTGAGTATAGATACAAATTAAATTGTATTATAAGAGATAAATATTTTCCATTTCGACCTCCTCCCGAAAACAGTAGCACAACAGCATTGCATTATCGGATATTTTTTTTTAATATTAAAAATAAGATATATTGTCCTGCTTTGCCCGCGCAATAAAAAAGTTTCTCAATAAGATAAATTATCATTATATTATATGCCATCAAAGTTTAAAGGTCAGCGTTACAACAATGTATAAACAATTTTTATTTCGTCCGTGTTACTGAAAGGCAACCCGTAAATTAACAAAAAAAATTAGATTTTTATACTTTTATATTTAAAGGAATTTGTTGCCATTGTAAAAAAGGAACTCGTTCCCGATCCTCGTTCCTTTAAAAAAATAACTCGATTCTTACTTAAGTTTTCTTTACGAATACATATCTAATGCAATTAAAAACAATTTGTTTATATTCTTATCATAACTAATTAATTCGCTTTAGAATACCAAATCATGTGTCAACAAAAAATTGGTTGTTAGAGTCTTATCTATTAGATTCCTAAAAATAAGAAATTAATTTACGTTCCTATTCCTTAAAAAAAAAAAATAATGAAATTAATTTCTTCACTTGTTCCTTTAAAAAGGAATAAATTCCAAGAATCATTGCTTTATAGGAACGCGTTCCTTAACAACACTGGATTTCAATAGCTATAAACCAGGTAGTACGCAGTTTTCAGAAAAAATAATAAGAAATCGTAGCCATATCGATCTGCACGAACACCAACGTTAAGAAAAAAAAGCTGAATTAAAAATTTAGTTACACCAATAATGCAGAAAAAAATATTGTTTCAAATTAAGTATCCATGATAACCCGGTCTTGTGCAAAACCACGTAGGGTAAAGTAGCAGGGGTATTGAAAAAGCATTTATTGGTGGAACTAGGGATCCAAGGTGGTCACTCGCTCGTTGCGCCTACTCAAACGATTTTAATCGAAAATAACCCTCGCTTTACTGTTCAAAACCACGTCGGGTAGGTAACAGGAAAAAGTGAAGAGCATTATATAAGTGAAAGTAGCTTTAATCGGTTTAACATTATAACTTATCGATGTATAGCCGTATTGGAATTAGGTAGGTGCTTATCGGTTATCGAGAAAATACGGTTATGGAAAAATACGCGAAATACTAATATATGGTTCTATGATACTTTAGGAGTTGTCGGTTGGCAGTTTTGAATAAATCGCACAACAATTTAAACACATTTTTTGTATAAATTGGCAACATTGAAATATTATGACTGGCCTCTTATCAATTTTCTAAAAACTGAAACTCTCCGCTATAAACCGTCTTTGGACGACGCGGAACAACTTCCCGACATTTAGTGGCGATCGGACGAATGGCGCAAATATTAAAGGACAAACAGACATACATTCGTTATTATATAGTATACTAATTAACCCGGAAATGCTTTGCTATTTGCTAGATAACGGTGTAAATAATAATAGTGATAATAATAACGATAACAATGGTAATAATAATAGTTTTCATGTCCGTGACAACTGAATCGTCGTCTATCTAATCGAGGTAATCCACGAATAAACAAAAATAAATTAATAAACAATTAAAAAAACCTAATTATTGCGATTTGTGTAGGAATTTCTAATTTTTTTTTTTTTTGAAAATAAAACTAATCATATGTCGAAAACGTAGCTTTTTACGGGCGAAAGTAAGTAGTTTTCGAGCTTATCCTGCGAATTGCAAACGTAAAAATATTACAAATCTTATTTTCTCATTATAATATTAGTATATTTTTATCTATATTTATTCGTATTATAATAATAATATATTCAAAACGAATAAAATTTATCGTGCGCATCGTAAAATATAAAAGAAAAACCAACAACGTAATATAATAAAAAAAAAATAATAACGTGCGCGCGATATTAATATTTTAACGGTGATAAATAAATGAAATATCGACGCGTATTTAATAGTAGAACGCTGTTTCGCACACGCGACGCGATATTACAATAATAATATGATATTTGAAATAGAATTTTTCGAAACCACGTGTGACCTTGGCGTATTAAAAAAATATATATACATAATAATAAAAAATAAACGTTTTTCCATATTATTATGTTTTACTCGAGCAGTCCCGCGTACTTCGAACTTATTTATAAAGCGCCTAAAATTAGATCCGAATGATTAATGGAAGATAATTAATTAGCGTAATGCATACAAATGTACAATTTGTACGCGTATAGTAATTTCGAGTAGTAAATCTAGTTCACGAGCTCGCAACAAGCGAAATGCACGAAAACGAGTGTCAATCAAATGTTTAACTACCGTGAAAATTACATTTTTTTTTTTTCGACATACATATAGAAGACGGCGTTATCCGTTATTATTTCAGACCGGGGATTTTCTCGGCGGGATTTAAAAGCGAATTCGATTTTTGTTTTTCATTGATGTTTTTTAATCATTGTGCGATTGATTCGTTTGAGATAACGCTAATGACTTTTTTCTACACGAAGCACTTTTCAGTAATATCGCGAAAACTTCGAGTCACCCGAGCTCAGAAGAATCAGTACTAATATAATAACTAAGGTCTAATACTAGACGTTCTTAACCTTTTTCGTAAATATATTTTATTGACAAAATGTCACATCACGCATATTCATTCAAACCACCCACCCGATTAAGCCACGGAGCAGCTGCTTCTGCACAGGCCACCCGTTCGTGCCACAACTGCAGGCTGTCTCCGTCATACGATCTCGGTACATGGACAATTTTCGTTCAACAGGGTCAATTATTGTGCGCTGTTGGTTTTAACATTATAATAAATAGACCCGTTATTATCACACATAAAAAAATGTATATACGAATATTTGTCGTGTCACGTATTCTTATAATTTTGATCCGATTTAAAATGATGGCACTTTTTCTAAAAAGAAATCTGACTGGGATGGTACTTAGGGGTGGTCATTTTTTCATTTTCCCAGCTGTTTTCATATTAAATGAAAAAAAACGTAGGAAAAACGAGAAAATAGGTACAATATTAAACAAAATATATTATTAAACAAATATATATATTATATATTTATATAATGCATATTATGTAATTATTCCACCTTTATATGGTATAATATGTATTGTTGACAAGGCTACACTGTTCTTTGAATTCCGCTCAGAATTGTTTTTCGTTAGCAATGGTTAACCATTGCGTACAGATATGCGCATTGAATTTTCCCTCTGCTACCTTCTAAACTTTTCACCTACAACAGTGGCCCAACCACGTGTGAAGTATGTCCGTCTATTTTTATTATCGAATCGATAGCTACATCGGTTTATCGTCGCTAAATTAAATAACACAATATATTGTGTATCCTACCTTCCCAATTTCCCACCTACAACAGCGGCACACCCGTAAATTTTTTTTCTTTAAATATTTGTACGATTTCGTCACGCGAAAGCGTGCGTCCGGCTACCCGCCTGACCCTCGACAATAATAATAAGGCACCGCGAGTTCTCCGGCTCTCAACAATCGCGGCCGGTGACAATAAATATTATTATTATTTAGTACGTATAATAATACACGCCGTCAGCATAAACGTAAATCGGAAAACGTTCCGGACGCACGACAACACGTACGCAATATATGACACGGTCGGGGAGTGGGTGCGGAGGGGGGGGGGTGGTTCTATATTTTGTTTTTCGAAAAAACCGACCCGAGTGAAGTATTCGGACGGATATACGTGCGGCGGCGGTGTACACACAATATCTTTCGTATACATACCGGGCGATCGGTCATACGTTATTAAAAATATTATATTGACCGAGGGGGTACGGAGGGGGAGGGAAATCGTCGTGTATAATACTGTTATACAATACACGAGGACGTGATTGTTTCGGGGCTCTCCGAGGTGGTTATATACTACGTGTATTACGCGATGTGTTGTTATAATAAAGGGGCTAGGCCGGATCATTAAGCGACGTATTGTCAAGTTTTTTTTTTTTTTTTTTTGTCGCGCACGTCATCGCCGACAACCGATGCGTTTGACCGTTCGACAAGTGCGCGGCGTTATTATCGCGCCGGGCCGGGAGCACGGCGAGTAGAAGCAAGAGGCGCGCGAGCGAGTATACGCGGGTCGCCCGTTCATTTTTCAGCCCGTTTAAATTATTAATAATCCAGCGGCTATACTCCGGGCGTACACCCGATACACGTAGACGGTATACACCTACGGTGGATACAGATAGGCGGTACCCGTCTATACTGTTTAGGTACACATACACACACACACACACACACACACACACACACAAATAATATTGTAATACACAGAAAAATATATACGCGCCACACACAACGGAAAAACAACAGTCGAGACCTTATAATTGTACTCCTATATTATATACTTACTGTACTCGTATACTTACGCCGTCGTCGGGATAACGACACGGACGTACTATAATAATAATAATAATATTATATAGGAACCCGACAGACGTATTTTTATAATATTATACACCTCCGCTATAAAAAAAAAATATATATATTTATATAGGTATAATATTATCGTCGTCTTTGTCGTCGTCGTACGTGTGTCTATCAATATTTACAATTGCACCTTCTTTGAGGTACGGCCGCGCCCGCCCCGTCGTATTATTATTGAGACGACACCGCGTGTGTGGCTATATCGCCTCTATCAATAATAATATTCTCCGACAAAATACCTATACGTGCATATACCTACCCGGTATATGGCGTGATGAACGACCACTATATGCCATTACTATATGTTTCCCCCATCTCCCCGACAATAATTCAAATATTGTTTAACCTCAGATACATTGTGTAAAAGGGGTGAGATTTAAGAGGGTAATTTCGGGGTTTTTTCCCGTTTTGCTTATAGATTTTTGAAACACACTCACGACGCCACTGCACCTACCTGCGATCTATCTGTATACAGAGCATTAGATACACGTTATACAAGACAATGTGTCATATAATATGCGCCGTTATAAATAGGGCTGTGAAGTTGTAGCACTAGAGCGTTGTAAAACATGCGAAAATGTGTCTTAAACAATAAAAAACCTGTACAATTAAATGGCCTAGCAAATAAAAAAACGTCGATATTACTGACGGGTGTGTCGCGGTGGTAGGCGAAAGCTGGGAAGGTAAAAAGGTAAGGATTCAATTGCACGCCTATACCTCTGGTACAAGTTTTAGCTGACATAGCAACTGCCGATATCAGAAGAAGCGTAACCAACAATGCCCAACAGCAAATCATGCAAAACAGAAAAGCAGAAATCATTTTCTGAAATCAACTACAGACAAATTGTATCCATATAAAACCAAAAAAAAACCCTCGTAAAATATAAATAACTATAAAGAACACAAAAATCGTCTTCGGAAGTTGATAATTCATATCGAAAATATGAGATTTCTGTTAAAAAAAACTGTTAACAATCATATACACAAAAAGCAAACAAAATAGTATACATTAATATACATTTCTCTGTTACGTTCAAAATTGAAAATATCTAAAAAAAAAGTATCTATTCATATCAGACGGTGTAAAATGTAAATAATAATAATAATAATAAAATGTTTGTTTAAACAGTTTTTTGTGTGCGCGAGTGTGTAATTTGATCGATTTCCATATCGGTTAATATGGTTTATGGATTCTGGTATTTGGTAATATAATATCATTAGACATGAGAACCAAATTGCTAATTGTATTTTACGTTTCACCTATAATAGTAAATATATTATTATATTTTGTATTATAATGCGTTTGAGTGTGTGAGCGCGTCGAAAACAAACTTTGATAAATCTTTAAGAGGACGTCACACTCGTATTTACTGTCTCAGTCCAACTACCGGGCGACATTCGAAAACAACGCTTACGCATATTAAGTAAAACTAGCTTAATTCTAGAGTAAAATTACCTGTTATACAATTTATAGAGAACAATTTTTCGGAGAAGATGTCGTAGATGTTTTTTGAATTATATAAAAAGATACAGTTATTTAAAAACTAAAAAAAAAAAGGGGGAATTTTGTGCCTTTTATATCGAGGTGTAATTTTACTAATTAAAATTCTTATACAAAAATTCTGCATTAAACTCAATATTTATTTTTTTGCTACACAGTATCACTTTTAATGAACCACCTGTAAAATGTTCAAGCATATGTGTTTGGTTTAACAATATTGTATCCACAGATTACGAATAAAAACTACGTCAAAACCTTGCACAATTAGAACGTCTATCAATAGCTCAAAAATGGCTAAAATGTTTTGAAAATTTCACCGCATCTAGAAAAGGTAAATGCAAGTTTTCTATCCAAATTTCAAGTCTCTATACGAATATTTGTCACTGAATCACAACAAAAAAACAAAATTGAAAATAATACATTTCGTACATTTTTTCGTTTTTCCTAGGTTATTTCTCAGTTTTTCCCAATTATTATGAAAACCACTTAGAAAAAGAAAAAATATCTTCTTAGAGTACAAATCAGATAAAACTTCCTTTCAGAAAAGGTGCTACATTTGACAATTAGAGCAAAATTCCTGGTACAAAAGTTGTTTCCGGAAAGAAAAATAAACATCATTGTAAAACCAATTCATTCCTCACCTCATTCAGAATCTAAAATACCTGTATAATAGATATGTAGTTAAAATACGTAAGAACACTTACAAAATAAACTAAAAATGCTAAAAAAAAGAAAAATAATAATAATAATAATACATTCTGGGTCTCGTACAAAAGCAGAAAAAAAAATGCTCTAAAAATGAAAAAAAAGATCACGCTCATGCCAGTAGATCACGGATGAATATTATTTAGGAACATAAACGAAATTGAATTCAAGCCGCCATAATAATACAATATATTATATTATACCCTTTGTTTTTTTTTTTACGACGATACCGACCGTGTAGTATAAAAAACGTGCACACGTCTTGTTTGTAAATATAAAAACGTTTTTCTTTTTTTTTTTTTTTATTGTACTATACTTATATTTATGTATATATTACATAATTGTACGTTCACACAGGGACCGACGACGCTATATTTAATAATAAGTGTTTTTTTTTTTTTTTTTGTGACTTTGCGTTGGTTAACAGTTTACACATAAGATGTTCAATGTCCGTGTTTTATTGTTCGGTTTCGTCGGGTGTTTTACACGCTTTCAGTGTGCAGTTTTTTTTTTTTGTATACCTAACGACAAAATATAGTCGGTATCAACTCCACGTCCTTACACATCTCTCGCGTAAAAAAAAAAATATATATCAGCCCTTGACCATCTTTTCAGTGTCTGTTATTGTCATACAATACTACCTATTTTCAAATTCATATTTCTTTACATTCCAGTCAGAAAAATCCACAACTGTATGCATCGGTACGTATATTGTTTGGTTAGTGCGTAGAAAAGAAACTAGAAGGTATATTATACATCACTAATAACTTAGGACCTTCAGGTAAACATTAAAATTCAAACGATAGAATATAAGAAGCTGCAGTTTTCTAAAAACCTATCTATAAACTAGATTAAAAATCTACGAAAATCGGCCGTTAAACGGTTTAAAATATATCCCGTAACTTCCGGGATATTCTCGTCGTAGTCTCGAAAGAAAATTGTGTAAAGATCATCGAATTTAATCCTCTAATAACGCTCAAATCCCAAACCAAATCCCGATAGTGTTTTTATTCTCGACTACCTCGCATTTTACGGCAGATTGAATATTATAAATTACATACGGAAATTTAAAGGTTATTTATTGAAAATCACATACGTGACACGATATTAGAATACGATTTTCGAGTTCTCTCTACTCGGTAAAATCCTGTAAATACGCCGTCGCGATATGCACAATATAACGTGACAGGGAGGGAAGGACCGAAATCAATTTCTCTGGAAATGTTCGCGTAAATAACCGTCAGAAAAAAAGAATAGTAAGAATAATCACTCTGTATATTATAAAATAATACTCGATAATTTCGTTATTAACGACCGAAACATAATTACACATATAATTTATAATAATACGTACGTACCTTTAATAGGCGTACGAACAATCGAGACTCGCCATTACGAAACAACGAAATCGCGCGTTTATAATATCATGCAGGTGTATAATAATAATATCAAGAGTGGAATGTTAATGGGTATTGCGGAAATTTTATAGACTCGAGACGGTTTATTTTTTTTTGTTTTCAAACCGTATACATAATAATCGTATAATATTATATAGGTATACAATATACCGACCTACGCTCTCCTATAACACATAGGTCGATTATTTTTATCGTGAACCAGCAATTTTCTCGCAGGATCGTAATAAGTGAATTCGATTTCTATATAGTTTTTTATTTTAATCATTATGAAATCGTTTAAGCTTTATATTTTAACAACACTATTATACATTTTTTACCCCTACTTATCCTTATATGTACCCGAGACGAGAAACCGCTTTGGATATTTAAAAACAGCAACCCTTCCCCTTCTCAAATCTCATATTAATCGCAGATTCAAATAGAGACTAATATCTTTCTAAATATTTCGGTACACGTGCACAACAATCACAATATCAGATTTATGGTTTATGAGTCATAACGGTTTGAATTTTTTGTTGGAGTTGCGTTTAAGAGTTTACTAGTTATCAATTTATCGTTTAAAAACAGATACGCTATTTATTCCTTCCTTCCGAGAATATTTCCGGTTCGTTTTTAAAAAAATCGCTCTGTATAATTTACTCCCACCGAGTATTGCGGCCTCGTGATATTATTGTTCATGATAATTAAATCCCGTGCGGTGGAAACGCGAAAACGTCACCGCCGTTGTCGTCTGCGGCCGGAAACAACAGGACCCCGTCTTCGTCGGCTAATGAGGGTATCAAAAAAAAAAAAAACTCACGTACAATATGTTCTCCCCCCGGCTCCTTCGATGATTTTGTATACGTAGCGATTGTATCAAAACGGCGGCGAGGACGAAGGCGCACACGCCGTATACGTATATGTGTATACAGAGCGGTCTACTATGCAGAAGCGCGTATACTGGTCCACCGGAATACCGGGAAATTCACGGGGTGAGCGTTCGCCGACGATTTTCAAACTAAATATTACGGCACTTTTTTTAGTCAATTTAATTATTCGAAATGTCAATATTTTTTTTTTTAGATTCAGAACATATTTTTATTTGGTTTTATTCGAACACCGGTTTTTAAACGCTCGGGAATTTGATACTAGAGTGATCACGAGTTACTCTTGTGTCTATATTGTGAAAACATCGAAAATCTGTAGTTGGGATTTTTTTTTATTAAACTTTTTCTTTAAGTTCCAAATAACGATATAAGGGTTGTTAAAAAAAAAAAAAAATAATTATTTGATTAAATCCACGATCCTTATTGTAATGAACACGGTAAGCTTAGAAATGAAATTAGTTTTTTATTTTGACTCTATAATTCTTCACAAATTGAGTTTAAAAATAGATAATTTGAAAAGTATTTAAAACGATCGGAATTGGCCAGAATCAAATGTATCTTACTTGGTTTCTGGTTTAGTGTGGTACTAGTATATATATTCATGGTTACCACTCACTGAAATCGGGCCTTATCATGTATCTTAGATTGATAACATTATTAACACGTCCTTATCAATATGGTAACCTTAGTATACCTGATGTTTGGTAAGACCCATTTGAATTCGCGCCATAACTGATCTTTTTAAACTAGGTAAATTTAAAAAAACCCCAGTTCTAAAATAATAATAACAAAATAAAAGCTATTTTTTTAATCAGACAAAACTATAGAATTATAGAAAAATGTTGACAGCCCCCATTGTTTGTAAAAATCACGGAGGTTTTACGCAATACCACTACCACGTAATATAATATACCAAAAAAAAAGCTGTTCGGTTCCCAGTACACAATTAGGAGCCAGTATGCGACTGTTGCATAGACGATTTAAATCATTGCGGTCGTAATAGTCTATCCCGTTGCGTTATCTTTGTTGTCGAAAATCACTGTAATCGATAATATTATATTATTTTCCCCGCGTAAAGATTCAAATAATGTGTGTTGTAGTATATTTTTGACGATTAATACTACAATAGGTAAGTGCGTATAGTTTATTCGAAATAAATTTTAAATTTGACGTATGGCAAATACGGCCAAATTTTTTTACTAAAACCTCAATAATAATAACAATAATAATGTATTTACGATATTTTGATCTTAGATACAGTACTTGTCTCGTATCTAGTATCTATAGTATTTATCTAAAGGCAAAGAAAAAAATGTTTCGAGTATCAATAGTGTCTTTTCGATAATGTATGCATTTAAGTAGCTTGTATTTAAAAGTAAAAATTGAAATATCTTATCAATATCTTGTACTTTTTTCAAAGTATATCTTGCACATCCCCGGATGAAGTTAAGTCGTGTTAAAATATATATGATAATGTTATGTATTCTCATTGAATTATTATCTCACCGTTTCCTTTCGGCTATCTATCTAAATATCTAAACATGTGATAAAATGAGAATAATAATTTTCGATCTTAAGAAATATAGAGAACACAGGCGTAATATTTTAGCTCTATTGAGTGAATATTTAAACTCCTTTGCCTTATCTGGTTTTTGCTATCTCCTTAATCTAACGGCATATTTAGTGCGGCGGCGGTATAACATAATATAACAAAAGTAACGTATAACTTTTATAACGTAAATTGTGGCGTTTGAGTGGGAATTAGACTTAGAGTACAAATATAACAAAATACAAAGAAAAGAACATTTTTTCGAGGGCTAAATAAGAAAGAAAAAGAGGTTCGTCTTTCGGGGTACAAAAAAAAAAAAAAACGAATTGACAAGATTATTTTTTTGGCGTTTGATAGACGCGAGTTTGGCGTCCGCTTAAATTCGTGTAGTTATGATATTTCGTATACCTATACCGTTTTAATATTGTGCTTGTGTAGTTAAAAATACGGATAATACGGAAAACACCGGCAATACGAATTGTACGGAAATCGCTCTGTATACGTACAACTATATAACATAACGTATAGGGTATATTTATGTATATATTTTTCGTATTACGACTCGGAAAAGGCGCACATGTCCGTGATTTTATATTGCATTATATCGGGCCCGACGACGCTAGACAGAAGTTAATTATACATTGCATTAGGTGTGCGCTGTGCATATAAGACGAGGGTTCTCGAATATTATAATATACACACGCATATATAACACACCGGTCTACCGTCTGGGTGCGCGTATATTTCGCACTATACTATTATAATATTAATATAAAAATGTCCCGAAAATGTGTCGGCCATGTGTTTTCGCCGTACGATCGTGTCATACGATACCGCATCCGAAATTTTTATAATAATAATAATAATAATAATAATATGTTATATTATTTTCCCCGAGGGGTAGATATATACCAGTCGTAAAATTCCACCGCGCTATAATGCAATACACGAGTCCTCTCGCGTCGAGTATTAGGTGTACAATACAGGCCGGCCGCCTCTATACCATTAATATTATAGCTAACCCCGCTGAAAATATTGTAATAATAATAATAATCTAGTCATCGCGGACGGCCTTTTTCTCGTTTCTTTATCTCGCGGTCGTACGATATTATATTATTTCGCTGTTAAAGTGACGTATATGTTATTCGCGTAAACGTGCGACCGGCTTTAGGCGACACGACTCCGACCGTTATAATATTATTGTATAGATAAACGGACCTGCAGGCAAACGAGAGCGATACTTTAAGACAGCGTTTCTCAAACTGTGGGCCACGACCCACTGGTGAGTTTCTAGTCGATTTTTAGTGGGTCGTGAAAATTATTTTGAATTATATAGATTCCAAGAAGTATATATGTTTTTAGATTCTAAGCGGAACATTGGAGGAATGCATTGGTTTTATAGTGTTTATTTTTGTATTTTATTTGTAAACAACTTTTTTACCAGCAATTTTGCTCCGATTTTCTAGTTTAGCACTTTTTATGAAATTAAATCTGACTGGGTTGGTACTTTAAGGAAGTAATTTTAAGATTTTTCCTGCTTTTTGCATAAACAACTTTTTGAAAAGTGAAACCATGTGGGAAGTAATTGATTTTCGATGGCAAACTCAGGTCGCAGTTCTAAAAAGATTGAGAACCTCTGATCTAAAATATCCGACCGCGGAGTACTTTGTTTTTTTTTCGGTAAGTATCCACCGCGTGTCCACTTGCTGCTCCTTTAAAAACGCTCCGCGATCGGACGGACCACACCCTGCCGTTAAATTTTGGACATTCCCCAGAGTTAACCACCAATAAGATGATAAGTATGATGTCCTACACGAACTATAATATTTTGTTATACATCTGAAATCCGAATTAACGGACACGCACAGTATAATATTTCTCCCCCGCCGGCGAATAACAAACAACAATTTTTATAGTAAAACCAAGAAAAACAACAAATAACGATTATCTCTCATTACACTGTTTTATCCAGAAACCTGTACCATTCCGCTCTGCTTGTTCAGAATAGGTTATTTTTTTCTTTGTAATAGCACCTCCTGTCTGTGGAAATCGTTTAATTTAAAGCAAAAAATGGGAATTATTTTGTACAAAGATCCGATATATTATACAGTATACAGGTTGTCTATTCGCAAACTCGCTGAAAAATTCGACATCGAGAAAACTGAAGAAGCCGAATGAATTTTACAACGCCAAAACCTTTCAATAACGAACACTTTTAAATGATCCTGTAAGCGCCCGTTATAGACTGGTTTCACGGTAGTTCAATTGTTTATTATTATTTTTTTAACAAACATAGAAGCAACATAATATCCTACTCTACTGTCTAATGGACATTATTACTGTGTATCCATCATTTGGACACAGGAAACCTCCTTTTGACCAGTTTTGTTTGACTATATAATAATGATTTACGCCGAATTCCCGAAAATTACCGTGAAATGACATGCAATTTGAGTTTGAGCTTATTTGGCCGGGTGATATAGCCATCAGTAGTAAAGCGGGAAAACGATTGATAACAATAACGCCGTACGGTACGATATAGTCTCCGTTTTCGGGGAAAACTCGACAAAAATTTAAAATACGATTTTTCGTACCCCGTTTCGAAATATTATCGATATTGAATAGAGTGTCAAACCCCGACGGCGAAGTTGTCTTCGAAAACGTCGCGCTCGTCTGTACAAGTAATCGCATCGTAAATACATGATTTTTATCTCGAAAACTAATTTTTTATAAAGGTCCGTCGTGCGTGTCTCCCAACACCATTTCGCCCTATATTAGACAATGCGACAGTGATGGATAAGTAAGTCAATCTATTAAATCTTGAAGCGATCCCCGCCGAACCATCTAGACAACGGGTTAGCCGGTTGTACACAGAGCGCAGCGGCAACAGCAGTAAAACCATAATATTATTACAATAAGTGTATATATATATAGAAGCAAGAGGCCTATCGGTATAAAACGAACTACGATTCGGTGTTAGTTTTTGACGTATTTTTATCGTTCGCTATTAAACGCGCAACACGTAATAATATAAGTAATAACGAAAAAAAAAATATATATTATATTATGTTAGAAAATGGAATAATGCCTCTTTTATTATATTATTATTACGATTATCGATTTAATAACGCGGCGATATAGTTTTTTTTTTTTTAGTAGTTTTATATTACAGATGCATTATCGCGCGCGGTATAGGACAATAGTGGTGCAGTCGTTTAAATCTTAGCGCGCGTAATAAAAAAAACCCGTCGCGTCGGCGTGTAAAAAAAATACCTTTCTGCTAGACTCGTATTATTTATAATTTTTTTATTTATTTATTTTTTTTTTATACTTTTTTAATATAATAAGTATATTATTATTATTGTAATATAGTTCGGTCCGACGACGAAGAAGACCCACCCGTGTGTTTTGTAATCGCCGGCCACCGGGACGATGTGTCGGCTCGTATCGTAAACCCGCGGTACCTACACCGCTGCTGCAGTTTGTGTAGTTGCGGGATTCGACGGATTTTTACGCCCGAGAAAACGTTATTACTTATTATTATCGAACGTATAAAAATGTTATTATTGTTTATTTTTTATTATTATTACGAGCGTCTCGAATATTTATTTTTTATTTTTACGACGGTGGTGATCACGTGAATTCGAACAAAAAACTCACCGTGAACTGCAATTGTGGGGCCTTTCGCGACAATTGATATTATTAGGCAGCCGCGGCCGCCGAGTAATTCGTGTTAATTATTGCTTTTCTTCTCGTATACCGGTATCAGAGTATTTTTTATGAGCTAATGAAAACCATACTTAAAAATGCATCTATTCGTAACTATCATGCTGAACACATCGCGGGTTTTCATCGAACCGCGACTAATAGATCTAGCTATTAAAAAAAATTATAACACAAACTGATACAAGCCGGAGTATCGAAATGGCGTAAACATTCGACGAGTATATTTTGTTTCATTAATTTGACTGGAAATCAACGAAGATCTTTTTTAGAGCCTAACTAATTCATTTAACGAAAACCTTATCCCAAAATTATTAGTAATCGTATCAGAGGTATAGAGTGTATACGAACAAATTCATAAAGTAGGTTATTACATTTATTGTAAAATGAAATATTTATTATAATAGGTATACCCAGACAGGCAATGTATTATTATAGTATTAAAGAGTGGAAAACTAGCTCTTATTAACGTTTTATGGGACGCGCGTATCATTTTGCGATTATACGGTATACATCACTAGGCTGTGAATGACGACTATTAGTGAAATAATACCGGAGATTCACGTCGCACGTTATTTGCACGGCGGACCATTAGAAAAATCGCAAAATGGCAGTACCCGCGACAAGTGTAACCAATAGAATGCCGTTCCCTAGTTGGCCACTCATTGACTATATTTTAGCTTATTATTAAGCTCCATTACAATAGGTCATATACCTAATGAGCCTATAATAATATATACCTATGTCCTAAATAATATACAGTGGTAAACTCGGCTGATCAATAGCGCCGATAGAAATATGGCCCATAGAAACTTAGTAAATACGTATGCAGTTATTCCACATAAATTACCAAAATACGCATTAAAAAACAAGAATATTAACAAATTCAAATTTTAATATTTCAGACTATAATATTGGAGTATTCAGAAATACTTGCAAAATATTAATGATAGTAGAATAGGTACCGTCATATTAAAATTATACCGTATAGAATAGATAATAATATGTATGATAGTTCAATGCAGTGGCGTAACTAAGATCTTTCTTTAGGGGGAGTATAGTTATATATTAGTATATATATATATATATATATATAGGTACTATATGATACAATTTTATTAACATTTAATATTTATACTAAACGAACAAATATTAATAATGTGGCATGTTTCACACTCGATAGTTAGCATTTTGTATTGTATTCAACACGTTACCTATTGCAAAAAAAGAAAGAAGATAAAGGTCCGGGTTCTAGACTTCCTTGGGAGTTGGGGGGGGGTTATGTATCGTCCGCATCACTCCCCTTGTGAATGCCACTGGTTTAATGTTGGATGTAATGCAGCGATCCTCGATTATATATATTGATGACATGTCGACCAATCGTCACACATGACGCGGTTGACCACTTTCTCAGTATATAATATTATAAGCTCTCTTATGCCTATTAATAGTCGTGCGCACGATCACGGCAAACGGCGAATATGGGCTCGTATTGCAAATAAATTATATTCGCGACCGATAATTTACCGGTAACAACGCGACAATCGGACAATAAAAATGTAGATTTAAATGGAAATTTAAAAAAAAAAAAACCGTAGGTAGTTTATTATTATACACTTATACCTGCGTATATACATAAATACCGCAACCCGAACCGTGTCCGGGTATATAAATGGCGTGATTAGCGGGCGCGCAAAACGAACAACGATAAGAACAATAATAATAATAACAATAAAAAATATAATATAAATACTTGGGTATAAAAAAAAAAAATCTCAATTTACAGTCGACAAAATGGCGTCTCTAGTCGTTGCAGTCCGTTTCGAATTCCTAATAATAAACACTCGGACGGTGGCGGTGGCGGTGGCGACCGGTCGTTTATATAGGTACCTGCCGCAGCTAGCGGAGAGCCGCAGAGAGCGCGTGGTGCACTTTGTTCGCACCATTCGTCACGTCCGTTTATAATATTACAACAACGCAATATTTATAGATTTTTTTTACATTTTTCATCTACTCAATAATATTATCATATACGATACGAAAATAATATAATATTATACGTCCGCCGCGATAATATATCGAAACACTCGTCACGTACCGCACGATAGTGCCGGCCGCAGCGCATAATATTACGCATGAATAATCGACGCCTGTCGATCACGGGGATTCGTCCGATTGCCCGTCCCGCGCACCAGCCGGACACCCGGTATAATAATAAATATCTACACGGTCTCCGCTGCAGATATTATAATCGTATACAACTGCAAGTAATAATATTATTACGATGGAAAATCGTGAAAAATGAACCGTGTCCGGCGGTCCGTTTGAGTCGATATATACTCTTACCGAAATTACGTTCGGTTCCCATTCGAGTACCAGCTACCTACGCGTATTGATAATATTCGATAATAATATTATTATATCCCGCCCAATTACGTAATCGACAATCCCTTGTGTCTTTTCTCAGTAGATAAAATATCTCTTTTGTTCTCTAACTTATCCGTGTGTAAGAGTTGATCAATTGTTATATACAAAATTGTAAATAAAATATGTAGTCGATTATTATCGTGTAACGTGAATTTGCAAGAGTATTTCCTTTAGGGGTCTGTGAAATTTTTATCATTTTAGCACCCCCAAGTTTTGTTGTCTGGCGATAGTACGACAATTGGGCGAGTTCTGCAGCGTAAGTTTTTCCATCTAATCGTCTCCAGACATAATATATTGTCCCCACCTTCGTCACGATTATTCTCACATCTTCCGTATGTCTACACGACCTTGCTGATCACAGACGTTTTGCTAATGTCTTATTCTCGTCCAATCTCCTTTCCAGCAAAATTGATCATCCTTCCTCACATTGTCTAAATTTTCTTTCTTGCACCGATTTCGTTGATTTCAGTGGTGTTTTATGATTGCACATTTTGTCGTTCATCAATGGCATTTAGAGGATAAGATAATTTAAAAGATTCTGCAAGAGCTATTTTTTTTTACTCTGTAAGTTAGTTCTCCCCGGTGGCCTCGTTCGCCTGATATAAAGAAAATATCATCAAATATTCCAATATCGTTTCATCTGGGGCCTTCGATCATCGTTCTATTTAGTCACCGCATTGGCCATTACAGAAATCAAACGAGAAAAATGATTTTATTTCACTCGTGGATTTTTACCTTTCTGTTATCACCGCTGGAAAACTGTCCGAGTCTAATGTCGTTTCACGATAATCGAATTATGTGTATACTTGGAATGCGTTACTATTGTCCTAGATTGCCTACTTCCCCTTCCGAAATAAACGTGCACCTATTGTCACCTCATACGTACACTGGTATTAAAAATTAATGAAAAATAAAGGGGAGGGAAATGTCTTCGTTTATGCTATCCATCATTACTGCTGATGTGACGATTGTTTTTGTTTTTTGTACTCGTACTCAAAAACGTCTGCCGTATACACCCATTGTACGTTCGTCTACCAGGCACCTCTCGGGTACGCACATGGGATGATACGTTATTTCGCGTTAAAATATTATTTTGTTAAAACTATAATAATATCGTACAATTATCGAAGAAATAATAATAC
This sequence comes from Cinara cedri, assembly GCA_902439185.1. Taxonomy (NCBI): domain Eukaryota; kingdom Metazoa; phylum Arthropoda; class Insecta; order Hemiptera; family Aphididae; genus Cinara; species Cinara cedri. Next base: position 278,307 of record CABPRJ010001894.1, read on the forward strand.
GAATGAGCACCGTATGCAGTGTGCACACACACATATATATATATATATATATGTATTATACTTATTCGAGCAAAATTGTCTTTTTTTTTTTACTACATTAATCGTTCGTTTTCCACCATCGCATTTGCGTCTATACACCTATACACGTCCGCATCGATCCATTTCCGGGGTCGGGTGGAGGGCGAAAAGCATAGAAAATTAAGAGTATACTGTTTTTTTTTTTTTTTTCTATAATAATATACGAAATGTCGTCTGCATAATATTACACAATGTTCGAAACGTGTTAATATAACTATAATAATAATATTAAGCGCGTGTAATACAATATATATATATATAAAAGAAAAAAACGTGTCGTATACTGCAACAGAAAAACGTGTTTCGAAATATATTATACAAATAGTAACGGACCGATTGTTCGGAATCGTTCGACTAAACCACGTTGTTGTTATATACCTGTACTTGCAGCTATTGCATATTATATATAGTATAATATAAAGATCGCCGTCTAAACGAAGAAAACGAACACTGCATCACATGTTATCAGCATAATATAATATTATTATTCAGACGTGTTCGTTAATTTTAACGGTAAACGAACGGTCGACAACTACCATGTGTAACAATAATAGTATAGGTACTCGAATATCGAAGATTATAATATTGTAGGAATTGAGAAAACCGAGAAATTTACCAAATATTCCGAAAACCAATAAGTTTTTTTGTCATCGGCACACGTTTGAAAAATCAAAAGATTAGAATTAGCCGGCTACGTACCGAGTGGAGATCAAAAGGTATTAACTAAGTGGACTGACTGAATGGACTGAATAGATCAAACGTTACAAACGTATTCACCGGGAGACTGAACGGAAAAAGGCCCAGAGATCCGTTGGCCAGAGAGAATGGGTAGACAAGATAAATTATTCGGATCTATTGGTTCTATAGTATGGAGTTTATTTGTCTAAATCTTCGTGGTAAAGAAGACACTTCGAACCGTCTCAGAAATACCCGCGGGAGGCAACACAATTCGAGTATAAATAAAGGTATATAAACACTACCCGGATTTGAGAGACGAGGCATTGCTGCATCGAAAATTATTATAACATCAGTGTAGCGGTACAGTGGCTGTGGGAAAAATAGAATATTACAAATATTATAACGTAGATTAACGGACGGAAGGGGGATAGAATTCTGTGAGAGGGAGGGGGGAAATAAACGCGAAACGTGAACGATGCAGTGATTATTATATTTATCATTATACGAACGTGAGTTATTATCATTATTATTCCGGACGACGGTGATGGTTATAATCGATATTATATAGAAAAGAAAAATCCGAAATGACTGATTTCTATAATCGTTTGTATATATGCGTATATTATATTATACATATAGTTATTAGCTGCTGCTGCTGTTGTTGTCGATGCTCAGGATACAAACGAAGGCGAACGAGCGAACGTACACATAGAATTATGATTATTATTATTATTATTATATTATTATCATGTCGACGCGAGCTTGTTATAATAATTATTAATACGAGATTTTGACAAATCGATTTCCCGTTAAAACGTCTTCGACCGTTGTGTGTGCGCCGCCGCCGCCGCTGCGTCGACCGACGGAGTTTAAACGATATATTTTTTTTTTTTTATCGTTTATAGCATAGTTATAGTATAGTAGTAGGTACCTATAGGTTAGGTATATTAAATAATATATTATAATATATTACGTATACTATGTAATATTCAAAAGCGTTGTTATAATATTAATCGACCGAAGAGAGAAAGAAAATATTTCTCAGCCACAACCGGAACTTCAAAATACGCCGCCGCCGTCGCTTCACGTTAACGAATCTAAAATTATTGTGTATAACGATTTTTCGATAAAAATAAAAATCCTATACGTGCATACTTATAATCGGTGCATTATTATTGTCAGTATAGGTACACCTCTGCTGGTATAGGGTAGGTACCTATATAAACTCTCTCTCTAATTTGTTTTTCCGATCGACTGAATAATGTCGTCCGCTTCTTTTCGTATACGTTTTTATCTGTTCTATATTACTTTCATTAACAGAAAAACGGCGATTTGTACGGCTTCGTTTGAAATATTGATTAACTTTGTAGAGTCTTCTTAACCATACGCGTTTAATCGGTAACAGTGGACATTTAAAACTACAGTCGTACTCCTTGCCACGTTCGTCATTTTCCTAATATTTACTTTCCCGTTTTGCCATAACTCCCCTGTAATAAGCTATCTTTTAAATCCTTTCATCATAATTGTAGATTTTTATTGTTATAGTCTTCATAAAATCGACTTTAGTCAGCTACCCGCGAAGTCACCTTCCATACAATATGTTTTGTATGTGATTATAATATTATAATAATATCTTTGGTTCCAGAAAAAAGGATTAAAAAAATTAAGCATAATACTTATAGAACGGTTTTTAGTATACAAAATATTATAAAATTGAATATAATAGGAACACAGTATGAGTACAACAATTTATAATAAACAATATGTCCTAGAATAATGAAGACGGGTGCAGCCAATGTTGTAGGTTGAAAATTGGAAAGGTAGGATACAGAAGGGAATTTAATATACATCTGAAGCAAAGATAAACCGTTGCTAACGAAAGATCGATTTTGAACGGAGTTTAGTTGATGCTTTGTCTACAATATTTATGTCATAGTGTGGTAAAATAATTAAATAGGCATTATATATTTTTTTTAATAATGATCCGTTTTTCCTAAGTTTTTCCCGATTTTCCCATGTGTTTTCCTGGTTTTTTTTATTTTCTGAAAAAACTGTTAAGAAAATCGTAAAATGACCTCCTTAAAGTACCACCTCAAGAATATTTCCTTTCAAAAATGAGTCTATATTGTATACATTACACTAAGATTTCTGGTAGAGTTTTTGTATACAGTATAATAAAAAGAAGAAAAAATAAACATTTTTGTAAAACCGTATGAATGTATTGTAAATAATTCTTCGCTACACTCAATCAGAATCCAAAATGTCACGAAAACAAAAATCCACAAAAAGCTACCGCTGGTCTATGATTTTTACGATATAAATATAAAATTATAATACAACGAATTATTAAAATCGCACTAGAACTCAATAGTAATGTTAAATAACGATTTAATAACCAAAACGCAAGAGCTATTATGTCACGTGAAAAAACATTAAAATGTGTTTCCATCTATGTTTGTAAACCTAACCTAACCTAACTTCTCTACCGTGTTTCGATAAGTGAAACATTGAAAATGTATCACTTTTGGAATATTGGATTTAATATTACACATACGGAGTGTCAAATAACATGTATAGTATGTTTAAAATAATAAAACATGTTATGTTTGGAACTTTTATCGGTAGATCGGCGTCCGACAATATGCGGATACCAAAGAACTCGTTTTTGGTCTAAACTGTATACAATGTATATATGTTTGGTAATTTTTTTAAATAATATGTGTACTATATGTAGCATATTAGTGAACGTACATTGTACAAGTGTACGGGGTTTTCAAAAACGAATTTGCTTGTATTGAAACCCGTATACGAAATTGACTCGAGCCCTTCTTCCGTGGGACCAAAGATATAATAACCGAAATCCCATGATATTATAATAACTACTATACACTATACACATATTATTATAAGTATCTGACAAATGTTCCCTAATGACGTTTCGCGCAATTGCTACACATATAGCCGATGATACTATTATATTACGGCGGTATAATATTATAATATTTATGTAAATTTTTGTATTTTTAGTTCATTAGCGTCATATTATTATAATAATATTATAAAACGTATATATTATATATTATTATAATATACGAGTATAGGTTGGTATAAGTTTTTTTTTAATATATATATATATATATGTATATACATAATAATAAAAAAGTAACGATAGGTACGCGTCAAACAATGCGATCCGTGTGTACAAAGTTTACAGAAAAATAATATCCACACACACAAACAGATCCCATTTGTTTTGGATAATTAACACGAATACAAAATATTCTTTTTTTATACATACAGGTATATAACGTATACTTTTTTCGAACAGTATTCGTCTTACATATTTTTTTTCTCTCGTCCCCGGTGAGACAAAGACCCGAAATAATTAGTTAACGAATTCGTAATAATAACGTATAGATACTGCAGCTCGTACAGTATAATAGGAGGCTGGAAATAATAATAAAACAAATTTCAAATCAAATCAATATTGTTTGTCGTGGCACCGGAACGAATATTATGTTCGTACGTGATGTATATAATATACGTATATGTACGGCCGCATAATATATTTTTGTATTATATTTTGTTTGTTGTTATAAAATCTATATTATATACAACGCCTAAAAAAAACATAGATAAATCCGGGCTTTTGTACGTTCTTATCTCTAACGTTTCTCAACGGGAAACCGATGGTAAGTCAATATGACGGAAAAGTCGTTTTTTACATGAAATTCCGAATTACGATGTGGTGTAAAAAGTTGAAGCATGATAAAATCAATTAGGTATACCTATGTTATTACTTAAGAGTCTAATCCAAAGCATATCTAAACGGGCAATACATTAGGATTGTTTTGAATAAAAATCATAAGAGATGTTTGGAGGAGAAAATCGTAAAAACGAAAACGTCTTCAAAAATTAATTATGCTCGATTACTATTAGGGTAGTTCAAATTTATTTTGCTCGCCAAGACCGAATAACGATTGTAGTCTTTTTGGGGGAGAAGGGGGGTCATATAAACCTGACAAGGCTCTTTCCACCAGAATATTTTAAACATTTTTTTTAAAATTTAGATTTATTATTTCGTATTCGATGCATATTTGTTTAATATTTACGACAGTCATCATACTACTATAGTAGTATAATATTATATTATAATATATTAATACTAGGATACAAGAACCCTAAAGTGCCACTCCAGTCCAATTTTTTACCGAAAAAGTGCTACACTTAAATATCGGTCAAAATTTCTGGTGGAAAAGTTGTTCAGTGATAAAAAAAAAGAAAAAAATGAACATTGTAAAGCCAATTTATTCTTTACTCCGCTCAGGATCTAAGAGACAAAAATTAGTGGTGGCCTTTACCTTGTGGTCCGGGGCTACAGCACTCATCCTAACTCTTTCCTTATCTAGCCCTGGCGTGTTCGCTGTCAAATCCGATCCTTATTTCGATCAGTAAAGAAAGTTTTCATACTTGTATCTAATTCAAAATAAATATTATCTATCATGATATAAGAATTCTTTCGGTCCGTTACAAATCATCATCGTAATAATAATTTTTTATTTTAATTTTTCAAAATCTATCTACCATTTTTTTTTTTTTTTTTACTTTTTATTGCTCGTTCAGCGTAATTTAATGTATATACGTATATTTCTTTTAACGGCATAATTTCTTATATGTGACGTGAACGACAATTTTGTTTGATTTTCAAAACCCGAATTATTATTACATTCAAAACTAAGTTTTTATAGACTCGCAGCGGTCGTTTAAAGTTATCATTAAAAAAACCAAAAAAAAATCGTGTCGCATTAAAAGGTCTGTTCACATAATATTATTATTATGTATATTGATAATAATAAAACACGTTTCGAAAAATCGATATTTCATATACACGAGTCGGTTTTTATTTATTTTTTTATTTAGCTATAAAATGTAATCGTATACCTATTATACGCGTCCTACTCGTACAATGCACCCTATATTATAGTTTAATACTTTTGCCACCGGATTAGTATTATATAGTATATAGTACGCGGTGTATTTCACTTTGAGTTTGTTGTAAACTTGTAAAACACTCGGGACAAAATGATATAAACAAATTATATTAGATGTAGATACTTAATACGTTACTAGGAAAACTAAAATTAAACCGTTAAATAACAAACACCCGTGAGCAGTAGGGCTCCGTCACTATATACTGAGTCGAATTTACCCCCGCCTAATTTTTACTGTTGAAATGTTCGTTTGTAAAACAAGAAACAACCGATTACTACACAACAATACGATAATATATTACATCTATACTTAAATTCCGAAAAAAACCGGTGAAATACAAGCATGCAAGTTGAAAGTTGAGAATTGGAGTTGAAAGTTTAACCCCCCTTAAGGAACTACCCATTAACGCTGTGCGTTAATAAAATTGAAGGACTAAGAAAAACATCGTCTTCTCGTAACAAAATGGTGAAATTCTTATTGAAATTCAAACAGATTTTATCACTTCAATCCGTCTGTAAAACTAGTCGTCTGATGCTCAAGTTCATTTAGTTCAAATAGATCCGCTAAAAGTGTACACAAGTAGCTGTGCAGTAGCGTCCATTTCGGGGAAAATTCGGCAGAAATAAATAATTTTAAAAAACCCACTCCGGTATAATGACTATAATGATTGTACAAATTATTTTTTAATTTTTTATTAAATTTGAGCCCAAAGTATCAAAACCGTGAAACGGTAATGGAATCGTAAGTCCCCTACCTATTTACTTCGCTGGCAATTATTGTATTGTACCGGAAAAATTACCAAAGAGAGAGGGGGGCTGCTGTCAAATCTCGACGGGTTTTTTAAATTTTAAATTTTAAATCTAACCTTGCTATCATACATTTTTTCCATTATTCTCTATTATACGCTATACACCTACCTGAACACGTTCTTGTAGTGTTTTTAGATCATTCATGACAGTCCCTCCATCTTATAGGCCATAGGTCGGCCTATAGGTATTGTATCTCCTATTTCTGCCACTAGAAAAATTGTTGGATAATTTGAACATCTGTCCTTTATACATGTCCTAATCATTCAAGTCTTTCAATTCACGTATATATCCATGGAGCTCTTGAAGTTCGTTATTGTATCTTCTTTTATATCGCGTTACGTTTCTTTGTTGTAAGAAAACCGTAGATTTTTCTCTCGGAGATAATTCGACTCTGGCGGTTTCCTTTGATAGTTGACCAAGTTTTGCTTAGATAGCTAGTGTATAGGATTTTATTTAATTCGTAGGGTAGAATTTTTAATTTAAATAGATTTACTAAACCGCATTAACATTTATTAGCGCTTTTATTTCCTCATATATATATACCATGTGCACTATTCATATTTACTCCAAGACATAATATTATTATGAAATATAATAATGGATTTTCAAATATAATAATATGTATACCTTGTATATACAGAGTGATTACAATGCTTACCCTATTTCCATGGCTAAGCATTGATATTTTCAAATTCTGATTTTCGGGATTTTTAAATGTTTAGTTAAAGCCACTATTTTCGAATACTTAGATTTATGGAACACTACTAAAACGCCACGTGCAATGCCACCACAAAAATGATACTTCATTACTACTCTCCTCCTACCTGAACTTAAAAGTGCAATATCTCGTCAACGGGTTGACGAAAGTCGAAAATGTTGACATCAAAATTTATTTAAAGTAATACTTCATCTATTTATGAAATTTGTTATAAAGGTTCTCATTTGAAAAACCAAAGTAATTGGTATTATCACTCCTAAAATGTCATGAAAATTTAAAAAAATCGAAAATATATCGGCTTTGACTACACTTAAAAATTCCAATAAAATTAGAATTTCAATATAATATACAAAATTTGACTATAAAAACGAATGAGCGTGCTCAACGAATTTCCCAGTGTAATATTATCATAAACTTATATACAACTGAACGGAACATTCAATGTGAAACCGCGGTGAGCGGAATTTCATTTCGAGGATTGAAACACATAGGATAATAAATAGAGTGTTATTGTTCGGTTGTCTTCGTAGTGCAAATTTGCTCTTTCTCTTGCACTAGGCTTTATATCGGCCTATCTCTCTTGATCCGTTCGAACCAACCCGTACCTTCCAGTCCTCGGGGTAAATGTTCCGTCTAGGTGCAGTATAAATCTACGAACGTAATATATTCCGAATGATTTGAAAATCTAGGATTGATCAGATTAGGAATTACACTGGGAAATCGTCGAATCCTGATACGCTTATTAAATGTATACTGTTAGTCACGTGTCGCTGTCGTCCTTTTCGGACGTAATGTTAAGCATAAACTATTATTATTTCGCTGTGGTTACGCCGACAACGGACAATGTAATATTTCGATCGACGACACGTGCGGCGTGTGCAACAAGTAGGCGCAATACCGTATATAGTCGGGCGAGTGTTTTCGATATAACACGCACGACGAGACGATTATTGTGATTTCGTGCGGACGTGATACACTCGATCTTAAGTATTGTATTATTACAAAGTACGACGTCGAAAAATATATGCGGCTACTGTAACCGTTATAAGATTATTATAATATCGTTACTCATCATATAGAGGGACACATATTGGTGTATTATTATACAGGGTGTAACTGGACTATTTGAGATTTTTACATGTAACTACAATAAAAAAATGTCAAATAATCCTGTTACACCCTGTTTTATCGTTATAATCAAGGCTGCAGGGCGTTAAAGAGTTAAAAAGTTAAAAATAAAAGCGAGATCTGAATACAATATTATACTATATAGGTATACGTTAATAAGTATCGGCATAGATTTTTAAACAGAGAATCTATGCCCGTCCCGTATATTTCCATGTATACAATATTGAACACCAAAGTTCGAAAAATATTATAATTTAAAATATACTGTTATTGTATAAGCCCATGGTAGATGAATACGATGCGTAAAATCAGGACAGCCCGTTGACGAGTCAAAGACGTGAGTTAAAAGTTTGATTTAACATTTAATTTACAGTTTTTATAGCCTTCTATTTGTTTTTAGATTCGGAGCTTAGCGAAAAATGTATTGATTTTACAATGATATTTTTTTTTTTTTATCTGTGAACAATTTTGCTATCAGAAATCTTGCTCCCATTTTCAAATGCAGTACGTTTTTCGAAAGAAAATTTAATCTGGGTGGTACTTTAGGGAAGTCATTTTTTGATTTTCCAAGTGGTTTTCATAATAATTGGGAAAAATGGGAGAATGTACGTATAAAAGAAACTTCACTCCGAATCGTTTTTCGTCAGAAATGGTTTATCGTTGCGTACAGATATAAATTCAATTTCTTTCTATATCCTACCTTTTCAATATCTAACATACAATAGTGGCTCATCCATCGTGAGAAGTATGTTCAGCTTTTCATCATCTAGCTTTGCATTATTTACGTAATTTTACTTAAAATTGAAAACTTTCCTTTAAACTTAATTTTGAATATAATTATACCACTATACGTTACGCAGTCGGTTTAAATTTATTTTAATTTTGACATAACGTTAAATTTATTTCAATCCATCTACACTTTTGGAATTTTTATGTATATCGTTCTATTAATATTAATGTTTTTTTTTTTTTTTTTTTTAGCTATAGACATTTTATACGCATACCAAGTGGGTATTTTGGCTCTTTCTGTATTAATTTGTATTATTCGGTAAATAGTAATGCAATCAGTACCCGTTGCATAATACCTTATGTACGACAAATACAATATAATAAGAAGCACGTGTGCTAATCGGATTGGCAAAGACAATGACAGAAAAAAAATAAATAATAATAATAATAAAACGAAACGATTTGAAGGCGTTAACGAAGAAGCCATATCGGGCCATTTTTTATCGGGTCGTTAATAAAATTAAAAAAAAAAAACCCTACGCGTGAAACAAAAATATATTCTTATGTTATATTATATTGTACACCGCGACATTATATTATTTTCGGGCGTGTACAGTCTATTTTATTATCGTCGAAAAAATGGAAACACGAAAATAATATAGTATCTATAATTTTTTATAGACTATAATATTATAGCTAAGAGTTACAACTACTGTAACAGTCATTATAATATTAAATCGAACCGGATTTCATTCCTCGCGCGTCATCAAACACACACGTCGTGGACACGCTGTGATCGTGGAAAGAAAAATAAAAAAAAAATAAAACGTTTGAAAAATATCAATAAAAAATATCGGTAATATAATAGGTGCTTATAATAGATATAAGTACGCGGTTTGTTTCGCGCTTACCTTGTTCTTGCATGAAACTGAATAGCGAGTCCAAAAAGCTTCTCCTGTCGGATTCGTTTCCCGCGGAATACAACTGGAAAAAAAAAAATAAAAACTATTTTATTATTTTAACTTATTAAAAAAAAATTTTTAATATGCTTTTTAAAATTTTTTAAGTATTCTTTTTTTCGCGGATTTTATTTCAATAATTTCTTAGCTCTAATTATAATATTATACTTCTACAATATATTATAATAATATACGAGACTTTGTTTGTATGTATGTTTGTTATCACTTCTCGGCCGAACTACAGAACGGGTTGAGCTTGAACTTTGCATATAGATGTAGTTTTAGACCAGGAATAATATATATACTAATTACCTTATTCCCGTGTTAAGCCCGGAAATGGGGCTGACACAGGACTATTATGGTGTATGGGAACGAAAATCTAATCATTTTTGTCGATTTATGGGTTACCTTAGATGAAAGAAAAAGTTAAACAAAACAATAAAGAGTTCATGTAATAGTATAGTGGTATAGTGGTAATTAATTGTATATTATTTATTTTGGCTCGGACAACGCCGGGCCGGACAACTAGTACCTATTATATAGTTCTAAATTAATTTATTTCCACAATATTCGATTATTATATGACTGTTTAAAGTGGTTTTTTTTTCCAGTTAAATACAATAATATTAAACGATATTTTTAATTTACATTGTAATTTATACATTTACATACTACACATATTATATACTTGCAGTATATTATACATTTTACGATAAAACAACGATAAATAATGCATAATAATTACACATTGTCCGTACGTACCTAGTAATAGTTTCTATACATATAAAGATCATATTAAATATTATGCATTTTAATTTCCAAAGACAGCCCTGCGTTTCGGACGATAATAAATCATTATACATTTTACTAACCTCGAATTATCTCAAAGTCCGCACGGCGTAGACACCCTAACCTATAATATACACTACAGCTATATTTTTATTATTATCATCATCATTCATTAGCTGCTAGTATTTGTTTTTCCATCGTGGTCGTCATCGGTCACCACTTCGCCAGTCATTATTGTAAACAAATTATACATGATACAATAAAACTTTCATGCAACGATCACCGAAGGGACCGGAAATAATGACCGCTATTTAGAGATGACCATCCTTTAGAGGTTTCCTATGGAGGCATAACATTTGACGGGACCAAAAAAAAATGACCGTTACATAGAGGTAACCGTTAACGGAAGTTTTACTGTGTTACTCAATAATAATGTTATGTACAAGTCACCCGAGTTCGAAAACTTTAAACGGTATGTGAATGATGTGTCGTCGATGTAGTCCCGTCTAATAATAATTAATCACCTAAATATTTCCGTATAGGCGAATCGTCGCATTCTGGTCCGCGTTTATTACGAAATACCTAGTCGTCGGCGACATAATAATATTTCGTCTCGTTACCGAAGACTTCGCACTAACATTTGCCATACATTCCTACCTATATGTATAGATACTTTTCAGAAGTATCTGTTCATTCTATTCGTACTCGAATATTTTTTTACACTTCAATGCGTTTTAAAGTAATATTTGTATTTTGTAGGTACTCAAAACACTTTAAAAAAAATATAGATCTTCTACAAGTCCACATCACCATAAAAACAACTATTGACGATAGTTGACTGTGTGGTATAGAGTCCGTTTAGAGCCTTAGTGGTAGATACGAATAGCTAGTAGCCCTATAATAAGAGTGTAAATCGCCCCATGACAGATCGTCGATTAATCCATGAAATGACATTTATTCATGCCATGAAACAATTCGTGATTGTCTAATTTAAAGTATTTTTCATATATAACCGCATAATTCATGGCGTACCTATCTGTGTAAATATTTCATGGGTTAATCAATAACATGTTTTGTCATCTTAGTATGATATTATGGCTGCAAATAACTTCAGATTTATTCATAGATTCGGCTATCTATATAATTTTGTTTTATAATAATATATATATATCTGCGGTCTACCCAGATGAATATTCGGTTCGCAGATGGCGACGGATCGGTTAAATCTCGAAAATGTATAACAATATAAATAGTTCTTGAAAAAAAAAAATATATTCGAGGGGAAAAAACGTTGACGGTACATAAAAAACGGATGCGAGGTGAAGAAAAAAAAAACCACTATATATACGAACGAGACGGATGACAATGCGATGACGCGAGGGGTAAAAACGAATATATTATTATGATTATTATTATACTTAAGGTACGATGCCTGCGTATATCTCATTAGCAGTTTGTGTTTGGAAACCGGTCAGGACCCTGTACATGAAAATAATTTAAGAATATACGTCGTCTCCTCTCGTAACACGGTAGCTCGACGACGGCACGTTAATCTACGAGATTACAGTGATGGGTAGGTACACCATTATTACTCCGACGTGGAGTTTCAGTATGTGCAGTGTATGTGTATACGAAAAAAAAGCCGGACATAATTCGACCGCTGTTGTATAGATGAATAGTTTTAAAACTATTTAGCACATAATATATGCAGCGATAAATTATTGCAAACAAAAAACGATTCTGAGTAATTTTTTCCATCGTTTTGCTCATATGGTAATCGCTAGCAACCAAGGAAAAAATAAAAATAAAAGTTACCTAGGTAGCGAATTGTTGAGCATTTCGATTAATGTTTTAAATAAAGTACCGCCGATCGGAAATTTCGCATCTTCTACGATATGGCGTGAACAAATCTGAGCATTTTCACTTGTAAAAAAAGGGGGTTTCTGAGAAAGAACACATCTTTGTATATTAGCTTTTTGGCTACACTTGACGTCTAATAATATCTATAAAGTAAATATAATATAAACGCATCGATTCATTTACAATCTCAAAACGAAACTCGACATCGGGAATTCACGAGCAGTCGGTCGTCGATTGATGTTTTGTGCCGGAGCTCTGTGTGGTGGCATTTGGACACCGGAAGAACGTCGTCGCATTACTTTTTCTAAACTTCTGCCGCTCTTGGTAATGATTTTTTATAGTATAAAACGGATTTAATTCTTAAAAACCGGTATAAAGAACATAACAGAGAAATAAAACGATACTATTCGTGGACATGTCCCTGTTGTGAGTGGGCAATTGGAAGGACTAAATAATAATATAATATAATAGGTTTATAATATATAGTTTATATTCTAAAAGCAAATATGACGAATCATCGCAAACTAAATACGATTCTGAGTGGAACTTGTGAAATACGCGTTGACAACATTTTACATATTATTGTGATTATTTTTGGAAAACGGTGATTATTACTGCCAAAACGCAACGTGACAAAATTATTACGTTGACAACATTCAAAAACTTTCTGAACGCGATCTTAACATATTATTATTATATTATTATATTGTTGTAACGATATTTTATATTTTTCTCGAGACATTTCGAAAATACCTGCATTTCGTGTGTAGGTTGTTGCCAGTTAAAATTTAATGTATTGCCAATTATTAAAAAAAAAAAATAAAATAAATAAATAAAAATTCTAGTTTTAATATTTGTTTCTAAATATTTTTGTCGCAACCTAGTTATTTTTAGATTGGTACCTCAACGTTTATTCTATTTGTTTTAGTTTTTGGAAACAATGAATGCCATGGATTTAGTGTAATGAAAATCGTTTTTTATCTTACAATTTTATTTTTAGATACAATTTTTGTAGTCGAATCCAGATGAAAACGATAACGTCCTAATCGTATGTCAATAAACTTGAAAATATAGTCCTAGAAAGAAAAAATGATTCTATTTGATTTTCATAGGGAGAAATATATTTGTTTTTGATCTAAATATTGTTCGCAAAGGTTTTATATAAAATGAAAAAAAAACACACAGATACTTATTAACCTTAGACGTACCACTGTTTTAGGTGTTGATTTGAAAAATAAGATAGAACAGAGTAAGTAATTTAATAAATATCTGTACACAATGATCAATAATAGCTAACAAAAATGATTCTGGTGAAGTTCGGTTAAACACGCTTTGATATTCTTAAGTAGATTTGTTAATTTGTAAATATAAAACGCATTATAATGGAATCAGAATTCATGAAGATAACCCAGTGGTGGGTTTACGAGAAGGGAGGAATTAGGGATATATATATCTCCCTTATTGTTCTTTTTTAAGTATCTTTAATTTATATGACTACACCCATTTTCAAATTAAAATTTCTTTACACTTTTAGTCAGAAAATGAACAATTTAATATTTTGGTGCTTATAATTAATAAATAAAAATAAAACCTGAACGTATACATTTTCTTTTCTTAAAACAAAAACCTTTATGTATTCAAAACACTATTATAGTGTGAAATAAGTTGGATTAGTGCCTAAGTAGTTATTAAATTAATAATAATTACTTACTTAGTTACTATAATAACTATATAGTAATTTTAGGGCAGATTGAAATAAAAATTACATACAAAAATGTATAAATTAAACCTTTTTTTAGCCTAATTTACAAGTTGCATCATAGTTATCATACATACAGCATGATCCAAATGATGCAATTTTCAAATTCAATATCTCCTTTTTTGGCAAAATCCCAAATACGCCACTAAATACCTAACCTACAAGCATGCGTTTACAATTCAATTGATATTTGATTTTAATGTATCGCGTATCCATTATAGTGTATACATTTTGAACACAGACAATGTATACTTATCGAGTATCGTGTATTGCAATCTTGTATACAATACAATGCAACAAATATTATGTCATAATAGTATATCTTGTATGTACTAGATACTGGAAATCAATATGAATTTAATTGTGTCGATTGTTGTTTTGAAGTTTCTAATGTACGACCCCGCGACAACAAAAGCCTAATAGGAATAATAAAATAAAACAATTAATTTTTATTATTGTTATACTGCTAATAATTTACAAACACCAATCGGGGGGCGACGGGAAAAAGGGAATCGTGACTAACGAAAAGCGTATTATCGTTCCTTGCGTGAATCAAGCCGCGGACGCAAACGGAATCCTTTGATTAATTCTTTGATTTCTTAGTAAAAGTGTATTACAATAACGATAACACGATTTTAAAGATGAAAATAATATAAACATGCTAATTTGTTAATTATTTTTCACTGCTGGTCCAAACCCGATATATAACGCATAATCATATTAGGCCGCCCATTATTGATGTAACATATTTATAGGTTTACCCTCGGGCCTCGAGTCATCCGAACTTATTCTAATATTTTTTTTAACTCGTATTTCTCAAATAATATTGTCGTAAAGTATTCGAATAGGATATTCTGAATTATTATTATTATTTTTTTTTTTTTCAAGAACCTTATTCGAATACATATATTTTTACACGTTCAAATAGAGTATTTTACCCGAGTCTGCCAGGCAACATGTTGATTACACACGTTTACGAGTTGACAAAGCGTCTATACGAAAATATGACCGAAAATGACCGCCGTAACGTTAACCTAACCTAACCCAACCGTGGTCGTTTGCGTCCGCGGCCCGTTCGGTATAGGGAACGTCGATGCGCGGCCGGGGACGGCGATGACGGCGCTCGCGAAAACCGCCGCGTCGAGAATGATGAATCGCGCAGCGGCATTCGCGTGTGCGTCGGACGGCCGGCCACGGCGGCCTGTGGCGATAAACGAACGAAAGGCGTCAGCTGCTCGGCTCTCGCGTATCATCCCGCGCGCAGCGTACGAAATTGTTTTCGCCCCGTTCGACAGTCGCGTTTTATTCGGTAATTAACTTTTTCCCCGTCCCGGTGCGCGTCTACAATTTCGCTTCCGGTTTTTACGACGACTTTACGTACGCGGGCCGCGCCGGTTCTCATAACATTATATTATTACACGCCTAATAATAATAATAATAATAATAACAACAACAGTAATAATAATCGTATTGGATCGCACACGTAATAGGTCTCGTCGAGGGATACCGCGGTCGCGTAAAGCAGACGTCACGTCGTTCGCGGACCGCTCAATTATTGGGCATACGGTTTAATAGCACGTAACGCCGCCGTATCGAACGCGGTGGACGAACCGATCGTCTCTACGTTTTTTTCGTCTCCGCGATAGTTGTTATGCGACGATTGTTTTATTGTAATAATATATACAACTGTTTTTTTTAAAACGCACCTTCGTGAACTCGTGAATTTATAACGAAAACCCAAAGCTGAATGGCTTTTACAAATTACTTTTATGGACTTTACTATACCGGACATCTTTCAGGAGTGGTTTCTCGTGTAAAATCGTGTCTATACAGCTCCGTGCACTACAAGGTCATTTCTTCGATAATCCTCGTAGTTTTCGATATAATCGGGGAAAACCCGAGAGAAAACGCCGAACGAAAACGATAATAAAAACTGACGTTTCTGTTAAGGACGGGCCGAAAAACATCGGTACACGCCGTTATATTCGACCGAAATGTTATCTCTTCAGACCACCTATAAAACACCTGAGATTCTCGATGGCCAGCTCGTTCGGTCCAGAGAGAGTCGTTAAAAGTAGTGGGAAAATAATATACTTAATTAATAATACAGATACAATACAGTGTAATTTTGGGGAAAATTCGACGGAAACCGGTCGCGTTTCGAGGTGTTCGGCACCGAGTGTAATAAGAACTTCGGCCGGTAGTCACGGGTCATGATATTTTAAACTAAGTCTGCGGCGGCCGGCGGCGTTATTACGGTCTCGCAATGTTTGGTTGCACCCGGTACAAAATATTATAATATAGACGTCCCGAAAAAGCGGTAAAAGGGTCGTGATCCCCGGGGCGCCGACCCGCAGAAACGTACGTATACAGTGTATGGTGTTAACACGCGATACAAATATTATCGCATAATAATAATATAATTTTATATTATAAATACGGTGTAATAATAACGGACGTACATTAACGATCGAATTTTTTTGGAGTGGCTTGCCATCACATACCGGAGAATAATATATTATTATGTGTATTTTGTTTTTCCGAATATAGTATTATTTAGGTGTCCACCGCGCGTTTTGAAATGACTCAATTTTTACGATTTTCGTCAAAATCTGAATTTGAAACGCTTATTACGTACGGAAAAAAAACAAGTTAGAAAAGCCTACTCTACACGGACGACGAGCTGAATTCCCGGTTTCTTAAACGTATTTTAAAACCAATAAACTATAATATTTCAGATGTTATACGACTCGGTAACGAATTCTGTAACCTTTATACGATTACGTGTTAGAAACTGAATTATATTAAACGTGCTGTTGAGGTCTCAGATCAAAATGACGGATCGGACGGGTAAAACAGAGATATATAATGTCTAAACTTATGTTTATAAATTTAAAAAAAAACTAGTTACTACATTACTCTCTTGATTGGGACCAAACAGTTTTAACCACATATAATCATAAAAAAAAAAAAACTTAAACGGCTATAGAAGTAACTCATAAATCGTCAGAATATTTTGAATATTTTACCTCGTCTAGAAAGGACTATTAAAAGTATTCAGTATAATCCGAGTCACTACAATTATTTCGAACCAAATAATATCAAGAAAAAACTAAATAGAAAATAACAAAAATTGTTATTGCCTAAATCATCTCGATTTACCGAATTTACCCCCCCCCCCAAATTATTAATAAAACGACACATAAAAAGTGTAGCAACTAAAAAAAATTGTCTTTTACAAAGCACGCTGCACTCGATGACCCGAAGCGAAATTTCTAATTGAAAATATTCACAGATGGAAAAAAAAGCACACCTGGTAGTAAAAACAAATAAATATCTTGCTACGCTCAGAATCTGAAAACAGAGCTTGGCCTTATATAAATATGCAAGTAATTAGAATAATTTTAGACGGCATTTAGAATACTGTTTAAATACTTAATGTATAAAATATACAATCACTCAAATACTTAACAATACTTCAGATAATATTGCGAATTACACTCGGTTTGCCGACCGCGCAAAATTTCGTTTGCTCACTCTTTGACACGTCACGACGAGCACTTAATAAGCATCGCGTACCTGTTAGAAATGGAACATAATATTGCGAATCGAGTTGATATTTATATTAATTATCCGCCCGAAAAATCGTGTCTGACGCCGTATGCCACGATATTATTTATAAAATCAAACTGTGCGTGCAAAACTATTATTATAATTTGTTAAATATTTTTTTTTTTCAATGCATTCCGAATGTTCATATGTTGTTTGAGTGTGTGTGTGTTTCTACTTTCCGTGTCAGTTGAAATATTATTTAAACTCGAATGCCGCAATTTAATCCAAACAGTTTTTCTATCTAAACGTCGAGTTGTCTAAAAGATTATATACCTATGGTCAATTCGTTTCAGATTTGTTTTTCGAATACAAGTATGATTTCAATATGTATATATCAGTTTCCCATAAAAAAAATATAGACAAAAGAAAAAAGAAAGATAAATTGAAAATAAGGGAAACCATAACCGCGTAAGTTTTCCCATTTTTCCGATAGTTTCTCTCAGTTTTTTAATACCGAAAAACGGAAAATCAAAAACTACATTCCCTATCTTATTCCCATTGTATGGACAAATTTTCGTACCAGAAGCCACCTCAGACGTTAATGAAAAAAACAAATATCATAGAAGAAATGGTCTGATGATTTTTTTTTGTAGAGGGGGTTATAAGGATACTTTATAAAATAATACATAATGAATAATATCCCCTTATTTTACCACCTTTGCTTCATAGTAAAACGGTAAACAAACGTGAGTATATTAATTATGTCTTAGGTTCCGGGGAAGAAGTACTCAAATCAGTTCAAGGCGTTTTTTAAAAAACAAGTATGTTTAGCTTACGTAACTCGTTCCTCTCTATATTTTCTATATAGACATCGTAAGTTCACGCACATTCAATATTGTGATGCATAGCCGTATACTGTAGTGTATATTATTACGTATTTTCAGAATGTGTGTAATTCGCAACTTGTATATTCAAAAACTATACGAAACGACTGGGACCCTTGTTCGCTGGGACCAAATTGATAATATATTTTAATACGTTCAAACGTAATTTGCAGCTTTCCGTGTGAATATTTCTACAAGTAGTGTAACACTGTAATAATTGATAATAACCGCGGAGATCGCGAGAGAACGCGAATGGCAACGAAATAATAAGACATCGGCGAGTCGTGGTACAGGTATAGGCATACGTATATAGTATAGGTGTATAATAGCACTGCTGCAGGTATACCTGCCTGCTTATACCTATGTTATTATAATACTGAAATTCATTAGTCCGTTAACGGAATCCCGTCAATCCGGTAGCGAGTGTAACATTATTATTTTATTTTATTTTTTTTTTTTTTTTATCCATACACAGAGATTATATATTAATAACATTGTAATCGCGTTTTATTCGAATATTATTATTATTGTACGTATAATATAAATAATACAGGTACGCCGCAGTATAATAACACGAGGTAACTATTGGAAAAAAAAAAAAACGCGGCGTCTGACTAGCACGCGATGTATTATCTATCGGCCGTGTATAATTTACAATAATAATAATTTTATTTTGCTACCGTCATCGTTCGCCGTCGCCGCGGCGTAAAGACGGCGACGTAATGGAATTTAACGCGTCGAAACGGCAGCTGGCAACCGGCCGCGTACGTGCGACCGAATTATCAGTCCGCGCGCGTGTAATGCAGTCACGGGTGCAATTTGTTTACGGCGATAACGTATCGTACAAGTGTGTTACAAATTCAGCAACGCGTGTAAGTCCGGGGATTGCCCGAAAATACGGATTTTGGACCTCATATCCGTAGAATTCTAATTTTAGTTATCAAAATTCTATTTTTTTTTTTATTATTTTTTTTTTTTTTTAATCTATTATGAATGTACATTTTTGTATTTGATCCTTCGCTTCGATCGTAATCTAAAATTTGTACTAAATTATTTTATAGACGTTTACAGCGTTGGCCGGCGGTCGCTTTTCACGCATATTTTATCTTAATTCGATAATTTTAGATGGTTTGATTCGTAGTGTGGATGTAGTAATAATAAATCACTATGAGATTTTCACATAATTCGTATTATATGACTAGTTTTTGAATTGAATAAAAACTGTTTTTATAAAGAATACGAAATCTATAATTCTGATTTTAAGTACATTTTTTACATAGGATTCTCAAAATCTGGATTATCGAATTTCGACAAATCCGGATTTTTCGGCACTAATTATAATACGTAAGACAACGACTCGTTTAGATGCCATGAAAACAGTAATAATAAAGTAATACGAATAATCTTTAAATCTAATGAAAAACAAACTAATAAATAATACGATTTTATCAATCAAGAAACTGTTTTATTTGGACGAAACCGAACTTCGGGTGTACACGAGGGTGGACTGCGATTTATTTTTCTATTTTTATTTCTGTTCTTCTCGTGATAATATCATGTTCGGCATGAGAAAATGTTTTCTTCAAATTTTCAGATTTTAGAAGCAAAGTATCAAATGTATCGAAAATAACTCTTTTAATAGTTTTAAAATCTATAATTTAAAAAAAAAATCTTCAAAAATAATAACCTGTTATTATTGATATTTTTAATGGATCCCCCTCCAAAATTGATAATTACAAAAATTTAATTTTCTATGAGCTAAATATAAACACCAATTTTGTGTTTTTGTTTTTGGAGAAATAAGTATTTAGAATTTCAAAAATTACTAACTAAAAACTAATAAAACGGCTATTTTTGATCAATTTGATTAAACTAATACAAGCTCATTACCACTAGAAATCGTTTCAAAGACATGAATATTTATGAGAAATTATTTTTACCCAGTCAAACATCGCAAAATCACGAAAAAAAAAAAAAATAAAATACTTATCCTAATCCACCCTCGACTGTACCATAAAATTAAAACTATACCATATCGTCGGGATTCTCTGCCGGTAATTTTTTTTGGGTGGAAGGGGGTTTCTCTCATCACGCCCTGACGTAGTTTATACGTCACTAGACGAGACGACGACGGGCATAAATTACGTCGCCGAGTACTAACGGTATGAAAAAAAAAATTAAAATAATATAGAGACGCTTGTATATTATAATAACTGAATCGTAATTGAAATCACGTATTTTCCGTGATCGCACGCGACAGCCGATCGGTTTCGGTCGCGCGGACGGAAATTATCGCCTATTTTTTTTTCTTCTTAACATTTCATTTATTTCTTCTCGTGTAACTGTTTTCTCATATATAATGGGAATCCGATGATACGACTTCCCCTCGAGTAACACGTAAACGAAAACGAAACAAACAAACAAAAATACGTAGTTTTCACACACGCACGCGCATATGAACGAAGAAGAAAATGTGCACTCGGCTGCTGAATAAAAAATATGGCCGAGTTTATTAATCCAAAAATCTGGAAACGAGTTTTTATATTATATATCGTAGGGGTTCTTCAGAACTTCTAAAAAAAAAAAAATGTATTTACAAAAATTGTCTTTTTTTTATATAATTTAGTTTAACTTTAGTTAGAGCATTGTTGCGCAACAGTTTTACAGATAGTCTTACCGAATAATAAATTGAAATTTGAAAAATATATCAAATAATAATAAACTGGTCACTTCGAAGATCAAAATTTGTGAATCGTACACCTTATTATTAAATATACAGAGTCAAATTGGGTAAAGTGATACCCTGAGCCGAGCTTGAAAATTTCGAAAATTAGCTCTCATTTTTACATAAATTGTATATTCGTTAATTTTTACTGCAAAAATGTTTTACTGACATGGATTCTATTGGATATGATTATATAAAAGTATCTACGTGCAATTCAATTAGTAATCTCGTGGTAAATATATTATCAAATCGGTTGCAAAAATATAATATAGATATGATAATTATGTTTGCACACACAACGCGCGGTTTTCATCCAATTATACACATCTAGTTTTTCAAACGAGTACGCATACTTATATATATATAAAAAAAAACCCAGCATTAAAACAACAAATTATTATAAATTACAGGCGATTTGAACGGAGTCCGTGTACACGTGATTACGTGAATGAAAAATTCGTACACGCGTATACTTAATACACGTGAATAATACGTGATTAATACGGAAATAACTAACGCGTGAATATGCGTGTAAACATGAATAATTACACGTTTACACGGATGTTACTGAGTACACGGTTTTATAAATCCGGATGTTAACTTTATACGTGAATACGTATACAAACGCGTAAACGTGAAATAGGGAGCTCCAATAAGAACTTATACGTCTCTTGAAAATTCCTTATGCATATCATAATGCATGTGCGTGACACATTTCAGATGTTTCACCCGAGAAACGAATAAAGTTTTATCTCTTCTCGTTATAATAATAACAAGCCCGTTTACCCGAAACGATCTGCCGGCTATTTATACGCCACATACCTCGACAGACATTACAATAATTTAGATAATATTATTGTATTGTTTTTAAACGATTATCATGTAGAAAATACGTATAAGACAAAAACGATTGTAGTCATCACCAAATTAGTATGTTATAATACCGTACCCATATAATATACTCATAATAATAACAATAAAGACGACAATACGATTTTATGCGTATTTCGCATTTCTCTTCTCCATATCCCCCCCTCCACCAATCCTTCGTTTACTCGGTTTGCCGTACAAAACTCCTATACAACACTCGCGGTAAGAATTCCGACAGCAAGGGGTAGGTATACGTATAATATTTACATAATATTATAAAATTGTATTACTGAAAATTACCGTTTTTTTTTTCCGTTTTATCCTCTGACTCGACAGACGACGGTTACTATTTTTATTCGATAATTAACAGCGGGTGGTGCGGCGACGATTTCAACGCACGTAATTTTTCACCATAATATTAAAATATTATGTACTTACACCCGAACTATCATCGTCGTTTTTACGACGCATCTTAAAATTTTATCACCGCCACCGTCGTCGAGCCAGATTATTATTATAATAACAATAATAATTCCGTAATACCTACACCGGTGCAGTGCATTTTATCGTTATCATTATTAGTATTATACGAAGAGGAATTTTCGTTTAAATCACCAAAAAAACCGTTCGATATAGCGGTATAATTAAGTAGCTCTAGGGTGTTATAGGTGAATACGCGCCGCATCGTGAGTCGTAACGACAAACGTTATTATTATCGTCGTTATGTACACGTATTCGGTAGGCAAGTATTAATACGGAAATAATAATAATAATATTTCGTCGGTAATTAATATTAATACCTACATTTTTTTAACAATTTTTTTTTCCCAAAGAATCTATGTGGGTAGAGAGGAATAATAATACGATGACGACGACGACGTCATCACGTGTAAATCAAATAATAAACGACTCGAGCCGTAGGAACACGATTACCGCGACAAATGTTGAGTTTATTATTAAAAAAAAAAATAATAATAATGTTAATTTCGTTGGAATTATTAATATTATCGGGTAGGCAGAGACATACGTGTACAATGTTTTGGGATCCCGGGACACTGTTCCTTTTCCGCCCGTTCGTAAAAACGAATAGCGAAAAATTCGACGGTCGATTTACAACGCGTAGACGATAAACTTTGATTATAATATATGATCTACTGTGTTGTAAAGTATCAAAAATATTAATTTCTAAGCAATGTCTAATAATGATATCATAATGAATAATATTAGCTAGTTATTACTGAAATTATAAATTGTTTCTTAAAAAGATATGGACATACTTAGCACGATGTGTGGGCCACTGAGGTAAGTGAGAAATTGGAAAGA
Source organism: Cinara cedri (assembly GCA_902439185.1). Lineage (NCBI taxonomy): Eukaryota > Metazoa > Arthropoda > Insecta > Hemiptera > Aphididae > Cinara > Cinara cedri. The sequence continues at coordinate 302,160 of CABPRJ010001894.1, forward strand.
TACAAGAGAGATTTAATTTATATCTGTAAGCAGTGTTGTATCATTTCTAACGAAAAACGTTTCTAAAAGGTCATAATATTTACGATTTGAAAATAATGTATTGCGTACATTTTCCCAGTTTTCCAAGTTTATTATGAAAACCCCTGTGAAAATCAAAACATGACAACTCCTAACAGATATCCTTTCTGAAAAAGTGCTATACTTGAAAATCGGAACAAAATTGCTAGTAAAAAAGTTGTCCACAAAAAAAAAAAATAATCATTATAAAACCAGTACATTCTTTGCTCCGCTCAGAATCTAAAATACAACTGTAATTACAATCATTTCCAACATAGGCCCCAGCAACGTATTAACATTTTTGGGGCTTTGTCTCTAAAGTGTCGTTTCGTAAAAATAATTTTTTTTGTTTTTACAGCACACTTCAGGAATTTCAAACCACACAGGTGTACAATTCACATTTTGTACTGCACGCGTTGCACTTTAAAACACATTATTTCAGGCCATTCTGAGTGAATGTAAACTGTGGGATGGGATTAATATTTAAAAAAAAAAACTAATATTTTACTTTAACGATCACGACGCCCCTTGAAATGTAGTGCCCGGGTGCTCCTAAACACGTCTCTGTAGTCAAGTATTCCATCGTCTTCACCTTAATCCGACGAGAAAATAATATTATAATCAAAGGGTGGCCATGAAAAACAAACACTTCAGTACACACATATAAAGGACTTTTTTGTTTTTAGCAATTTTGATGTCAACATTTTCGTCGTGGCACGTATCTATGCATTGCATAAGAGGGTGAAACGGACCGAAAATCTGGCTGGTCGAGGGTATAAATAACCGTTGAAATTTGTGGTGTACTTCAAGGAAAAAACCTGCAAATAATTCAAAATTATCTATCACAACATTGGATACCACCCAGGAAGATATATGAACTCCTCCTAAACAACCCGTGGACTATCTGTAAGAAAACTAAACCGTTTATATAGAGAGTTTCTATTAGGAGTTCTTAATATCCGAGTTTGTCCGTCCGCCAGAAACCAAATGGGAATCTTTCTGAAATGATCACAAATACGTTCCATTAAGATTTAGAAAAATTCATCTGAAAATGTCGAGATACGACAGGACAATCGATTCGAAGATTCCTGGGGGTCCCTATGATAGGGTCAAAATGCTTCTCAATAAGTGATCTTAATCAAGCATCAATTGGAAATAAAACAGGCTGGGAATAATAAAATGCTTCTCAAAAAGAAGTTCCTGACAGGCATTGAATACTAAACAGTAAGTTCCTGAGAAGGTCTTTGTTGCAAGGGAAAAGGGAGAGAGATATTATAGAATATTATTATTATTTGAAATATGAAGTCTCGTTAGTTTTCCTGTTTTATTTAAAACGATAAAAACCCAACAGGTAAGCCATCAGCTGACTTATCTAGTTTTTTTCACTGTGTACCGTTATAGGGAGGCTATAAAACTACAGCCTCCTTATGAGCTTGATAAAATGGAGCTCAGCCCCTCTTGATTCTTATACTATATAAAAAAAAAATCAATATTTGATATATTTGATATTTTCTGATTTAGTAAGATTTAGATAAAACTGTACATGTGTTTATAAAAAAGTGAGCCCCTATGTCATTGTCAAAACCTGGCGCTTCTGCTCACGCGTATTTAACGCGTGAGCGTTTTGTTTACAACGTTCCAAACTCAAAATTTCAACTTAATTTTAACATTCAGCTCTAAACGAAAACGACTCGCCCAGTGTTTATCATGTAAGTACCCTGCACACAATTATAGGCACTATATGCATTATAATGTATCGAAGATTATCGTTTCTCGTTTCTTGTATCCGCACGACGAAAAGGCGGTCTACCGTTTAATATTATAAAATATGTATAATGTTAATAATATTATTATTATAAAAAAAAAAAACCATTCGTCGGCGATCCGACGATTTACATGATAACAACCGGCTCGCGACGACTGATCGATTATAGTATTGTACGCCCACCGTTTGTACGGGGGGTGGGGGGAAATAAAAATTATTGATTAGACGAGAAAAAAAATAATAATAAAAACCGAAATATATCCCGTCCGTCGTTAATTGCGACGGTTTATTTAATAATATAATAGGTATACGTATATTATGTTCACGCTGATTGATCGTCGATTTCGAATATTGTAAGTATGATGGGAACATATATATACCTATAAACGAGCATCTTCGTCGCGGCCGCCGTTATACGCGTACATACAGGGTGATTCTTTTGTCTATATTACAACGATTTTGAGTGAATTTGTTATCGTTTTATTTTCAGCCATATAGTAAGAATATTGCCACGATTCAGCGGTCGTAGTTATGTATTATAATAAATATTTATCAAAATGTAAATGTTATTCGTATATATTGTTACGCATGTGTTTATCACCTATATAGACTTCTGATTTTCGAATAACTGACATTTATTTTTTTTTAACTTTCATCCGGGAGGAGAATTATTGTTTTTCTAAACAAAATTTTTAACCTTCAGTTTTTTTTTTTAACTCGAGTTACTTTTTCACGTAGATCAAATATAATAAATAATAGTATATTTATAATATAATTCATTTTGAAAATTATATCATTACGTTGCGTTAATTTTAATTTCTTTTGCCTTTGGTTTTTTTTTTTTTTTGTACTTAATAATGTGCGTGAAGTTCCTAGTTTAAAATAATTATATAATTTTGTAATATATTAGTGTAATAATTTTCACTGACAAAAACAACAATAATTTTAAAATACTAACTTGACTCCAGTTAAAAAGAGAATTAAATTTTCAATGTTTCAATCAGTTTTTTCAACGAATTTGTTTTCAACTCGACGTAAATTAAAACCATAGTTAGTATTATTAATCATCATAACTGTATCGCCATTTGCCAACAGTCCTGCGGCATAACCGCACTAATATATCAGATGAGAAAGAACGTAGAAGAAAATATAGTAAATTTCTTAATCCAACCTATATAATACAAACCTTCTCTTATATACCTGGGCATTTTTTTTTTTTCGTGAATATTCTCTATCTTCCCACTCTACTCACACCTAAAAAGTTCCACGAAACGGACCAGATCATTCTCTTAATTTTTGAACTATCTCCGTCAGTAAGAGTATTTCTTACGTTTAATAACATATTTCGTTACAAAATCAATCAACTCTCAATCGTTTGCCATTTACTTTCTGATAGTACCTAGGTAAAATCTTACTCTACTGAGGTGTTAAATGGACTTTACTGTTTGTCCATCTTATAAGCCTCCGGCCTACATTTTAAACGATCCTACCTGTATACATATATATATATATATGTCTGAGAAAAACCAAAATCGAATTTCCACGAAACATCCGTATGTATTTTTTGAATAATCACGATAAAAATATAATCACTCTGTATTTTTCAATACTATTACAATCTCGTCGTCGTCGGTCTCTTATAAATATTTCCTCGCGGGCCGAGCCAATGGAATATAAATACGTTTTTTTTTTTGTTCCCCTTTAATATTTACTTTCGTCCAATTATTATGGACAATGAATAATCGCAGCCTATTAACCGTACCGTGATCGCCACGTACGGCGGTCAGATATATAAGTACTGAGCTGAAAATATTTCGATATTTTTTTTTTCATCCGATGGCCGACGGTGCGCGTCGACAGAACAAACGTACGATCGGACACCTATTTTTAATGCGCACGTTGCGGTTTCACACCGAACATTACGAATGCGTATGCATAATAATAATAACTAAAGAAAGTTCAGAAGAACTAAATACAGAAAAAATTATATTTTCATTGACACGGGTTTTTTTAGTTTTTTTTTATTCGTTCTCGGATACAATATATTATATTAATTATTATATTATATTACATATACATAATATATATTGAATCGTAGTATTGTATTTTCAATTTTATTCTTCTTAAGATTTGTCTGTATATTTTATTTAATGTGTGTGTATTGTTTATCTATTCAAATGTATCTTCGGCAAATAGAAAAGACGATTTATTGACGAGTAGAATATTGTAGATACGTTTTCGTTTTTGCTTTCTTTCTTATTCTTATACCGGAAACCTGCCCTCTACTAACTCACATATTTTAGTACTCTTCGTTATTTTTGTATTTGGTCATTATTACCGATTACCATGATCGCGGTAAAGAAAGTAACAGGACAATTTCTCGGGGAACTGTCTCATATATAAGGATCAAAAGTAAATGTGCCAATTATTACCATTTGGAGTGATGGACAAATTGGAATAACTAAAGTCCGAAAGTCAGTAAATATATTAATATATATATAGAGAGAAATTTAAATTAATACGGAAATATATATTATCACAAAGACTATGTTAACAGTGTTCGAGTATATCAGCATAATATATCGTAAAGTCGGCGGAAATTCATCAACTATACGTATTCGTATTATGTGAACGGCGTATTCGATTAACAACGCTTTTTTTTTCCCCCCCATTCAATTTCTCGAAAATTCGTCTAAACCGTTTAAGCACATATTATATATAGGTATACATAGGGGTTTTTCTGTAAAGTTTTCGAACTGAAAGCGATTATATACATTATATATACTTGAACTAGGTTAATTGCTTCGCGTGGACGTGTATGTCGGGGGTGACGGGGTGTCGATAATCGGTTATCCTTTCATAATATAAAACGTTTTGCCAGATATAATAATAATGAAAATTGCTACGACGAAAAGAAGAATCTAATTCCCGTATATATACGCGTAATGGTAGACCACCTTCGTCGTTTCTATAGCATTTAACAATTATAATTGATATATACGAGCAGTATAGCGTATTTACGAGGGAAGGAGGGTGGAATTAGGACGAGTTTTCACTCTCATGCCTCCTTGTGGCACACAAATTCTGTAATATTGGAAATGGGCTTGGTACGATTTAGGCGGAGCCCTTTAAAAAGGGCTAGTGTACATCCCCTCTTCCTCCTCCCGAAATAAAATTCAAAGATTCGAAATATTATGGTTTAAAATAGTTATTTTTATTCGACAGGTTCTAAGAAAAAGGATTCAAAATATAGAAAAAAACATTCAACATTCCCAAGCAATTGCATTCGGTACATTCACTGTGGCATATGCAAATATTATGTGTTCAAGTAATGCTGTACAATTTTACACTTGGTAATTTTAAATTAACCTTTACATATTTTTTTTTACTCAGTTAAACATCCCACCGAAAAATCCTCCACTTAACAACCATTTAAAATTAAAAATATCCACCGAAGAGGTGGTAACGTCTAAGTTAAACTATCACTTGGGTACAAACATTTTTTATAATTTTCCATAATTATAATACACGAATTGAACTGCGGTAAAATTTTAAAAACGTAACTTCATTCTGGTCAAATATAGTTATTTCAAAGCGGGATAACTAAACCTACATGTATTTCGGTTTCAATTAAAAACTACATATTTTTTACGAGTTTCCTCAAACGCTTAAAAATTTGTGAAATTATGTTCAACTCTTTTTTTAACAATAAAACAATTTTCAAACGTAGTACATGAAGCTAAAAACGCGCGTACTGAAAACTTCGGGGAAAATTTTTTTTTTATTCAAGTTACATAATATGATGATATTAAAATAAATTGGGATTTATTCGAACTTCGTGGAACAAAGTTAGCTTTCCGCGGACCAAAGAACTAAGTTTTTCGGGAGGAGGGAGGGAAGGTATTGGAATAATATCGCACTTGCGAGCATATCAAATATTATCACTAATACGGGCCCCGTATATCATAAAAAACACGCGAAACCGATGCGGCTATTTGGGAAACAGTCCGAAAAAAACACGCAAATCTATATACTGACAGTATATACAGTACAAAATAACCAGCGTAAAAACTAAAAAGTGAAACCGACCGCGTGCAGACATGTGGAGAAGGGTCCGGGACACACTCCGGTGAAAGTGTTTGTACACTGTATAATATTATTGTATTATCGCGTGGAAAATTTTCGTTCGGGTCGCACATGCCATATATATACATTATTTACACGCAGGTATACAATATCTATCGGTCGGGTCACATAATCTCATACTTATCGTATTCTATATTATGCGCGGAGGAGACGGTTATATAGTGTGATGACACATGTGTCTCGCGATGAGAACCTCGCCGTCGCCGCCGTCGAGTCGACCCGACGGACAGGTGAAGTATGGTCGGTACCTATATACCGTCGCAATCGTGTAAAAAACAAAACGAAAGGGAAAACAAAAAAAAACAAAAAAAAAAACAAAACAAAACAAAACAAATATCCCCGAAAAAGAATCGGCGCAGGCGGCTACGACCAGAGATCGAAATTCGTCTGCTGCCGTTCGGTCTATTATTTTATTGTTAGAAAAAATACTATTACGAACCCCCGGTCAGAGAGTCTTATACTTTATAATACGTACATTATTATGCACGGGATAATATTATTATGTACGAGTTCCCAGGGCAGTCACCTGCGGGATTCACCTATCTATGATGCATATTATTGTACGGGGTGACGGCGGGTGTATTGTCCGAGTCGGGCGTATATAGTCCTGCGTACTATACCCGTACCGGGAGGGCCGATTATTTGACGAGCATCAGGTGTGTGTCGTCGTGTCGGACACCGTTCTTTCCCGTCTGGCCGTTGTCAACGAATAATTATTATAGTCGTCGTATTATGTACATAATGCATATCCGCGACAAGATACTATTACAATATACTATCATTGTCGTGCGTATACGCCGACAATGACGCGTGTGATTGCGTGATGCGCGTACAGACTCCGCCGAAGATTACGATCTCCGTCCGGGTATACGGCGCGCCGTGTGTATATAAATACCGTGAACATTGTCCGACATTCGTATTTTCTACCACAACAATGTCGTACGCACCAATACTGCGTCGTGACCAAAAAAAAAAAAAAAAAATCACCCTTACCGGAAGATAATAATATTATATATATACACTGTGTACAACAGTTAAAAACTGAATCGAAGACGAGATGAAATAAACCTAACATAAACCTTTTTTTTGAACGTCTTTAAATAATGTGAATAGAGTCAAATGATCGAAATTAATTTTTTGAGAAACATACGGCAATTGGAATTTGGATGCATTTATCGAATTTAATTGATTTCTAAAGGAATGCAGCTGATTGAATTAAAAAAAAAAACTACTATTTTCGGTTAACTTAACTTCATGGTAATGATTATAGAATTCGATTTTTTTTATTAGTAAAAATTATATGATATTTTTTTTACAATTTTATAATTTTTTTTTTTTTTTTTTGGAATTTAATCCGAAAGACACTTGACTAAAACTATCAACTTTTGTTGATCAATATAAAGGTGGAATACGTTTTCTAAAAAAATAAGGATTAATGAATGGAAATGCATTTTTTCTTTTCAAGTAATTTTCCAAACACTAGAAATATGTAAGTGCTCTATAAATTTGAGATGAATGAAAATGGAATAAATAAGATGAAATAAGTATTAGCTGTACGTTCCCCAAGGTTTATGTATAGATAAATTCTTTATTATTTAATATAGTAATATTTATGGATTTATATCGGATTGATTAGATGGATTCAATTTCACGAATGGATTATTAAAGAAGAATTATGAGATTTTTGAAATAAATAATAATTGTCTATCATACTGACAAGACCAAATTCCTCGGTCTTAACCCTGAAAAACCGACACACTTCCTTTACTAAATGATGTATATAGATTATAGATTCTTAAAATTCTCACATTACGGTTTTTCCATTAAAATCAAAAAAGTTACATCCCTTTTGAGACGACTAGAAAACAATTCGCTACCAGAAACCATTCCTGAAGTTGACGATCAGAATTCGATTTCTGGTAGGTAGTAAATTCAAAACGAATTTCTCGCTACGCTCAGAATCAGTGGTTGTAAATATTCCCGTAGAAACGATTTGTTGGCAATTATTACTGATAACGACGATTATACTTTTAAATTTAATATATCGATTCAGCTGCCGATTTATTTTTTTCCGTAGACTCCGAAGGATATTCACCCAAACATTCTACCCTTTTAATAAATTCCAATTTTCTCTCTAATCCAATCGCGTATCTTATATAATGTAATGCGCCGTCTTCGGTATTACGTTTCTAAGTGTTTACTGCGGCGTTAAAATCTTGAAGTAACGGATTTCGACAAAACGCCCGGCCGCTGCGGGATTACACTCGAAACTGAAAACGTGCATAGGTATGAACCACCCGTCTCCGGTTCGATCAGTTAGTTCGGCCGAGGGATTAATGCGGATTACTACTGAAAATAGATCCGGATAGGTGCCCGCCACGCAGTTTTTATACTTTCCACGTTTTTGGTTATTTTAATCTACCGCGTGCGTATTATCACCCGTATAATACGCAATTTAAGTGACTACGATTTTCAACGGTTTTTATTATAATGCGTATATAATATAGACGAAAATAAAATTAGTTTTTAAGAACTCGACACGTCGCAGACACAGTCGACGTTTTGGCCGTCGAGTATATCTATGTATATTATAGGAAGTTACGCGTTCGTTGTTTAAACCATCTATAATCGATAACAGACGTCGGAAACGACGGTACAATATTATTGTCGATCGTAACAATATAGATTCATACGCGACTACCTTATTCTTGTTTAAAAATATCAGAGTAAATCGACCTTTACGACGTGCAAATACTGTAAATTATTTATCTAAAACCACATAACACATGCTGGTATTATGAACCGAATATCGACTGTTTCGTAGTAAACATGTTTCCATTTTCATTCGATAAAAAAAAAAGACTCGCGCACATATGCGTGTAAAAACCCGATTTTCGTTCATGCAATATTGTTCATTTTTATTTTGTTGTTTCTAAATAAAATATGAAAACGAGTACTGCGATTAATGCCAAGATGAGCTAGGTGTTAATGAATTTAAAACCGTTAGCGTGTACGTATCCCGACAATATCTGATCGGATTATTATGCTATAGCCATATAGGTACAGATACTTAAAGATAACATGGCTATAATAACTAACGCTCCAAAATCTATTGCAAAAATTCTGTAAAAAAGGAGTTTGGACTACATTATTATAATGAACCATACATCAAACGTTTGGACAAATTTTCACCAAATTTTCGAGCCACAAAAGTAATATATAAGACCTTTCTAATATGTTACAGTCGGTTTCATTATGAAATTTTATATTTAATTTTTAACCGACCCGCGTTTGATGTCTTTTAGAATTTTATTTTATTCTAAATGAATTAGATTTATTGTTATATGTTATTATTGAAACGGGAAAATTATAAATAATCAATGACATATGATTTTTGATAGTATTATTATTATCGATATGCTAGATATCAGGTGAACTGTGCACGCTTGTGAAGAATTTTCAATCTATACAGAGAAGGGGAGGGGGGGTTAACTACATATGAATCACAACTTTTGCGGGCATAAATGAGATTCGATTCCAAAACGACTTGCGTCCCTTAAAAAAAAAAAATGTCCCCGCAATGGTTATCCCTTTGAAAATGACTCGAAAGTGTTGAAATCGGTAAATAACATAATATTTCTGCGGCGGTTACTGACCTGTCGAAATTGCTCTTCGAATGTCCATGACTGGGCCTCGTTGTTCCGGGTCGTGGACGGCGAGTGAACGTCGGCGCTGAGATGGCCGCCGGATATTTGGACGTCGCCACCGGAGTGGCTGGACTTTGGCGACAGATCGGCAGCCGCGGAGGACTGTCTGTGCGCGGCCGTTAGCGACACGGGCATACCGGACGATTGCTGCTGGTGCTGTAATGGCGGCGGTTGCACTGACAGCCCGGGGTGCTGGTACACGAGGTGTTGGAGCATGGGAGCCATCAGTCGCGAACCGGACGCCAGTTGTCTGGCGAGCTGGTTGAGCGTTTCGCGTTCTTCGCGCTATAAAATTAAAAAAAAAAAGTTTTATTAATTTTGGAATCGAGAGAGTACGGACGGACGAGCATTTTACTGGAAAGCGTGTCTGGTCTGCCAAATATTCGGAAAAACTATAGGAGCCAGAAGGAGAGTTAAATCGGGAACGCGGATGTATAGAGACAGCCGGAGGTCCGGTTGTATGCCAGGACGATTCTATTTAGTGGCCGTTTTCGTACCCCGAAAAAAAAGACGAAAAATATTGTAATCTATTTGTCCCATACGCCTTTCCGATTTCCCACCCACAACAGTGGCACATACACACACACACAGACAAACGCGGAACGAAGTATGTCGGGATTTTCGTTTACCTGCATTTCCAAAATATCTTGTTCGTCCTCGGGCGAGCACTCTTCATCCTGCTGACAGTCATTGTCGTCGTCCATCATCATCATGTCATTCCTATCGTCTTCGTCGTCATCGTCGTCGTCCGTGCCCTTGTTAGACCGTGACGCGGCCCGCGGCGACGCGATGTCGTCGGCCACCGTCGAGTGCGGCCAGTGGTACGAGGCCACGTGTGGCTGTACGCTCAGGTTCAGATTTAGGCCCAGTCGTCGCGGGCTTCCTGCCTCAGTGGCGGCCATTTTCACTTGTTCCGTCGTCGTCGTCTTATCTAACTCGGCAGACGGTTCACTATTCAGCTGAAAATCGAACGAGAAAATTATTGTTTAAATTGATAACCACGTATAACTATAATATTCACACGATCATTGCTGTATTGAGTTAAATTTTAATATATCTAGATAAAGATGGGAAAAAATTGCTGGAATAATTATCAATTTGAAAATGGTTCATAACAATTTAATTATCAACCGATAAAGACAAACGGCCACTTTTTTTCTGGATTAAAAAAAAAAATAGTTTATTTTGTTCATAATGCCTATATATTATTATATTATATAAAACGAAGTCTTAAAAGTGCACTAGATTTTGTACATAATATCTAAATATTTTGAAAAAGGTTCTGTGATTTAAATATTTTACCTTTTATTTCTAGCAAGTATACGAGTGTATATACATCAATTTAAAAAAAAAAAAACGATCTAGACAATTCGATTGTCTGTCTCAGATAATTTATTTATCATTTATGTAGATCAGATAAAAAGCGCAATCTATTTAGATAAAACATAACACCGCACAAGATTAATTCGTTCAAATCCTCAATTATATTGACACCTTATTTATAAACAAGTACGATGAAAACAAATACCGTAACTTCATCGCGGCTACTTTAAATACAACAAAGATGGGGTGGCGTTAAAGGCGAAAGGGTAGACGAGCGTTTGATGTCACACACTGACCAACACGTTCGGATGAACGTTAACAGAAATGCCATCGGCGAAGATCGAATTTGTTCGTAGATATAAACAAACATTACAAATGAAACGTGTTTTTACCCCTTTTAATAATTTATTCCGACCGTGTGCGTGTGTGTATTTGGTGTGGACTGCTCGCGTGCAAGACGATTCCCAGTACACGCGTTTTGGTCCCACGCGATAATATTACGATAAGTAACTATTTTTTTTTCGTTTTTTTCCCCGGTTCCTTTTAAACGTTCTAATCGCGTTACACGATATTGTTGTCTTAATATTATTTCGTTATGTGCATATTTTATACCTAAAAGAGTAAAATCCTCGTAAAAATACTACACAATAGAATATAATAATAATAATAGTAATCGTATAAACAGTTGATACGCTCATTTAATCGCGTTACGCATTTGAAAAAGTTCTCGAAAGTAGAAAACTGTAAAAAATACACAATACAAATTTCACTTTTGAAATACGCTATGTTCCATCAGCTGTTAAACGTGGATCACAATGATATAAAGAAACGATCGTTTTTACCACGCTACCACTCGCCACAAATAACAATATATTATTTAACGTTGTTCGTTAACGTATAATCTGTTGCTAAGTAACCAATTTATCATATTAATTTATTATTATGTTATGTTCGTGTAATGTCATCTTAGATAGTATGGAAATTCGCTCAATTACCATGACGAAATTTATAATATAATTTGTTTAATAGGGATTATACTTACTTTTTCCGTGCCTTCATGTATCATCTTAATCCATATATTATGATATTCAATTAGTTCATGTTGTTTAGCTAAGTGTGTAATAGTTTATAGATTATATCATCGTGTGAGCATTTAATGTGGGAGTCAAAGTCAATTTCTTGACATTTAGAATGGTGCAACCGAACTAAACCGATTTTGAAGTGTGCTTGCTCCTTAAAATTATACAGAATATGCGCTAAAAAAGTATATATATATAATAATAATATATATATAATAATAATATATAATATATATAATAATAATATATATATAATAAATAATGATAAAATATATAATAAATAATGATAAAATAACCTATGCGTGCAAAAAGAATTTGAGTTTCACTTTTTAAGTGCGGTACGTTAGTCATTACACGAATCGAACGATAATATTATTGTGTACCTATACTTGGATCGGATAGAAGCCGAAAAAACCGATTGCACTCTGCATTGAAATCCGCATTACGGGCGAAGAAAATTATTTGAACAAAACACGCGTTTCGACAATATTGTTAGTAGATAAACACAGTTTTCGAGTGTGCGCACACTCGAAACGCAACGTTCAACATGAATTATTATGTTGTTGATTTTCGTTAACAATCAAACACGCCACCCTGTATTGCGCACACGCGCGCAAACTCGGACTGTATCTCACATCGCATTAAGTGTTTTTCATATAATTATATTACAAATGGACTAATGGTCTGTCTCACATTATGGCGGCTTAAACCTGGTTCGGAGTTTAGTTCAAATCTAAAGGACTGTTTTACAATTCATTGATTACAAATATTGGTTCAAACCAAATTATTTCCTTTATGACCAAAGTAACCCAGAAATAAACAAAAATAAAACCAACATATCGACATTTTGTTATCAGTGTTATCGCATATTTGAATGTACGATGTTAAATTGAATTTTGTTTATCGATTCTGTTTTTTGAATGTATTAAGCTCGCGAAATACCGCAGATAATTATTCGGCTGGTATTGAGCGATGTAGCCAGAAGATTTTAAATTTAAAGGTAGGGGTGAATACGTTTTTATTTGGAACATAGGTAAAGATAAGGAGGTGGCATAAATTGACCCCCCATACAATTTTGATAAGTATTTTCACTAATAGACATTTTAATGCAATATTTTAAACAAAAATGTAAATGAAAATTACTTAATACTGAAATAAGGATTGTAATAATAGATTATTGTGCCCCCTTAGCCCCCGTCAGATACGCATCCACCGGCACCTATATAATATAATAATAATATTATTCCGTCGGATTGCGATATAAAGAAAGACGACCAGCCGGATATAAAATTGGCGCGACCGCCCACGTTAATTAATAATAAACCGTATACATAGCTGATGGAGCGTTTTACATTTTACGTATATAAAGCACGGTAATATTCTTTCGGGCGTTAAAATACGCAGAGGCGCGAGAGAAACGAAATAATAATTATGACGTGTGGCCGACCGCCAAGTGGACTAATGTAATTTTAATGAAACACGTGTTATTTTTCCGTATATTCTTCGCGTCTGTCCGCGGCGGTGGGCTTTTTATATTATTATTAATTCATTTAGAAATCGTCGTCGTCGTCGTCGTCGTATAATTATCGTCAACCAAATGTCATAAGCGATATTCGTCGGGAACGAGTCGCTACACAGCCCGAAATACGAACGCGGTTATTCGATTTCGTGATGTGCGGTCCGCGGTGGAGTTTTTAAACGGATTATTATCACTATGCCCTCGGTCCCGGGGGGAAAAAAGCTCGAGTCGATATTTTTGGCGTTTCGTTTTATAATTTTATCACTATGTCATTTTTCCCCCTCTGTTCGTTCGGTCCGAGTTCGGCACGAGCGTGTATATTTTCAAAACAAATTGTGCCTGTTTTTAAAACTGTAACATCTATATACACTGCAACTGACTGGAGCTCTTTTTTCCCGGGACCAAATATATTGACCATTTAAGGCCTATATATAGTGTGACCGTGCGGTAATAAATTTTTAAACTTGTTTGACTGCGTGCTATTTCAAAACTAACCGGGTTTGGTATGATATTTCAATTTTTATATTGTTGATAATACACCTGCCGTTTACGAATGTGTATAATAATAATAATAATATTATATTGTATTCGTTAATTATCGGCGATAACTCACTGAGTTAAGTTTAGTCTGAACATTATTTTGAAAACAACGGACCTAATCTTTTCGATTGTTTCGCTAGTTTCTGCTAAACATAAATTTGCGCTTAATAAATTGTTATTGGCTAAATAATACAATTATTTATATTGTTTTTTTTTTTTGTTGTAATTTGGTTGAAAATAATCGTATAGAAACTTAGTATTTTTATAAAATACTTATTATATTTTACTTGTACAGTTTTCAATTTTACCATTTTCGAATTCTTTTAATATTTATATGGTTTAATGTGGATAAAATTATTTTGCCGAATAAAAATGCTTGACAATTTTGCACGAGGTTCATTAAGGGCCGTATTTAAAGGTGAAAAAAAACTGAGCTTAATTTAGTAGTTTTTTTTTTTTTTATAATCATTTGAATAGTAAATTTTGATGAAAATCGTAAATATTACGGCCTTTAAAATCGTGAATAAACGAACTTCGCTTAAAATAGGTTTTTGTTTGAAACGGTTTATCATTTTATACAGATATGGTATATTAAATAAATGTATATATCCTATCCTTCCATCTACAACAGTAACATACACATCCTCAGTATCGGTTCGTATTTTTGTTAGTGGTTTTCTCATCTCATTAGCTGCGTTTAGGGCATCAACGGAGTGAAAAACTGAAAAAAAGACTCATCATCGAAGAAAATCAATATGTACAGTGAAAATATATAAAGACCACCGGTGACGAACTGTAGATGATGATGGAAAAAACTTTTAGAGACTGGATATTTGAGTACATCAATAGAACAAGAAGAATGAGAAGAAAAGACATTTTACTTGTCATGGTTTCCAATCTTATAATAATTAATAAATACAAATAACTTTCTGGGTGAGAGAATTTTTCGCGACGGTTCTTTTAATCATTTTTTTTTTTTTTTATTTTGGCGTTCATTCAAATTTGTCGACAATATTTTATACTCTGGTGACGGTTTCCATATGCGAAAATAATCTTCGATTTAACATTTTATAATTATTCCTCGTTATATTATAGACTGCAGCACTCGATGGTCAATCGGATGAGGAATCCGATGTTTTTATCGACACAGCGCCAATAATTGTTGTCAAAGCGACCAAACCAGATGGCAGATGACTCTTTTCGAAGTGACGGGACTAATTAAAGTTCATTTTTGTCGTGGAACCTATCGCGTGCAATCGAAAATTCATCTTGTTTTCCGGCAGCATTTTTATGTAACAGTATTTTTATATTTTATAAAATTATATTTTCCCCTTTGATCAGTGATTTAAATATACTTGTTCTAAATTTTAAATTAGACAAACATGATAGAAACATTATTGCCAACAGCAAATCTCTATTATATGAGTATTTTCGAGGTTATCGATTTTGGATTCCAACGTTCTAAAAACATGTTTAACCGAATTTCACTCAAAAACATATTTTGTTAGCAATAATTTATTGTCGCGTACATATATAAATTAAATGACTTTAGGTATCCTAACTTCCCAACTTACAAACTGTTTCAATTTTATTTTTTCGACATCTATGCACAATTATTATGATGATCGTCGTGTACAACTTTAAAGCCCCTTTGATTAGGCCAAACCATTTTTATCCACATAAAACCAAATAAATATTAAAACAATCAAAAACGTTAAGAGTCAATAAAAAAACCTTTAAAAAAAATTAAATATCGATAAAAGGCTAATAAAATACTTATTCTGTTAACATTTCATATACCTGGGATTATTTTTAACTAAATTACGACAAAAATAGAAAATCGAAAATAATAATACTGTACATTTTCTCGTTTTTCTGAAGTTTTATTCCGGTATCTAATTCTCATTTATTAAGAAAACCACAAGAAAAATGAATCCCCTTCCCCCATAACATCAACAAGGTGACGTTTTTTTTTTTCAATAATGATGCTACATTAGAAGGTAGGAGCAAAATGTCTAGAAGAAAGGTTGTTCACAGATAGGGAAAAAAACTACTTTAGATTATACTAGTATAGGAAAACTAATACGTTCCACGTTGCGCTCAGAATTAAAAAGGATATTTACAAGCATGATATTAATTATCTATGATACTTAAAAGCCGTAGTTGACGTAGAACAATTGCCTATTAATTAAAATTATATTTATAATTTTCACGATTTGCCATCAAAACAATTATCAAAATATAATCTTATTTATTCAAATGGTGCGGAAAGCACATTTGTAACACCATTACTATTGTAAATGACAAATACTAATTTATTTTAGGTGGTAAATTGGTTTTGTGTACGGAATAAAAATCGATATCTGCGTGAAAAAAATATCATTAATAAAGCAACATGTCATAGTTATGACGTCAAAATATATAGTCATAATATTAAAGCATTAGGGCCCATCATCGTCATCATCGTCTACCACTCATTACTAAAAATCACTGAAAATAAAACACAGACAAATATCAATAAACTTCGTTTCAACATGTTTCAACCCCTCTACAGTTTACCGAAATAGCCGATTGATTTGATATCATTAGTTTTCGAATTGCAAGTTTTTCGATGAACTTCAGTTATTCTGTCTATTAACTATGTTAAATTCGAGTGTTTATTTTTTTTATTTTTTCTATCTGTAAACAACTTTTCTAAAATGAATCTTACTCCGCTGTACAGAAGGTAGTACATTTTCTCTAGTTGGTGCGTTGAAAAGATTACTTTTCGATTTTCCAAGGGGTTCTCAAAATAACTGGGAAACCTCCAAAGAAAATAGTAGGTAAAGCGGAAAATATATACGGCACCCCGCGTTACCGATTTTATTGTTTTTAATTATTGCAACTTATATTTTCTATCGGAAATATTGCTCTAATCAAAAAATAGCAAAAGATCTATTTTATTCCTTTTAACATATCATTAAAATATTTAAAATATTTAACAAGAAAAAAAGTCGTTCTTTGATATCAACAGTTGGTTTCAAAATAATTGGAAAAAACCAGAAAGTTTAAATTGATTAATATTTACGTCAACTTGGCGTCTCGGTTTAATTATCTTCATTTTTGCAAACAATGTTTTCTAACAGAAATTCTGCTCCAATCGAAAAATGATGAGATATCGAATTATTTCTATTTAATATCTATAACCTCTGGACAAAGAAATTCATTTTTTTTAAATTTAAATCTAATGTATTTTCATAATAATTGGGAAAAATTAAAAGAGACGAAAAATACAATTGTTTTAAATTACAGCACAACGATTTCATTTTTAAAATTATATTTATCTACCAGAAATCTTTGTCTCAATTTCAAGAATAGCACACTTTCTAACTGAAAATTTTATCTGATCTGAGAGTATAAAATTTATTGTTTGATTTTTCGCATAGTTTTCCTAATTTATTATGAAAAACAAAGAAGATTTACGGAAAAGTAAACGACATTTAGGTTTTTGTTGTTGTTTGGTTAAAAATCATCGTAATGACCTGTATTTTTTACAAAATACTTATAGCTAATATAAATTATTAGTTTTGTTTCCATAGGCGTTTTGAGCTCCATCAAATTTTGACAAAAATCGTACAAATTACTATTCAATATTTCAAAATATGTCTTACTGTACTTTCTTCCAAATCGTTTCCCGTTTGCAATGGTTTATCTTCGCGTACAGATATAAATTTAATAATTTTATATTATATATTACATCCCACATACAACAGTGGCTGCACTCGTTCCCAGTATAAGATTTCTTTGTAATTTCACTTTCCGTATTTTCAATACATTCAAAAGCAGGAGGAGTGTTATGAGGCAATACAATTATTATGCAAAATACATCACAAGATGATGCACAAAAAAACAATCATGTGACTTTTTTCACCGTTATCATATAAGATGAAAATGTGATGTTAAAGCAAGTTTGAATGTTAATTAGAGCATTCTTTAAACAAATTCGGATTATTTTCAAATCGAATTACATCAAAAGAAAAACAAGGTCATTTCCATAAACATTCCCATTATTTTGTACCATAATAAATAAAACCTATTTTTTTAATGGCCAAAATTGACGTCGAAATATTGCCTATTAAATAAAGTTACAAAACAAACTATCGAGATTTACTATTAAACATTTAAAAATATTACCGTATTTATTCAAATGGTGTGAAAACACATTTAGGTGTTTTATTCCTCGTAAATGACAAATACTTATTTATTTTTCTGTAATAAATGAATTTGTGTAGGTACAGAATACAATTCGAGATCGGCATAGCAAAATAATTCACATTGATCCAGTAACACATAGCGTATTGTCGAAATTTAACGCGTGCCGTCCATTAGACGTCGTCCATTGTTCGAGTACCAGCGTTGCTTACCAGCAACAAATAATTTACACACAAAATCCATTCAACTCTTTTAAGACAAAAATTCATCCGTATTTTACCGAAATAGACGATTGACTTGGGAACTTTAATTTTCAACAGTGGCAAGTTTTACAATGAAATATTTTACATTCGATTGTTTAGTCATTTTACTATGTTTTATTTTACTATTCGAATTTTCAACAAATGTAAGAGGACAATGGACTCCGATAGAAGATACAATCCCAAAGTGTGCTGACGGTTTAAATTATTGCAGGTTGCATTGGATTTCAAAACTAGCATGTTGTGTAGACTATTGTAAAAATCTTTTCAATGTACATATTTTTGCATGTATTGGTTTTAATCACAAAAAGTGTTGGAATAAAAAGTTGCAATGTATAGATTGCAAACATAAATGTGAATAATAATCGACTATCTTTATTTTACAAATATTAAATATTCAATGTATTACATAATAAATGATACGAACCGGCAAACATTTAGGCGGAAATAATGAAATTCACTGCTAAATTTTTTTCCCAAATTCCAATAACACTTGTAGTTATAAATTAAATCATAACTTTTCGATCTTCCCGATATCGATTCGACTAATAATAACATATTTTATTGTTTATTTTGTATTTGTTTTTCGTCCTTCGATTTGATAATTTGAAAATCGTTTGCCGTTTCGTATAATAAATTAAAATATGAGTTGGTAATTTTTATATTTTACATTGCTCTTGTATGATAGATATTTCCATTGGGATGACTAAGGTTATGATATAACAGTTGTATGTTTTTCACATTATCATGTATGATCGAATTTACTTGACATAGACGGAAAAGCGTAAAATATAAATACCATAATTTTTACCAATATTGTAAATTGTTTTTTACTTCTTCATTTTGGAAATTATATTATGATTCACTTGTATAATGATATAAAATGACTTCTTTGTGTTTTATATTATTTACTACCCTTAATGACAATTGTTTCCTATTCAGGTTTTAGTGGTTTTAAACTATTTTTCATTCTATTGTTTGGTCGAATTTATAAAAATATGTTACAATCCAAAACCAATGTCTACTTCAATTAGCAAACAAGACATGGATGTTTTTTAACGGTAAGTGGTATACTATTATATTATAATTTATTATACGTGTAGTACATCATTTAGTTTATTTCAATAACGCCGGTGAGATCAGACCGAATACCTATTACTATTACCAGTATAGACTAATTTAGAGAAAATATCTGATACTGATAATGGCACTGTTTTAGATGCAAGTTGAGATGGTAAGATACATAGTTATTTAATGTATTATCAACGCTTATAAGAACAAAACCACCTACTGCAATAACTAAAGAAAAATCTTAACTTTTAACAAAAACACAAGTAGTAAAACCAATAGATCACTTGTTACGTTTCAAATCTAAAAACATTGTAAATCAACTTAATGTATTACCACAATAAAATGTATCTTATGTGTTAATCCACAATATATTCTATACATATGCCAAATTTTTTTTAAATCCGTAAAGTAGTTTTGGGAGTCATAACAAACATCAGAATACTAACACAAACCTTCATGTTTATAATATTTTTAGGGTATGATTATTATTGTAATTTACGAATAACGTCATAATAACATGAAAGTATTTTTTTTTTTTCATTTGTTGATTCTGTAAACATCTTTTCTAACAGAAATCATTAATTTATTAAAAACTTTATAGAATTGTTGTATTTTATATTTTTATGCATTCCTGCGTATTTTTATATAATAGTATATAAATAAATATATTTTATTATTTATTAATATATATTTATATAAAGTTTTTTGACAAAATTTGAAATTTAATCCCGTATCAAAAAAAAAAAAATAAAAAAAAAAAAAAAAAAAAAACACTACATTAAAATCAATTTAATACGTCTAGAAATATTAGTTTGAGTTTTCCTGTAAAAATATTCAGATTATTTTCCAACTGAATACAACAATAAACAAAATCGAAAACAATAATGAATCTGATTATTCTATAAACCTTCGCGTGTTTCGTATAATATTAAATAAAACTTATTTTGTTTAATGTACAAAGGTATCGTGAAAATATTACCTATTAATTAAAGTTCTAAAATAAACTATCGTGTAATTAATTGTTAATCGTTAAAAAAAATTATTATATTTATTCAAATGGTGTGAAAGCCCATTTGCGCATCACGTAGTTTACTCCTCGTAAACAACAAATACTTATTTATTTTTCCGTGATAAATCGATTTGCGTATGGAATGTAAATTGAGATCTACGTTGCAAAATTTAACAATAATAATATAGTCAATGTGTGACAACTATAACACATTACCAACAACAGGCACGTCCCTGAGGAGGGGACGAGGGGGGCGATCTCCCTCCCTCATAAGCCGTCTGATGTTCTTTTTTGTTATACAAAATATCCATAATTATTAAGTACAAACAAGTAAAAATACAACTGATTCCAAATACCATAAAAATGATTACGGATCTTGGAAATACTTTGATTTAAACAAAAATGAAATACTTCTCATTTATAAATTTCAGTAAATACTGTGACAACAATTTCTACCAGAAATCTTGATTCAATGTCGATAATGGTACTTTGTCAACAATATTATGTATGCCATTTTATGGTAAAATAATTAAATAAGCTTTATATATTTTATTTAATAATATTTGTTTTATATTGTACCGTTTTTCCTGGTTTTCCTATATTTTATTTTCACATTTGCTAGAAAAATTCTAGGGAAAATCAAATAATTACCTCTTTCAAGTACCTTCCCAGTCAGATTTCCTTTCAGAAAAATTGCTATTATTGTAAATCGGAGCAAGATTTCTGGTAGAAAAGTTGTCTACAAAAAAAAAAAAATATAAACATCTTTGTAAAATCATAAGCTTCTTCGCTTCACTCAGAATTTTAAATAGCTGAATACTTCCACTAAGTATACCTTATATAATGATTTTTGTATTGAACTGAAACATTTCTGTTTAGCTAATATAAATTATTTATCTATCTAAAAACAAAACAAACTCAAAAATGTCAAATGCTTATAAAGAGTTCGAAATTCACTGAAATATCAAAAGTAAATTATAAAAGAATTATTTGAAAACTTCAAATCTCACCAGTTATTTTTAAATGGATTACAAAATTAAAAACCAGAGACGATAATAACGAAACCATTTAAGCCGTATCACTTTTTTGTTTTCCGGCGTATTTTCCCGGTTTTTCTCGACTTTTATGAAAATAATTTACACTACGGATAAATTTACTTGGAAAATCAGAAAACGGACACACCAACGCACCAACTAGATCAAAAATTCTACACAATCTTTCTGGTCTTTTTTCCGATTGGAGCGAGAATTCCGGTGAAAAAAAAAGTTTTCATCAGACAGGAAAAAAAACAGTTATTGTACAAGACCAATATATCAATCGCTCCGTCAAGAATCTAAAAAAATGAATAAAAATCTCTCGCATGTGGTTGATTGGTTGATATCTATCGACAACTCGGGAATAATTGACATGGTTTTTTTTTTTTTAAACTCTTTTAATAAATTCAATATAAAGCATAAAAGTTGGTGATATCGCGGGCACCGGTAGATCGAGAAAACGAACTGCAAGCACCCTCTGGTACCTATTTATATATACATACATTTATATTATTATAGTATACAAAACGATATAATTACAACGTGCGACGGATTATCGCATGCCACGAACAAAATAATAAAAAACCACCTATATAGATAGTAATAATAATATGAACGGAACAATATTTTGCCGCCGCCAGAAATACTCTACACACACGACGAGACGTAATTATAAATCCGATACCAATTGTAGTCTGTATATTATGTACCCAAATTACAATTCGATCGCATTATTATTAACGTTATTATAATATTATGTGTATCGGCCTTATTACAGATTTCGACGACGGCGACGGCCGATGGGAGCGACTACTGGTTTTTACGGATCTATGGATTTTTCGGTGAGATCGTGACCGCTCTGGGCTCTTGGATCGCGTGTCGTGCGTTAGCGTTACGCACCACACGCGGGGATATCGGTTTTTTTTTTTTTTTTATATAATTATTATAAATAATTCGTTTTGTATTAATACGAATTCCGTATATCGGATCACGCTATAATATTATCATTATTATTATAAAATATGTTTAGCGTCTCTGACTAACGTATCACGCGGATAAAAATCATTTAAAACATCCGTTCTCTACACACACACACACACACACACGATTTGTTCAATGTTTTTACGACGCAAAAAATATAATTCACACAAATACATAGTAGGTAAGTACGCGAAATGCGAATTATTTATCGACTTTTAGTAAAAATCTAAACTACAATTACTTCGGATTTTCGATACTATATGTGTACTGTAAGAACGAATCGTAATATACTCTGTGTCGATTTTTTAGACATTTATCCATTATTTATGTATCATACAAAAATAACTCTCGTTATAATTCTCTCGTTATATTAATACGATTTTAACCAGAAGATGAAACACGGAACGAGTTCTTACGTATCGATATATTGAGTACAAAATCATAATAATTATGTATATTACGTCAATGATACAAGATGCTAGAGTAATCGAAACAAAATATATGCATTATATTTCCATGGTTATTTTTGTATTTCAATCGATGATTTTTTTTCTCGCTTGTGAACTTTATGCTCAGATTCGTCTGTTTCCCCCCGCCCCTCATCATCACGGAAATACGCCAATGTTCGGCACTCGTTACGATCCTGCGCGAACCGCGATCAAAAAACTCTTTATTATTTTATGATCGTGTCGTGTAGATTTCGGTGTATAGGGGCAAAAAAAAAAACCAAATCCGCTTAACGTTGTTCGTGAGGACGGACCGCGAGCGACCGACAACTGCGACCGCGTCGGCTACTCTCCTACGCTCGACCGAATCCGAATTTCGGAAATTATAATATTATCATAATTACATAATCTTTTATCCCGCTGCACCGCACGTATCACAAAATATTTTAGGTGTATACCAATATTATACAATATACGGTACAAGATATATATGCGAGACGATGATAATAATTATCATTATATATCCGTGCGTCGGGTGTTCCTGTATCGTTTAATAACTGTTATTTACGTCACGTCACGACTACCGCGATATCGACTCGCGCGGTCATACGATATAATATAACTATATTGTATAATATATGTATATAGGTACCTGTAGAATATTATAGGTTTATGTGGCCAAAAAAAAAAAAAACTTTAGATAATAACGACGAAAATAATACTACTATAGAAATCCGTTGCACGCGAGTAAAACGTATTATAATATACGAACACAATTCGAACTCGTATTATACCTATAATATGGGTAATATAATATAATATAATATTAATAATATTATAAAAAAAAAAAAAAAGAAAAGTATTCGGGTACGATAATAATAAGCGGGGTGATGGCTAGGCGGTATCGCGTTTGTTCGAATGTCGTCTTTGATGTGTTCGGACCTGCGCGGCGCGAGAGCGTAATACGATATTATTATTGTTAGTAAATACGTTAAAGACGACGGCAGGGGAAATATTGTTATAGGGACGTTGTTTAATAATTATTATTTCGCCGGGTGTACCGCGCGCGCGTGAGTAGCCCGGACCGTATAATAGTATGTATACCACGACCGCGGTATATACCGCGTTATTAGAAACGGCGCACGCGGCAAGCGAATTCGCTAGCGGCGAACGCGTCAAACGTGTAGTTTAACGTTTCGAACGATTGCAATATTAATATTAACACGGGGTAACCGCGGTCCATGAATCAGAAAATCTCCGTCGCTTGAGTAGAATTTCCCCGCGGCCGAAAGTTTGTTTGTTTTTTTTTTTTTTTGTCAATTCTGAGTGTAGCCTACAAGGACGTATTGGTTTTACTAACGTATGTCAATTGTTAGTCTGTGTTCAATTTTACTACAAAAAATATCTCGCTCCAATCGAAAAATGAAACTAGATCTTTTTCGTGGCACTTTGTACCTGGTCGGTGCGTCAAGAAACTAATTTTTTTTTTTTTTGAATTTCCGACTTTATCATGACGGGGCAAAACCGGCAAAAAACGTAGAACCGGCCGGAAATTTTACGACAATGGTTTACATTAATGGTTTCGCTATTTTCGGTTTTGTTTTTTACACGTGATTCGGTTAAAAATAATCGTAGAAACTCGATATTCTCACAGAATTAATCTTTCGTAAACGTGGTAAAATTTTAAATCGTCGAGCTATAAATTGGCGGTTACACATTTTCGAGTTTTGTTTGGAATTTTTTTGGTTTTATGCGAATGAAATGCATTGTTCGGCCTAACAGTATTGCTTTAAAATTTCACACGATATTTATTATAAGTTGTACGTAGTGGTAAAAAAAGAAAAATTTAAGCTTATGTTGTAGTATTTTTTTGTGAGCGTTTTAAGTTCAGATTCTGACGAACATCTTATATATTATACGGCATTTCAAAACATATATAACAGAATTCGTTATATCGCATAATCTAACCGGT
This sequence comes from Cinara cedri, assembly GCA_902439185.1. Lineage (NCBI taxonomy): Eukaryota > Metazoa > Arthropoda > Insecta > Hemiptera > Aphididae > Cinara > Cinara cedri. The sequence goes on from CABPRJ010001894.1 coordinate 327,260, forward strand.
TTTTTTTCTGCGGTTCCGTAAAAAGTGCTCCGATATCAAAAATTGCAAAATATCCAAATGTTTTTGTAGATAAACTCAAAATCAAATTTTACTCAACATTTTCATGTGTGATTAAAGAATCACCGTGTATAATTATAGATCCAATTCGATTTCAAAAAGAAACCCGAATTTTCAAAGTATATGTTATTGTGTTGGTATAGTGTATACTATAATATTGAAATACTTCGTGTGGGGGCAGAGGCGAGTGGTGTACACTGTACATAGTATAAGGCGTTTGCTCGCGGGATTCCGCAATAATGTTCAACCAAAACTTCCGTCGTTATTTACCGCCACGTCGACGTAAAGTCAATACATAATGGAATTTCCGACAGTTATTCGTGGTGCTGCTGCTACATAATCATGCTTGGAAAATCGCGACCGAAATATTATACTAGTATAATGAAGTTGAAAACTACTCGAATCTATATAGTACAAGGAAATGACAAAGGAACGGGTAAAACTTAAAAAGGAAATGTGGAATAATTTCAGCGATAACTATACGGCAAGAAGAATTTATAAATCGGGTACAGTACCTCTGCAGTTGTCAGAAATATGATAAGAGAATTAATTGTTATCACAACAGCGTTTAGAAATACTAATGTTGAACAAGTTAAATCCACCCTGTCCAAATCCGATACGGATTCAAGGAAATTAGTGTCCTAAACGAATACATAAAACCTTTAGTTGATGAAAAATAACTTCAGATAAAAATAAAGGAGGGAGAAATGCCGCACCGGACTAGTCACATTTTGAAGTAAAAATTCACTAGGAGGGACTGAGTGGGCAAGAATGCGCAAGAATCGTAATACGGAATTATGAGAGATTCTGATATTTTGAGAGGTTTACAGTGAAATATTTTGTGTCTCTAGACCATTATCAATTTTCTGACGACCAGAATATACTTGGATAAATCATAAATTAAGTTCCGGTTTCGGACATTTTAAGGGTATTTCCAGTTCCACAACCGATTCTTTTCGGGTACAGTTCAAGTTTTTAGATGAGCAAAACGAACAGCCGAAACGATTGCTCAGCCGTTTTCAAAAACTTATGAAAAAAGATTTATCGTCGTATTTTCTACTGTAAAATAGAATAATATTATTACGATCAATACTTATGGATAAATAATTTTTCTGGGCGTGAACCATAGACAATAGTGGAGGTAGAAAATTATATTCAAAATTCTCAACTACCAATTTAAAATTTCCCTTTTTAACTTAAAATGTCTTTTTTAAATTAAAATTTCCCTCCTCCATATATTATAATTTTTCAAGACTCGGACTCATCGGTTTGAAAGATATTTTAACTATAATTTTATACCCAGTAAATATTAAATATCTTTCGAAACAGGATATTTGCCTCCAAATCACTCGATACTGAAACAAGACGCAGGTTTAAGTTTTCGGTATTTGTTTTTTTAGGCTGTTTATTGTCATTTTTATATTTTCATAATATACGTTTCGTATATTATAATTTTACGCACATTGATGATGATTATTATATTTTTTTTTTTTTTTGGCGCCGCCCGAAAGCTGCTCGTTAAATAAATTCTTACGGCGTCATTAATTACAGCCGCGGAACACGCCGTCTGACACTTTTCTGCCGTCGCCGCCCGTGTCCCCTTTGCGCAAACGAGATTAGTGAGACGACCCAATGATGAATGTTGTTTGTTGCTTTCGCTCCGGTCGACTTCCCCGGGTTCGTACATTCCGAATTCCAATAATATATATTATTATATACGTGTATACGTATACAAAATACACAATATCGACTCGCTAAACGTCGACGCTATCGGTTCATCAATTTCACGCCGTTCCGCCAATATAAATGATTTAACCCTGCCGCCGCCGACACCGGGTAATAGTTCGGTATGTCTTCTGTATTACAATACAGTGGCGTAGCCAGGATTTTCCTTTGGGTTTGGGGAGGACATTTTTTACACAGAGGTGGTTTAACTATAGGGTCTCCAACACGTTTACGTGCTGACGCTGAGGTTTTAACATTTAAGTTTGGGTTTCTGTACACAAATGTATATTTATAACGAATTTATTCACGCTAGTCTATTAGTAACTGCCAAGTCTATTGAAGTGATAAAAATACCCCCCCCCCCATAACGATAATATTTCGAATAGTATCGGCAGCACCGGACAACAGTGCGTATCAGCTGAGGTGGCAATATAATAATTTCAATTTGTAGCAAATTGTACACAAAACAGTAGGGCAAATTTCAGTATTCCGTTGAAAACGCGACGTATAAACTCGTTTCGTTTATTTGGCCAGAAATATCTAGAATTTCGGGCGATTGTGGATTCGTTTCGTTGTTGCGCGGAAAAATTGCGAGGGTAATATCATCGCCTCTATATCCACAGAGGTAATAATCAAAAGGCGAATTTCACCAAAACGTGTAATAATAACCGTTCGACAAAATCGTTGGATTATTATTAAAATGTTACGCGTACGGTACGCGATACAAGACGTGGGTAAAAAAATAAAAAATAAAAATGACAATTTGTAAGAAACCGACTGAAGAGGCGGCGGCGGCGAGTCGGTGTTTAAATCCGATTACTTCCTATCACGAGGTAGTCACGCCGCGTCGATTGATTCGATCTATCACACGGATGGCGGGCGCTTTGAATAACACGATATCCGCACGCATCGTCCGTTCGCTATTATTATATTGTTATTACTATCATCATTATTTTATTTTTGACGTTTAATTTCACATTGAAACATTTACGATATTACATTTCAAACGGAATAAAAACGGGGCGGGGGTAGGGAGGAATATATATATATAAAACGACGGGTGACGACGAACGGAAGGCAACACTATAGCGTGTTTTTCACTTGAAATAATAATACGAAATATTTCAAACGGGCGGAATCGGATTGAAACTGATTTTTTTTTTAAAAAATTTTATCGAAGAACGGCGATTCAAAATACACATTTTAAGTCTATATTCTCGCGCACGTGCAATAGAACTTGAAATGTCCGTATTACATTGTGCGAGTGTAATTTTCAAGACAGTGTACACCGTTTCTACACATCATTTCTTCATTTTTCTAGTCATGCGTTTCGATAGTGTTTTCGAAAATTCGAGAAAAAAAATTTTTTTTTTTTTCATTAACTTTATACGATTGTTATTTAGGGTAATATTCGGGATAGAATAAAACGCATTAGTCAAAGTTACTTGAAAATGTACTATTCAAATCTGGGATGAAAAAAGAATAGTTTAGTTTAAGTATAGTTATAGTTTAAAAAATATATAAGTTTTATTGTGGTGCACGCGCCGCAGGGGTTACCATTATAAAAATATGCTTAAAACGTATACTTTACAAAACCGGACAAGTTAACTAATTATTTTAATTTGTATAATACTTTAAACAAATTAATTCTAAAAGCAAATAAGTTAAGTTATAAATTTTCCAAAAAATACATACTCAAGTTATGTTAAAAGCTAGAAGTTATTTATTTTTTATGTTAAATATATACCTTCAACTAAAATGTATACTCATAAACGTATTGTATATACGTCGGAGATAAAAAAGCTATATATAGTTATTATGCAATAAGAATATAAATAACGTTTTAGAAAAATAATTAAATTAAGTTAAAATTACTTATTAAATAACATGTCAAATTATTTTCTAATGTTTTATAGGTATATATTCTTTTTTCTAGTTCAGTTAAAATTATCAAAATAGCAACTATTATAGCCGATTTCTGCCCATTTTAGGTCTTTATCGGTAATTAGTAGGTACCCTCAACTTTGCTAAAAAAAAACAAAAACCTCATTTCAATTTAGGTCCACCTGGAAGACATTTTTCTTGTTAACGTTTGAATATGGTATTGAAAAAAAAAAATATAAAATTTGTCCATAAGATTCCTCGGTTGTTATTCTAGATTTTCAGGGAAGCAGATATAGTTTTTAAAACTATTTAAATTCTTTCTAAAAAAAGCCTAAAAATACCAAAAGAATTACACATTTAGTATAGACACGTCAAGTAGACACGTATTCTCAATAAATAAATACCACGAAGGATAATTCTTGATAATTCTTTATAATCACTATACTAATCACTGACTACTGATAAACAATGTACACATTAACACAGAAATTTTTGGCTCTGACATGATTATAATCCAATGATTATAAAAGAAAAAACTTCTATCTATTTCATTCTATTCTGAAGAGACAAGAATTATTTCTATGTATGTATCTATAATGGATATCTCGACGATTATCAACTCTATCGAGCTTAAAAAACGAAATAAATATAAAAAAAAAAGTGAAATTTGAAATAATAAAAGACGGAAACTTCTGGTTCCCAACCCGCGCAGTTATTAAACGATCGCCGTATTTTAAATATTATTAATTGTAAACAAGAAATCGCGGCGTTTACCAAGTCCAACAATAATGTATACGCTGCAGTATAGTGTATAATATGTTAATAAATGTATTTTTCCTTTTCCTCCCTGCCGGCTTCCCCTACTAGGAAATTATCATAATCAAATTTCAATCAATAATAGGTAAATATATACTATTAATAATAATATTATTACCTATATGTGTTATTATATTATACTGCATCGCTGCCGTCTTATCGTGCGCGGTGTAGTGCAGTGCCCGTGAATGTGGACACGCCCCGTCGCCGTCGGAATTATATAGGTGGAGGTATACACAACAACTACTATAATACAATAATATTAATGATATCGTAATAATTTTATAAAACGCGTATTGTTGTGGATTTTTTATTATTTTTTTAATATAATTACAATATAATATGCGTTTTTCAACGGACATATTATCGGCTACAGTTGTCCGCGGTATTTACTTTTAAAAACCCCGGACGACATGTGCGCCACCGGTGCAGTGCAGGTGCAGCCCGGCGACGACGCACTATAATAATATTAATAATATTATAATTATCGGTGTCGACTCGATCGACAGTTTATAGCTACCACTACTCGGAATTTGTCGGGCGAAAGAGAAATTTTATATAAAGAATAGAGGGGAAAAAATTGCTTTTATTAATGCGAGGCCTCGGTAGCGATTCAATAATTATTACAAGCAGGTCTTGATTGCGTATTACCGGATAAAACGAACAAAAATCTAGACGAAACGATAGGATGTTATTAAATCCATATTAAAGCGCAGGAAATGTTTACTTTCGTTTTTTTTTTATATAGATTTTAGCGTAACAATTAATTTTCAATTCGACCAGAAACACTTTTGTAGGAATATGCGTGTCTGTCGTTGTTCAAACAGCCAGTAACGTATTAAATTGTGGATCAATAAGAATGATATATCAGAGAAGGTAATACGACGAGGGCACGTAAACAGTAGACGTAAGAATGACAATAACAATTAAGGGTTAGAAAAAAAATTGTCCAAATGATTTGGAATTTTAAAAAACTGATAACAGAAGAAGTAAATAAATTAATATTCCGTTGTTACATATACCAAAATAAAGTGGCACCGCCATATATATTTGAATTCACTAAATAAATAGCGACAACTGTCGATTGAAATGGATTTATTTTAGAGAATCATATAGTGAGACCTAAACACGGTTTTCTCTACGCATTTTTGTCATATTATTACATCGTAACATTATAATTTAAGAGCACATATTTAAAAAAATAAAATACATTTATATTTTTTTGGAAATCAGACGTGAAATTAAAAACGCAAATCTGTATATAAATTGATAAAATAATTGGTATAGGTAAATATTAAACTTGAAATATTATTATGAATTTGTATTGAGAAAAAATACTTCGTGCATGATCCGGCACTGTGAAAGCCAAACGCACGTATACCTACCTACCTATAATATAATAGAATATACTTTTACTATTCTAACATCAAAGGTGGTCTGAATAATAGTGAACAGTAATGGCGCTATGTATGTCTTAATTAATAGCCATGTCGAAAATTAGGTCACGGGATTATTTGTTATTTTTTTTCGAGGTTGATGTCAAACACACCTTCGAAATTTAACTTTAACCCTATTGTCGCAGTGCGATATGTATATAATGTGTATTTTTTTTTTTCGAAAGGGAAATCGTAAAAATTAAACACAACCTATACGACCGACTTTTTACATACGTATATATATATATATTAAATTATATACGTATAATAATATACACATTGTATATATTATAATATCATAATGATATTAGAACTGGGTGATGTAATAATACCGGCCGATCGGGGAGCAGCGCGCGGCTTCTTATGTTGTAAAACAAGTCTGCCGTTTATATTATTAATCCAAGACATCGCTCACTCGATTAATATAGTACGGATTCCTTTCTAAGAATTTATAGCACATATACGTGTATAGTCGCCTAATATATTATAATAAGTCCTTGTAAAGCTTCTGTTTAATAATATGATAATATACAGGTATAAGTATATATATATATGCCGTATTGCCGAATATTATATACACGAGCGTCCACTATACGACGACGAAAAACCAAACAAAATGGATAGGTACCCTGCAATATACTCGCGCAAATAGAATTTAAAAAAAAAAATAATAATAAAAAAAAATAGTTATAAAAAAGTCACATTTTTTTTTTTTTTTAAATCAAATGATCAAAAAATGATTAAAACGCGTATTTTACAAGTGACGGCGAACGTACGATTTTTGATTGAATTCTCGTGATCTTTTTTTTTTTTTATTTTATGGTAAATATCCAATTACTTTTCCAAAACTATAGGTAAATATAGAAATTTCACAATAAGGGCATTGGAAAACAATTCCGGCGAACCAAAAAAATTTTAATTGCTTTACAAAATAATGGGTCTTGTCACCTAATCTCCCATCTATGTGGCTATGTGAAAAAAAAATGCTACTAACATACTATTCACTAGGTGTAATATCTATGCACAGTGTCGTATAAATGTTAAAATATCTAGATTATTAATTGAATAATTATCTAAAATCTAAATTTCTAGGTGTTATCAAATAAGTATACATGTTTGGCGATTTTTTAACGAATCCAAAAGAGAAACTTGCTGCCACTTGGCGGCGCGTCTGCAATTTTTCAATTAAAATGTTTTGCTTAAACCATGAAACCACTGAAACTGAAACGAAAAAAATGCAGAAAAGTTCTCCAAAATCTCCAAAACTGTCGAGTCGCTCTTCTTTCGGATTCGTTACGAAATCGCCAAACTCGAAAAACGTATTTTACAAAAACGTCGGTAAAATCAAAACGAAGAAATCCATAGAAAATCTACAGTGGAAACAAACGTGCTCAGAAAAAGTCATCAAGAAGCAAGCCCGCATATACACCACGTACATAGTCTGCTGCACTTCAACGCTCGGTTCCCGAGTAATACTACACGTGCAGTCTCGAGACTCTTTGATTAGTATGTGCATTTCGAGATTAAACCACTCAAATAAAAACTCCGTAGACGCCGTAACGAAAACACGAACGGATTGCGGGAATGTGGCGGATAGGACCTGACCGCCCCTAACCTCCCTCGAGCCCCGCGCACGCAGCCGGTCATACTATACTTATACATTTATGTATTATTCGTATGTGCGTGTATATATGTATATACGTCGGACAGATATACAATAATATTAATATAATAACGGTATACGGACGTATACCTATTATATTGTTAGGTTATACAGTGCCCGGGGACGTTTAAAACGGGGGCTGGGGGCGGGCGTGGTGGAAAGAAAAAGGAAAATAAACGCGTTTTTGTTTTTTCGTCATTCACCGCGCGTATGCCCGTTACAAATATACGCGTTTCCGAGCGCGTATATAATATGCATAATACCTGTATAAATATTTACGATTTCACCCTCGCCGCTCGAAATATCATATTATCGGCGGTATACCGTGGCCTACACACACGTATATTACTGCGGGACGAGTACCCATATTTAATATACGTTATGATATACCGCGTATCGGACGGTATTTCAACGTACACACACGCTGCAGTCAGCAATGTAATAATATTATCATAATATATACCTGTCGACAATAATAACAATAATAACATTGCGTCTTTGTCGTGCGCGTTCGTTTACAATTTTTATGAGAAACACAATGTATACAACAATATGTATAATATAATAATATAAGGTACCTGCCGCCCGCAATAACAATAATAGCAATAATAATAATAATATAATAAATGCGTGCGACTCCAACCGGCCGGCCGGTTCGTGCAGTTTTCAGGTCAATACTGCAGTAAATATATATCATTAAAAGGGGAAAAAAATGTGCATATATATATATTATTTTGTTACCTATAGTAATATTTATATCATTATTATTATTATAACAATATCATCCCCGTTATGCGTAGCCCGGCGCCATGCTACGGACCTGTTTAATATAATATGTGTACGGCGATATAATATTATTATATTTCATTTTTTCGGAAAATAAGTTATTATATGTACTCGCTAACCCACACCCTGGTGGTGTGCACGGGAATTTTCAACGGGACACTACACGCAGTGAATAATAATCGAGATTCGCAAATAAATCGTAGAATCGTAAATCGTTTTCTACGTAACATACTATAATACAAACAGGCACCTGATCCGACAACGAGAGTTCAATAGCCGGAACCGAAAAATCTCCAATATTTGTTTTATTCGATAATCAAGCTTTTTTTTTTTCCTTGCAATTCGGCTAACATGTGTAATTTCGATAAAATTATCAAATACACACTCGTGGTTGTCGTATTTTTGAACCAATAGAGATGGAGGTGTGACTCCCTCCGGACACGTCACCGTACCTTCCTACGAATCGCTTCTGTCAGCCTCAAAGGACTGTGGTGGAGCTATTATGATCTTTCCACAAACAGAAGCGTATATGTATATCCTACATAAGAACCATCGTGGCCTGCAACCTCGAAAAAAAGAATAATTTAATATTAATTCGTATAATAATACTCATAAAGTTTTCAAGACAATTGTTGTTACAATTTTGAGGTATTAAAGATAAAACCTTATCGATGTGCTGTGAAAAATAAAAAATGGCACCGCGGTCTATACCCGAGACTGTTTTTTATTGTAATATCAAAATCAGTTGTTTTTTACTTTTAAAAACTTTAAAAAAGCTGAAAATGATGCCACGATTGTTCTCAGGGATATACAGGGATGGTCAAGTTACTTTAAAACTTATAAGTATATATTATGGGTTTTTACCCGAAAAACGGTCCGATAGAACTATACGGAACAATTTCGAGGCAATCCGTTGAATCTCCGATGGATATTTTGTCTGCCGGTTAAAACAGATCATATATAACGCGAAAGACTTAACTCGCAACAATGTGTTATTCTCGACTATATCCGGCTTTTAGTTTTTGTATACGCTTAAGTCGAAAAAACGGATCATTTGAAAGAGTTCGCGTCACCACACAGTTAATAATAATATGTGCTCCACTATAGTATTCCACAATTACAGAACGACAATAATTTAAATTACGAAATATCTCGGAAAGTGAAATTTCTACGACAAATTTTACTCATGAAAGTTTTAATACATAATATATCGCTATTTAAAAATCAAAAACAAGATTTCGCTCCCCTCCCCCCCTAAAAAAAAAAATAAAAATAACGGTAAAGTAAAATTTTTTAGAGCTATGAGATTTTTTTTTTAAGTTTCTACGAAATTAATAGTGACGAATGCTTTTCTCGATATAACGTGCATCGATCACTCTGTATACAGTAGGTATGTATGCGTAAAATTAATACAGGCGCGAACGGACTCAAAAATTAATTTACAATGATAATATTATACTATACGCCTACCCTAAATATAGTAACAATCCGCGTTGACGCAGACGCACTGCACCGCGGATCATCGTAATTCATAAAGTACCTACACTATTTATAACTCAAAAAATAATAATAATAATAATAAATTGGACGATGACTTTTTTTTTTACTTCGCGCGCGCCGACGACCCGGGCAGGATAATAAAATAAGACGGTTCGTCGCCGCGATAAATTTAAAACGATTCGCGGGGCGGGCGCGAACGACGACGTGAAATCGGCAGTTGACCGTCTGCACACGTGTGCCAATATTATTTTTGCTTTCCCCGACGTTAATGTAAAACCACGCGAAAAATCGTTTGTGTCTGGCGCCGATCGACGGCGTTTTATAATAATAATAATCATATATTACATTGTTGTACGGGAGGGGAGAGGGGGTTGGAAAAAATCATCGTAAACGACAAAATACGACTCCAAATGTATTTTTTAATAATAATATTACATTTAATAACGTGTAAAGGGTACACGATGAAAGGAAAAACTAGAAAAGTCACTTTTTCGTGAGTATGTTTACTATTACTTTTTTTTCTGTGGACAACTTTTCTATCAGAAATTTTGCTCCAACTTTTGAGTATAGAACTTTTTCTAAAAGAAATTTGACTGGGGTGGTACTTCAGGGAGATCTTTTTTTGATTTTCTTATCAGGAGTTACCATAATAAATTTGAAAAACCGGGATAAAACGTAGGAAAAACGGACAAATATACGTACACGTATAAAAAAATTTTACTTAGAATCGTTTTTCATTAGCAATAGTTTATCGTTGCGTACAGATATAAATTAAATTCCCTTTTGTATCCCATTTCCCCAACTATACCCTTAGGTGTATACCCTCTGGTTTAGGTACCAGAGGCTCACAAATTTCGCGAAGTATGTCTGTATCCTTTTTTATTGTATGTTATATTACAACGTGGTTGTTATCGTGCGTTTCAAACATGATTTAATTCCGTTTATTGTAAGTATGTTTCAAAATCTAGAGAACATTTCACACAATCCGAACTTTTTACTTCTACCGATTTGTTACGTTTTGAAACTACGAACATGTTTTTCTCGGATAAAAAAAAAATAATGACTTTCTTGAGTTTTTTTCTGTACTTTTCATATACGTATCAAATGATATTTTCATTTACAATAAAAAAACAACGTCGAATTTAACGAAAACCGCCGAACCATTCTGTTATTTTTTCTCCCGTTATTAGGAAAAGTAAAGAAAATTTTAACGAAAAAAAAAATCTTTAAAATATGCACCGATAACTGTTATGTAGATATCCAAACAGTTATAAATGGAAAGTTCCAATGAAATTTTTGTTCGATTGGAACAATATTTGTTTAGGTCGAAATCGTGTTGAACAAATAAAAACGTCCAGAATCTAAAATCTGCTGCCAAATTAAACTTAAATTTTTATCGGCATGCGAACGTCGGGATTGCAGTAGATACACGTGCATGGCCGAGATGAAAACACGCGCGTTATTAAGAGGGCGCCACACCCGCATATATATATATATACTGTCCCCGTCTTATAAACGTACGCCACTGATAATTTGCATTCAGTAGAACAAAATACTTAGTACCGTTAGTTTTAATATTAAAACGAATTTACCTGTTACCAAACTTAAAGGTAAGAACATTATTCGTGGCCCTAGGTACCTCGGTGTTTTATCGATATTTATATTTTCAAGCGAGTTACAAGTTTGTGAAATATCACAAATTTAAAAATGCTTATATTATTTGTTTCCTGCACTGTCTGTCTCGTAACATAACGAAAAAGACATTCCACACTTTCACAATTATTGCGACTCTCCGGTTGAGTTTAGAGCAAACCGATACGTATATATCATATATTATATTATAAAAGAGAATATTTATTAAAGTTTCTTTAAACGATTTAAAAAAAAAAAAAAAATTATCTTAATATACACGTTTTAATTATACTCGTTAATACCTATCATTGATAAATGAAAATATGAAATTATAACGAATCAATTTCGTCGTAGTATTTAATATTAGTTGTATTACAATAGTAGAACGATGAACATAATAACTGCACAAGGTCGTCATCAGTCAATTAAAATTTAAAATATTTCATATATATATATATATATATACACGTACACGTGAGACAATGGACTTTTCAACACAGAGCCGTTGACCCCCTAAGGCTCGATAAATAATAATATTATTTGGTAAAATATTAAAACATAATTGCAGAATACGACGACGTCGACATGTAATTATATATTGACGGACAAATATGGAACAAAATCATCGTTTGAAACCGACAAAAATATTATGGATATTATTATGTTAGGTTAACTTTAATACCTACAAGATTAAATTAGTTTTCGGCATCACACAAAAACAGATAATATTATTATTAGTCATTACCACCGATATATTATAAAATAACTATGATGTACAGATAACTGACTCTACGGGTAAATTTGAAGCTTGATGCAATAATATGTTATATATATATACAGTGGCGGTTACCCTATATAGTCTATGAGGTAATCAAGCACCCCTGCAGATGTGAAATGATGTAGATGATGATAGGTAAACTTTCTTATATATCATAGTATCGTAGTTAGAGGCCGGAAGATCTTATGATAATCAGCGTGACATTCCATTATCTTCAGATGCAATTCTTTATCATTTTGCACAAAAAAGTATTGATTTGACTAAGAAATTAGTCTAGTTCTTTTCCTTAGTTAATATAACACTTTAACACACAATAGAATAAGTTAAGAAAGTGAAATGTTTAGAATTTCTCTCTTGTTTGTCAATAAAAAATATAACTAAATAATAATATTATAGTATAACATTATAATAAATAAAAGAATTTATTCGTGTTTTTTTTTTTTAAGTATTATTAATAATTTGTATTATCAGTTTTGTTTTCATTTATTTAAATATTGATTTGTTATTTGCTTATAAAGTCTAAATTTCACGATGGTTCCAAAATCCGTTAAACTTACATTATAGCGATTATGAAATCTATATATTAACACTCCTAATTTACAAGTAAAAGAAGGTTCTATAAAATAAGTATTATAAGGTACAGTGGAGGTAGTAGTATATAACTTTGTGAATTTTGAAACTGCTAAATATATTTAAGATAGTCGTCGTTATATAAATAGGTATCTGCAAGAAGGCAAATCGTATTGATTAACCCTCGCAAAACATTTTTTTTATGCCACGGATCGTCTGATCAAATATACTGTAAGCCAACACACTCGATGATATAATACTATTCAATGGCTTTTTTCGTGCGCATTACGACACACTTGGTGCACTATGAAAATGTACACCTACCACCTGCATTTTCATTATAGGCGATTGCATCAGTGATCTAATTCAAATATGTGTGTGTACCGCGGAAAGTCTGAACAAATAGCCACTGAAACCACTACAATAACTCTATTACACTGCAATTTATTAGTAATATTACGGAAAAGTCCATACGAGAGATAAGCTTCGTTTATCACTGTGATTTATCAGTAAAAACACTTATGACTGAGTAACTATATAATAAGTATGCAGCAAGTTCAATTTTTACCGTATTGCGCATTAATACGGTAAAACACGGGATAAACACCGAAGTTATGACGTCGACTGCACGCGATTTTCTAATTTTATTATTGCATGTAGTATTTTCTAGTAATGTGGGGTGACTATTATTTTCCCGTTTTTTCTAGGGGATGTGAACGATAAATTGTATTCACAGAATAGTGGGGGCTTGCTATGTCGCCCTCCCCGGTGTGTGCATTACAAATGTATACACCCACGACCCACCTCATTTTTGATGAAATAATTTCAATTTTCAAACAAACAAAATTATATTAATTATTTAAAAATTATAGGTTTAAGATAAGACATAAACATTACACCACAGTTTAACCTCGGCGACCGTGAGTTTTACACAATAAATTATCATGATTATCAGAATATCTTTTTTTTTTCTAATTTTTGTTTTTTTTTTTTTTTAATCGAAAATGTTTAATTAATGAATATAAATTATAACTTTATAATTTATTTATATATATACACACATAGTACATAAAAAAAAATCCATGGGACATATCTGGGATAGATTCGCTCAAAAACGCCACTGATAATACAGGAAACCCGTTCACCATATGTTTAATTACCTATATCCATATGAAAATTAATCGCGAATTTTGTGTGAAATATGCCCTCTTAGTATATTATAATGGCTGCTGATTACCCCTACCTATATTATACAGTTAGATACCATAGTGTTGTTTTCTACATCACATCTATGATGCGGTTGTTAGATCCGGATTCCCCGCAATCGGTGAACAGCTGCGCCATGTCGCGCCACCGGTTGGTTACTACAGTCGCCAAAAATATTGTGTTTATAGTTTCCTAGGTACCTACACGCGCAGCCGGCCATGGAATGAAATATTATTCGCACGGCTTATTTATTTTACTACGTATTATTTGTGCAGAGGCATGCGAATTGGAAATAATTAATCACAGAGATCACGGACCATATAGGATATGCGATTTCACACCCAGAAAGTCGTGTTAAGTTTCTTAAATTGGAAATATAATGTAATTACTGTTATAAACAAAAACTGAAAACGTTTAATAACGATGTTGTTCTATTTGTGTGACAGTACAATGTGCAATTTTCACGTATTGTTATCGAACGAAGACGAATTAAAAGCGGAAATTCGCTAATTAAGAGCAATTGGGCATCTTGAAAAAGTATCTACGATAAAAACAATGCATAAACAGCTATAAAAATATTATTGAAATATGATAATTTCCCCAAATATGTTGGTAGTTATTTTAACTCGTGTAACTATTCAAGTTCCGAGCTGCATCTGTGAACAGCAATTTTCGAAATATTGTCAAAACAAAATTAAAGCGAAACACTCGAGTGTTTAAACACTCGTCGAAACACAGTGTTCATGGTATTAGTGGGACAACATTTTGCAACTGAAATTAACTATAAGTAATTTAACTATAATTCGTTAAAGAATTTAAAGTATTAAACAAATTAAAACCAAGCATTAAACGACCTTCGGACTGTTAAGAGTTAAAAAAAAGATAAAGCATAATTCAATTATTTATAAAGCGATTAGGTTTATGTTGTCTTAAACACTTTGGGCAAATTGTGTACTAAAATTTTATTTTACACCTGCAAAAATTACCTAGTGCCTGTCAGTTGACATATAAGACGATTCTTTGATAATCGCGAAACAGCGATTATTTAAACGATGGTTTTGGGTATATTTGAGAGATATATAGGTACCTCACTTGTTTTACTCAGGTATCAGAACATATATTCAAATTCACCGATGTCGATTAAAAAAACAAAAACGTATAATATTTTTCATTCGGGTCACGTGTTTGATGTTTCGGCACATACTGTGACTGTTGTACTGTTTCGTCGCGTTTTAATTTTGGATTTTTTCTTTTCGCGATTAATATATTCGCGTAATATTCGAAAACGGTCCGACGTTACACACACACACACACACGCACATATGAACACACCATGTTGTTCGCATCTGGCGGCTGCGGCGCGCCCGAGGGGAACGGATCGAACGACGCGAAAACGAGCGGTGACGATTGGCGACGGGGGACGCCGTTGTCGTTATAATATTGTTAGTATTATTATTATTATTGTTGTTATTACGAGTATATTATATCCTCGACGGCTGTCCGGAGGCGTAAAACGCACGCGACCGCAGGCGGTATTGCGTTAATCTACACAGTACGACAAAGTAGTGTCGAGGATAAAAAAAAAACGGAGTAGTTATAATCGGTAATAAGTAATTATTACAGTGATAATAATTCGTATTGTTGGATAAACCCGATTAACAGTGACGCGGATGACACCAAAGAGATCAAAATGTCGAATTGAAATTTGCTAAGTTGACATTCTCCTCGGGCCGACAAAATGTTTTTCAAACGGATATCTACCGTTGGATTTAAGAACTATGTAGGTGGTCGGAGTGCTAAGTGTTTTATATGTTTTTGTTACGCGGAACGGAAGTTTGGACGCCAAAGAAAGCGGATGTTCTAAAAACCTGAGCATTTCCAAAAATGTCTGTGTTTCCGTAGATAGGGTCATCAAACAAATATCATATTGGGATGCAAAATCTACAAACGTAAAAGTCTTCGGAACGATAGGCAACGAAACAGAGGTGACGAATAGTATGAAATCTAAAGAAGCCGTAATACTTTGGAAAAATTCTAAGGGGGCGAGAAACGTGTGTTAGCTTTTATATCTCGTAATACGGGGACAAACTTGTGGAAAGTGAAGTAGTTCACGTATTTCGTCGAGCTATAGAGACGCAATAGACGCCCTGTTTCATCATTATCGATATTAAACGTTATTAAAACAAAATGGTAAGTATAGGTAACTAAAACTCTAAAAACACGACAAAATGTGCATTACGCAAATGATTTTCGGCTAGCCGAATTGTAATATTAATATATATTTCTCGGCACTAATATTAATTTTAAATACAGTGCTACTATTATAGAATAATATCGGAACAATAATAATAATTAGACTGTATACTATGTATATCGTTACAGTAATTATTATTACGGTGATTAAAAAAAAAAATTAATAGTATATCCGTGTATTGTAATAATACTAAATTTCAGGCGACGAACAGACGACCGCGCGGGTGACATTAAAATATACGCGGCACGTGTAAAACACTTTAACCGTGGAGCATTTAGAACGATCGATTAAAAAATACGAGTACATAATAATGTAATACGTTTAACGTGACAAAAAAAAAAAAACACCGACCGTCATTTTTATTATTTCTACCTACAATTATGTACGCAGAAAACCTTCAAATGAACCCATATAAAAACGAACGCGCTTTCGTTTATTTAGACAATAAAAAAGTTTGTATACAATATTTACATGTATCAATAATTTTGCGTATGAAATTTCGTCGGTCCGGATCGAATGATATGATTAGCCCGCGGATTCGTTTTCGTTTTTTTCAACATTTTCGGAGCCGGAAATATAGCTAAAAGAGGGCTATAGATTCGATAGTCCGATTTCCATAATAAGGTACATAACTTCACGATATATTATAATTTGATTATACATACATTTTTTTTAAACGTTCTCACCTAGTTTTCGCTGTTAAATTGAGCGTAAATTCAAATTCTGATTTTTGATATATAAAAAATAAAAGACGATATTTTCACAACACACGACGAGGAGTGGCGATACTGACTTTGGTTTTTTAAAACGAGATTCTACATATGTTTTAATGTAAATCGTGAGTCAAATGATTTTCCCGAAGATCTTGATGTATTCGTAATCGAAATCCAAACGAAAAGATTCCGAGTTGTTTCGCTTGAATTACTAAGGATAAAAGCCTTTTGAGGGAATTGGACACCGACCGTTTTATAGGAGTCGCGTATAGGCAATATTTGCTCGTCTTGAACCGTGCGGTTATCGAAAAACCGATTTTATTCTACTAGTCTTTAAAATATTAATTTGGAAATTGGAAGCGACGAGTTTCTGTCTGTCTTACACACGTGAGATATGGGAATTAAGACGTGTTTTATTTCCGACGTACCGATCGATTTAGTGAAGCGATAAGAATTCCCAAAGCAGATTTTAATTTGTCCCGAAGTCTACATAAGATTGATTATCCCACTTTTTTGATTTTTGATTTAAATTTCTCAAAAAAATAAAATATTCTATGATTAAAATTACTCTTTTGTTAATATAACGTTTTTTAGAATTTAAAGAAATAAATTTAAAAATATATCTATATCTCACATGTTTAAGATAGACAGCAACTCATCGCTTCCGATTTCCTTAACTATCTGGTATTAAAAAACACGAGTATAAACGATAAATTAATTTATTGTATTTGGCCGGGAATGAATATAAAATTGTATAGCTATATATACAATAATTACGTGTTATAAATGTGCAATTGGCGATATAACCTATGTATTTTGTGATGTATACATAATCCCGCGCTATAATACGCATTAATTAAATGTTATTTGCTACGCATTTAACTGTGATGCGTATAAACATAGCATTATATATTGTTAACAGAGTGGAAATTTTCGCCGCGTTTGTCATTTTTGTCAGAAATATTAATATTATACTACTATGGTGTGACTGTGTTATAGATACTATAACTATACTATTTATAATACTATTTATAATTACAATGCGTCTGAAAAACTGCACAAAGACGGGCGTTTACGCGTCGTTTACGCCCGCCGTCTGCCGTGCACAAAACGCGTGTATAGGTATATATTATAATAATATATTATGCAGATTGCCAGGTTTTTTTTTATTATTATTATTATTATATTTTTTTTTTTCCAATTGTAAGTACACGTCATAATATTATATAATTATTGTATAGGCTCGGTGGAAGAAAAAAAACGAAAAAATATATACGTATATATTACACGCTTATATACCCATCACGCCCCGGCGGGTAATTAAAAACCGCGAGCGCGCATCATGACCAAAGCGTATAAACTTCGCTATAATACATAATAATATACACAAGTTTTCGGGGGGGAAAAAAAAAAAAAAGTTTGACAATACAAATGGGCGTAATTCATTTGGGCGGCGAATAAAAAAAAAAAAACCACGAATTCGTTTGGGTGTGCATCGTAATAATATTATTAGGAACCTGCCTGTGCATATAGTGTACGTATACGCGTACATATTATTATATTAGACCCGCAGCCTTCAAATCAGACCATCAAAAATAAAAAGTGAATTTTCGCCGCGATAATAGTACGTATGTGTTCGCGGGTTAATATATACGGGCCGATTCTTTTATCGCGATGACTTAGTATACGGAGATTTAATTTCGAATAAAATTAATTTCATAGGGTTTTTTTTTTTGTATTTGGTTAGTCGCTATAATACTGAATCATACACACATACATAACATTACATTTTCGTTATTATTCTCAAAACAGAAAAAATGCCTTATTCCGTATATATTATATGATCACTATCATATTATAGGTAATACCTATAATAACTATACTGATTTCAAAACGGTAACCTACCCTTCCGCACTTACAAACCGGAATCGAAAAGAACGTTTTGGTCGATTCTGTATTCGCATTTCAGTTGTAAACATTTGAACATGAAATGTTCAAATAAAACTAACACAATTTCGCAATGATTAAAGAAAAAAATAAACGGAAATCGAATTTCCTTAAAATCACCGGAGAAAATCACTGGATCGAGATGAAAAAAAAATGCCGATTCTGCGGTGTTTTAGGAGAAAAGTTGGAAGGGAGAATATATGGAGCACCTAATTTAATTTATGTTTACACGCAACGATTAAAAAACTAAGAGTACAATTGTTAGCTGTTTTAGTAAAACTATTAGATATACACATGGCTGTTCAGTTTAGCATTCACAATTATTTACGTCTTTTGCCTTTAAAAATCTGTGAAAAAGTAAAAATAATTTTAACTTCAATAATTGTCCAAATTTATCAATAACTCAGGGAAAAGTAAAAACTAAATTCAAACAATTGAAATTTCAAACATTTAGCAAAATTATACAAAAACCTATTTAAATCATTATAATATACTAATATAATATTCCGTATTTTCAATTGGTTTTCAATGTACACACTCAGAGCCAGATTGTGTTGTACATTACACGACTCGTTGAAGATACTTTGAAAAGTATACGTTTGGGCGGTGTTTAAAATTCAACTTCAAAAATGTTATCGGAGCACCCCGTCAATTTGTTCTACGCAATGTGAACCTCTGCAGTAACGATTCATAATCTGTTTCAAAGGTCGCTACTGTAGCCAATAAAAGCGTAATATAAAAACATTCCCATTATATCGATACTTTTTTGTATTATTGATTGTATAGAGAAACCGACTAGGACGGATATCATAAAAACATATATAATTAATGACGTGTGCACCAGAGAACAATGATGACTAGGACGTCACGAGCCGAACCTCCTCGCAAAGTAAACTTCCTCCGGGATACCGAGAAATCTACCGATACACATTGCGGCGGTTTTTAAAACGCATTTCCAGCGAAATTTTATCGTACTACATGCATATTTTTTTTTTAAATTTATACGATACACGAAATGCAGTTAAATATAATTATTGCTGTTTACCTATCGACAATAAAAAACCATAAAAAAAACAACACAATAACGGTATATCAATACATTGTTTGTACGAAAAGCAAGCGTATAAATTAATAACGTTTTGGCCAAGATCGCTTGTATATTATATATATATAGAGGTTATAAATTCATATACAACGAGGATTGCAGATTTTAAAATAACATTTTATACATTAGTGTGAGGGGAGGGGGCTATAAAGAAGGTGGGTTCGGTGGGTGTTTATGTTGTGCACCATTGTTCATAATATTCCGTCACGTCGCTGCCGGTTCGGTTTTTGATTTCATCCGAACGGTTTTATCGCGCGAAATAAACGCAGGGCGGCGCGTAAAATACTTAATAATATTTTATTTTTCAAATCAATACAATGTAACCGCCGCCGGCGGGCGAACCTATTGTGGTTAGAGACAGAAACGATAATGTAGGTGCAATCGATTGACGTTTACGCTACGTACATTTTTCACCGAACAAAACGCGTCTATTTTTTTGTTTTCCCCCGTAAATTAATAATAAAATATATTACAATAATATACGAGTGTACGAGTATAATATAATATAGGGCGTTATTACGAAGACTACGGATAATTAATTTTCGTTCCGTACGTGTCAATTTAAACATATCGGTACACATTCACTTTTAAACATTTTATTAATAATAATAATAATAAAAATTCCATTATTTTAATAGTGTTTTCGAACATATTTGTCGACAGTAAAAAACATATTAAACGCACGTCGTTATCGTGTCTGTAATAATTATAATCTATACGATAAAACAGATACCTGCCTATAGGTATCTAATATTAAAATATGTAGCAGTTACCTATAATACATCGGTTATAGTATTTTATTTTTTTATTCGAGTGGAATTATAAAAATATAATAACGCACCTAATCTTATTATGTCGTTTAACGTGCACGACACAATGACGCGTGTACAGCCGTTATAATAATTATATAGGTATTTACAGGATGTATCCGCGGGATTTGACAATTTCCTATATATATATATTATACGACGCAATTATTACACTGCACAATGTTGGAAATTGTCGAATCCCGTAGATATACACCCTGTATATTGAAAAATAAGGTGTCGTTAGCTTATATACATATATTATGTGTAGAAAAAAATTTAAATTTCATTGTTTTTGTGATATATGTATAATTATATATACGCGTATATACAGATACACGCTCGTTGTATTATAATATAATATAATTAACGACGACTACTACGCCTTAATATTTTTCAGTTTTCATTTACACAGCCATATAATAGGTAATTATAAAATACGAACGCAATATTATATTATTATTGTGTAACGATATTATAATATGCGTTTGATATTATTATTGTGTGTTCGATACCGAAATGACAAAAACCCCTTAAATCGGTACAGCCTATCGAAGTAGATAGGCTGCAAGCGTATACGCAGTGGTGTATTTGGGGGTGTCCTGCACGGTTTTAACCGGCCAATTTTGGTGAACGTGTTAGGCGAGGGTATAGCACATAATGAGTTTACGGTTATATTCATATAGGGCAATATCCTTCTCTCCCTCCCCGAAATATAAAATCCCAAATACGCCGCCGATTATTTTATAATATGGCGATTGTTAGAAATCGAAATTGTTATTGTGGCTACGATATTCAACTCTGGACAGATTTGCAGCGATAAGGAAATGGAGGAATCGGGGCGGCTTTATAGAATGAAGACCGAACGCGGATGTGGGGGCCACGGGGGAAAAGACGAGGAAAGCGTAGTCGGTCGAATACCAAAGAAAGTAGGCGTAGGCGTAGTACGTACGGAAAGTACAATTTGGACGTGAAGAAAAACCAAATGAAAAAAAGAGTCTAGGAAATGATCTGATATACCTCGAGACATCCGGAACTGCATATGTATAGTTATAAAATTATAGAGGGCGTGATAATAGTATAACCAAAAGGAGATCTCTTACATATTATTGAAAATTAGAGAATAGAAATTTTTCAGAAACTCTAACAGATAAAGCTAGCGACCGTTCAAAGAACAAATAGTCGAAGACTCGTAGTGGAGCGATAATCGCCATTTATATACAACTTCCCTTTTTGAAATAATTTTTGTTCGAGTAATAAACCCGTATACCTTTTATTATATTATATCATATGAATTACTCGTTAAAACGTCGCGTTAATTTCGAGTGGATTATTGATCGATTAAGGAGGCGTATTCAAATACCGATCGGGGAAAATCGATTTTATGGCGCGTGCGGTGTTAGCCCGACCTAGGATCGCGGCCAAAATCTTCGATTGGAGTCTTTATTATACTCTATGACCCGACCCGGTCGATGGGAGACACAATAAAAAAAAATTGAATATCCAGACGCGCGTAAACTTAACCGCAGCGATTCGTTTGCGGATGACCTATTATTGTATTATTGTTATCAATTGTTATCATTGTGTTACGTTATACCGCATATTTACGTCGTCGCGTATCTTTGCGGGCGCCGATAAACGGCTTTAAGCATTTATACGCCCGTTATTGTGTTATAATATTATTTACAGTTTTGATTCACCTCGAGTAGGTACAGAACCGTATATAAAAGTCGCCGTTTTTATTGCGAGACACGATAATTTATACGCGCGACTTTTATTGTACGGTACCCGGTACAGTAATAACAATAATCACGACAAAACATTTTAGCCGCAGCCGACAATCGGAAAGCAAATATTTCAATCGATAAAACGAATCGGACACGTATAATACTATTATTTATTGTTATAGGTAAACGTTTACCTATACGCGTATAGCGTCGTATTATCGTCGGTTCGTGATTTAAGTCGTTTTCCAAATAATAATAATATTAAGGGTGTCGTATTTTTCGTGTCGCATACATGGGGACGAGTCGATAATAATAATAACGACGTCGACGCCGAAAAAAAGAGAGAGAAAAAGGTCGAAATCGTAATAATACAATATTATATGTTGTACAAATAACGTGAAATACCGCCCGCCGCTGTAATATCACGATAATATATTATTTTCAAAATATCGCGCGAGTATACCTATACGCGTCACTTACGTATTATAATACGCGCACCTCGATTGTATATAGAAAGCCGAGGGACATACGATATTATATTGTTATCTCTCGGTATATTTTATTTACCACTATTTACACTTATTGCGTCACAATGTTATTTTACTACCCTTTTTTTTTTTTTTTTAAAACCTTCGTAGTCGTCGCGGTTTCTTTGAACTGTAGGTACGCCTGTACGCGCGTTAAAGAAAGCGGACGTCACCCTTGTATTATTATTATTGTTATTATTGCGCGCGCTAAACAAATACCCGTATCCCGGGACGTTGGATTTTTCCGTATACGGGGTGTTTTTTAAACGTATCCGTATCGTAATCGCACCGTGTAATGTTGTACATCACGAGAGTTTCGTGAGTGTTTTTCGGGCATTTTTATTGCGCGCCGACGACGTTTGGCGCTACGCGTTATAATACGACTGTCTATTATAATAGAATCCTTGGACCCGTTTTATACATCGTTATTATGGCCAAGGACGTTCGCGGGTACACGTTCAGTGTATTGTACAAATGAGTGGTTATGGTATTCAGTGTTTTATACGCCGCCGTGGCATTTTCGGCGACCGTTTTATCGGCCGAATGATAAAATTATTCCGAGAGATTACAATAACAATTTTCATACACAATACTTTACTATCGCGCGTAACAATATCCGTCCGCGGGCCCGTAAATAACGAAAAACTATCGTAAAGGATCGCGCGGCCGAAACAGGAAAGAATACGCGTCGTAATGTGTGGTATATATATCTGCAAAATTAATGTAGAAAGAAAAAATACGTTTTTGTGCAGTTTCTAATGATTAAGTTCGAAAACTACTTGACCGATTTTAAAAATTCTTCCGCCCGTAAATAGCGTACGTTTTCATTGAGTTACGTGGGCTGTATTTTATTTTCAACAAAAATTAGAGAGCTCTACGGAAATTGCGATTGTTACAGGTTTTTAGGTATTTTTCGGTTCTAATACCAGCCATATCTAATTGTTTATTTATATATTTTTGCCTGTTTATGGGTTACTTTGGCGTGACACGGATGACAATTTGGTCGTCACGGATAAGAAAATTATTATTATTGTTATTACTATAATTTTCACTATTATCTAGAAATAACAAAGTATTTTCGGTTCAGCTATATAATATTATATGCGTACGACGACTGCGATATCTTTTAGTTTCGTTTAGGATTATTGATATCGTTAACGGGAATATCCTCCTCTCTGCAATAAAAAAAAACTGTGATTCATATACAATATAGGACGTACAGACCCATATAGCAGTTAGTTTAAACTTAATCTAACTTAACCTAACCTAACGGACCGATCGATATCCTGTCGGATGATTGTAAACGACACAGAAAAGTATAATATACACTGGACAACGTACAAAATAATTAAGACGACAATAAAAGACGATTAAGATATGGCAAGTATATAATAATGTAAATTACATTATATCCGGTTATAAACAGAATTAATCGGTTGTAGGGAAATACATTTTTGGGGCGAAGGTGGGTCAATAAGAACCGCCTACCCGTGGTGGCCCTGCAAAACTATAAATGGTTTGCAAACTATATGATTTTTATAGAAATAAGAAATTGATTTGGCTGCAACGAATAACTTTCCTATATTTCCCTTACAAATTTTAAACCAGTTGACTCGCTCGAATAATTAGATTCCGAGACGGTTTTTGCATGTTCGGCTGCGTACATAAATGCTCGAAAATTTAATTACAAGGTAAATTATTTTCGCAAACGTATAGTGAGGAAATATCAAAAATCCATATTGGTCCAAACCCGTTTGGAGGTCTTATATACGATATGATAACACATAAAATACTATTATACAAAGATTTGCTAAACAAACGTTCAGTTACAATAATATTAGGAAAATTCTAGTCCAAACAGGTTATATAAAAGTAGTATTTTCTAGCCCCAATGGGTCTTCAAAATTGATCCAAACAGGTCCCGCCCAAATCATCGACATTTTTCGATTTATTTGATTTGAAAATGCTTGGTCCCGTACAAATGCCAGACAATTTAATACAACACGAGTTTAGGAATATAAAAAGCGGTTCAATAAAAAACCAAGCGTAATGTAATACGTAAAAAAAATGTTCATAAAGTTTAAAGTTCAGATTTACAATACATTCGGACAATGGGTACAAATCTTATAATCAGTCGTGAAATAATTACAATATATAATATTATTAAATTTGTTCAAACAAAAAAAAAAATGTTTAACACGGAAATACGTTTCCTTGTAGGCTATATCCAATGTAATATTAACGTAGCTGCCCGACTTCCCTGCACCTATATACAACAGTGGCTACGACATTTTATTTTGTTTTTATTATTTCAAAAACGCGCGTACGTAGACTGACGAGAATTACTCGTAAGTATCTATAAACCTTGTATGAAAACAAAATGTGTATACACAATACGCAACATGTTCATTGGCAAGGTTCACAAAGATGAAAAAGTGACGTTTTTTTGGCACGTTCAGAACGCGATGTATAATAATAATAATATATACGCGTGCGGTTTTGGTAATTCGGTGCGATCGTTCGTGTATAATATAAATGATTGTCATCCGGTTCAGCTACGGTAGGTACTCTTAATATATATTATTATACGTTTAATTAATAATCAGACTGTCATTTATCTTTTTTCTTTTTCTTTTTTTTTTTTTAATTATATTTACCCTATTTATATGTAAATATACGATTTCGTCAATCACCCCGTCACACGCTCGAGACCGGGGCTCTTTGAAGTAAACATATATATAATATGTATAAATGTGTGTATACAACTTATTGTTTAGATGTATACAGGACGATTCATTTATCACGATCCAGCACGGTTTTCTCGCGGAAGATTTTAAGCTAAAGCGATTTTTGAACTTCTTATTCTTTTTAGATTTGCCCAATTGTTATGCAATTAAACCGCCTAACGTTTTAACGCTATTTTCAAATGTTTACCACTATTCTTACTATTCGCCTTCAGTGAGTGGATCACGCTATGGATTTAAATTCCCGACAATAAACTGATAATCCTTTCCTACTCCTTGGACCTCCGTGACCTACGTGTTTTAAACACCATGTCCGACATCACCATGTCATTAAATTATCAGGGGCGCTGATGTATTTTGAAACACCTATGAAAATTTTATTTTGAGTCAATACACTCACCCACCAACGTCCCATCCACTAACAAAAAAAATCCTCTTTAAAACAATTTAGAGCAGTGATTAATATAACTTAATATAGTAAAATGTTTACAGTAAAACTGAGATCACTATTTTTCCTCACATTATACCCACCTACAAACTGACCCATCCACCCATCCACTTATTTACCTATGATATTTATCGTAGGCAAAACCAACTTTCGGCGCCTCTGAATATTATAGTATGTATATATATATATATAAGTGTTACGAATAAGAAAAAAAAGAAACAACTTGTAAACCAAATATTATATAAGTACTTTATATTATTCGAATTTGTGTTTAAAAAAAAAAAAGATTACTGTATTTGAAATACAATACACGTAATAAACTCATTCGAGTTGTACGTGTAAAAATAAACAATTTCGCAATGATTAACATATAAACACAAAACAAAAATGCACTTATACACACACATTAGTTGAGTCCGTCGTACTCGTAAAAACACACGACAAAACAAATTTGCGTTCAGTAGAATACATTTTTCGCCGTTAGTATTGATATCAGAGTGACGCGACGTATTACCAAATCCGAAGCTATAAGAACATCGTCTGTGCTTATACACGTCAGTTTATTTTCGTTGTTTTAATTTTCAAGCAAGATACGAGCGTTTTCAAATAACTAATTCTCATTGTCATAATTCACATATCCATATGCCTAAATTAATTTTAGGTTCACTCAACCAGTGACAGATCTAGGATATTTTTATTGGGGGAAGATGTGCTATATTGTTCTATAATATTCTTTAGAGTCCATCCCGATTGCATGACCTTTTTTAAGTCTTAAAAAATTAATGTGCTTAATATTCAAAAAGATAATCATGAGCGGAATCTTTAAAAACACACATCTAAAACAAATTCCTATATTTTTAAAAAAAAAATCTTTTCTGTTATACTAATAATAATTATAAAAAATGTATGTTTAAACGAAAAATTAAAATTCTATCACATATTCATGATAATTGATACACAAAAAATCAATACAAATTATTTGGTCATTTTGACCAATCTTCTAATTCCATCCTTCACTTTTTTTCGCACAAATGTGGCAAAAACTTGATTAATATGTATCACTATCTGTATATGTTTAACATGGCCAAACCGTTTAGATGTAATTCAGGCATAGTGGATTGTAAGTTATTTTTAACCTTTTTAAAATTGAGAAAAATCTCTCCGATGTGACTGTAGAAACTAGTAATCTGGTAAAAAAATATTTTGATGTTGAGAAAATATTCACTACGGTGTTCTAAGACTTCAACTGCGATTTGTGAATTGTTTTAAATTTTGGCCCACTTATTTTTTCACAAATTTATTTCTGCTTTCAATTCTAAATCTGAACCCTTAATAAACCCTTCACAATAAAATTTGGCAGATTCTTAGAAACATACCGAGCCTTCTAAAAATTCATGTGTGTATTGAGTATATGTATATGGGTATAGTATTTGTTTTAGCTCTTTAGCAACATGCCAAAGGAGGGGGAAGGGTGTGCTATAGCACCCTATCACCCCCCCCCCCTCTGGATCCGCGCCTGCACTCAACTATAATGCTTGTGAAGGGTACTATACGTCATTTGTTTTACATCCACCGCGAGAAAGTCGCCAGATAACGACGATAAAATAACCGTCCTGTATATTATATTTATAACGCTCAATCCGAATGTTTAAACGTATAATGTTCGAGATAATTCCGTGATTAAAACAAACCAACGCGCGTCGTTAAAATGTCGACGTTATGCAACGTGCTTATACTCGTATATACTCGTATAGCTTCGTGGCAAAAGGTTTCACGATAAACGCGTTAAATTGATATATATATATATTAATAAAATTATGTTGATATATGCCATTAAAATATCATAATATAGGGGTGGATCGTGTCCAAACAAAATGTAAACAAAATTTTTAACACCTCTCTCCACTTCGTTAATTCTTATGTTATCACGTAGTTATTATGTACGTTACGCGATATTATTACGTATTATCAAAATATCAAATTATCTACAAACGATATGTTTACGTTTTCGTTATATAGTTTGATCGATAAATATTTTAATGTAATATATAATATAACGATAAATTGATATGATAATTTATATGTTCTCGTTTCCGGATTTTATGGACTCGTGACAGTCGTGATGTTTACAATATATACGAGAAAAGGTCACCGTCGCGCGTCTTGTCGCGAATTTGATTAGATTATCTTATCGCCTAAAGGGCATGGAGAAGTATTATGGTATACCGAAGGATTTTCTTTGACACCGCGACATTAACCGCTAACGTACACGGTACGTTTACGCAAAAGAAAAAAAAAACGAATTTATTTCATATTTTAAGCTACAAACTCACCGAATATTATAATTGTTATTCGAATTTGCGAACATACCTAATACGATTTCAAATTACATGTGTATACAAAGTTTGCACGCATTGTTGAAAGCGAATGTTTGAATTGAATAGGTATTGAATTCTCAAAAATAAATATTAGTATTAAAACAATAGTATACGAGAATGAATAAAACTATTTTGTACATCGGCCCACTAAACATTTTATGTTGCCTAACATCTTGGCGATTTATGTTATGTGTTTCATACGGAACTTTATATTGCAATACTACTAAGACCGCTTGAGAAGGTTTTATTTTAATTGTTACTATATTATAAACTTATAACATCCGTACAACGTTTAAAATGTAACTTTTATGGAACATCTCTTAACAATGTTAATACTAGTGCTCGAAAATGAATCGGAACGCAACTGATCGACGCGGCGTTCCGATTCGTATTATTAGCTTCTGCGTCCGTTCTGGTTGGTTAAAATTAGAATTTTAGAGTTACGGTTCGTAAAAATATTAAGTTAATATTGCCCTGTATACGATGGGCATTTTATGTAACGTCCGGCATTAAATAAGACGACCGGGCATTATAGAAAATTGCCAAATTGTTTGCCCGTAACATAAATATTTAATTCATTTTACAATGGGTAAATCGGAATATAGATCTACCCGCGTGAAGGACAATGTTCTGTTGCAGTGCCACAATTCTCAGACTAGGTAAATATAATTAATACACCTACATCAATGCTTTGTTCGGGATTTTTCATAATGCCATCATTATCTATTTAATTTTCTATGAAAACGACGTGCGGCGGTCAAATACGTTAACTGTAGGTGTCTATCCAACACTTATTTACCTATATTATGCTCATTCTGCTCTCGGCTAGTCTGCTGAACTGCTGTACAAACGATCAGAGAAAATGTTTTATTTGCGTGTTACTTGTTACCTATTACTATGGCTGCTACCATATTGTGTCGTAAGGTAAGTTTTTACAAATAAAATGGGTAATGCAGTACTATTAAAATTAGGTACCCACCTATATCTACCTACATATTATTAGCTATGTTCTTTTTTAAAAAAAAGTGTACACTTTTGAAAAGGAATATACTAAAGTTACTCACACAGTTACACCATCATATTGTGTATATCTAGATGTCGAATTTACACGAATTCACATTGTTTATAGTTAGACCTACTATTTGTTTAAAACTATTAAAAACCGAAATAACAAACAATATTGGATCGGGGGGAGTGGCAATAATCACGTTTATGTAAGCTATTAGTTTTTAGAACGATAAAATTGGCCGAATTAACAAATAAACAAAACAATGAGGGGGGTACGTGCCCCCTCCCAGCATTAGTCTTCACTCTTAAGAGGAGGTTAAATTATCCACGTTTCGCATTATCGAAATGTCACTGTATATGTATAATAAAATATTTTGAAATTGACCTAATCACTTATATAGTCTTAAAATCATCTCTTCTCAACAGTTAGGTAAGTAATCTAGTAGATAGGCAATTAGGTTAGGATAGGGGCAGGGTATCGGGTTCAATACCCAGCGGTAATTAAAACAAGATTCCCGGTTTCTTTCATTTTTATTTTTCGTATTTTTGTATTCAATGTTGTTTTATAAACACTATTTCGCAGTTCTTGGTAGGTTAGAAATAAAAATCTCTAATAAGAGCCTGATTAAGTTACAGATACGTTGTATTAGCAGTACAGGGGACATTGCATCAACATAATTTTAACAAGCAATGTGATATAACTGCTGTACGGATGTTGAAAAATGATGTTAAAAGATGGTTTGTGACAAGGACATTATTGCGGCCGAAATACAGTTGCAGGGATGTTACTATAACGTACTTAAATGGAACACAATTTGTGATGTTACATATATCAAAAAAACATCTTAGCAACATTTCTGAAACGAATAATTGCACAGTGGAGGTACATATTATATATATATAGGTACTGCAGCTATAACATGTACAATAGCGAAGAAAAAAGTTAAGAATATATTTATAGTATACATATACTTTGTATAACTGAAGACTATAAAGTTTTATATAAGTGCGTGAAACATAGGCAACTACTTGAAAAATATTTGAGTATTTATAATAATAATAACGATGTAAATAGTAATGTTTTGGTTTTTTTTTTTTAACTTTACCCTTGAAATTCAAAATATCCGTTATGTATATGTAATTTATAGTTTTAAAAGTGAAATCAAATTCTTATACCTCATTCCTATATAGTAATATTATGTCGATATTATAAACGTTATAAGGATGATATCATATCCACACGTGCAGCTGTTTACGTATCGCGGGGCAATATACATGGCGAAATTACGTTTTATACTTGGAACATGAAATATTGTAGCGGGCATTTAGTTACAATCACGTTAGTTTTTGCATTTTTAAAATAACTATACCTTTTTTTTTGTTTTTTAGAAAAAATCTACGAAAAATTATCTTGTGTTTAAATTCAGATTTCAATCAATTACCACTACAATATTTATGCGCACTTACAAAATTTTGTTTGTCATATGTTGTCTTATAGTTACACAGAGACAGTGTAGACACGGGTGGTCGTCCATTCAATAAATAGGGTAATCTTAAAAATGCATACACGAATAAATGTTAAAAATTTCTTAGAACAGTAATGATTGCATATGAATAGATAATCCGAAATAACATATCGCTTCACTCGATAAAGTTTATAAAGTAGTCATTTATTCCAAAATCGAAATTAAATTTTTTTTTTTTTTTTTATCAATAATATTAGCCGAAAGTGTTATACGGATACAATAATTATCGCTTTAATGATGCATAACATAATATCGGTTATCTTTTACGATTTATCTACCATATTTATTACGTATCATATATACAAAATACTATAATAATAATATACGTAATAATAAATACGTATCGTGTAGATATAATAATATACGTATAGGTATAAATAAACTGCAGTTTATCGTTTAGAATTAATGTAATAACGTTACGATATTATGTTATATACTTGAAAAATGACGCGTATAAAACGATAAAATATAATGTAGATAATACATTTATCGTCTTAAGTATATAGAATAATATTCTACCGTACGTTGTT
Source organism: Cinara cedri (assembly GCA_902439185.1). Lineage (NCBI taxonomy): Eukaryota > Metazoa > Arthropoda > Insecta > Hemiptera > Aphididae > Cinara > Cinara cedri. The sequence goes on from CABPRJ010001894.1 coordinate 359,026, forward strand.
ATTATTATTATATATTATAAAGTTTGTGCCTATAAAAATTGATAATAATAATAATAATAATAATATAAGCAAACACGTATACTATTATAATATAACACAACAAAATATTATAAACAATATTTGGGTACATAATATCCCATAATAAAATATACAAACGTATTATAACATATTTTAAAGATTTTTTTTTTTTATATGTATATATAAGTATTAGAATATGAGAAACAATATTTTTATATAGCGGCGACGTTTTTCGCGGTTTATCTTTATTTTTTTTTTTGAAAGCAATTTTATTGTACGGTACGCACTACACGCAGTGAACTACAAAGTAACAGTGCCGCCACGCGTTACTTCAGTTAAAACCATTATTACAATATATAATTTGTACATCATTCGAATATTCGACTTATGGCTATACAACCGGAGAACATTCGAAATGATATAAATAAACGATTGTTTTAGTGCATTGAATTTAAAAGTCCCTAATACTGCGGAATCGAGAATATTATATCAATTACTACACAAAGGCGCGGTGTACGCGTTTCTGAAGTGAATATTAAATTTAGAAGAAAAATAAACAGCACAAGATATAGGAAATAAAACATTTTATTCGTGAGTAACAGCGGCGTATTTACGGAGGAGGGACGGAGGAGGGAGTTTGGGGAGATAGGGTATCTTTTCCAATGAACTTCTATTAGAATCTATTATTTATAGGTGACGACTATAGGTAAGGTACCTATTTTCAGATTCAAATTTCTTTGCCTATTTTTTTTTTTTTGTGAGAAAAATCAATAAGTCAATGTGTCCGTTATATATGTTTAGTTAATCTGTTGAGAAAAAAAAAAAAAAAAATCTGTCGCGCGAACATGTAGATTTTCCCGTTTAAATCTACACACCCGAACCGCCGCGGTATGAAGGAGGACATAGCGCACGGACAGTAAATAAATAAACGATAACTACTCGTCCGGGTGTACCTGTAGTCGTATGATTGCAACGCGGTAATATTTCGGGACAGAGTGAATTACGCGTAGAATGTGTGCTAAATAGGTGCCGCGAAACAGACATAAATTAAACGACGATACGCGCCTACGGTTGTCGCCCGCAATACGCGCGCGCGTGCGCGAGCGCTTATAAATTCTACAGGGTGTGTCCCTGGGTTTCAGAGAGCCAGTGTTTTCGGGGGTCTCGCGCACGTGCACGCTGTACAGCGTGGAGTCCGAGCTGACGGCGGTGAACATTGTATTCGATTCTATGTACGCCGCCTATGCCGAAATTAACGCGCAACAATTTACGCGGTTAACGACCACCGTACGCCGTCCGAGGCCATTCGTCTTCTTACATAACAATAATACGCAGAATAAAAATAAATGTACACGCACGTACCTATACGGTGTACGCGGCTGTGCGATAAATTGCGCGCGCACGTATTACTCTCGTGTACAATTACCTTACAAGACCGTATCGCGGATAGAATTGTTCGAGATGATCACGCGGTTTGTATGCGTACAGGTCCGGACGATCTTGTAACACAACGCCTCGGCGGTCTATTCGCCCATGCGTACAAATACGCATGTCCGGAGAAACGCGGCGAAACCTGCGGTCGCGCGCGCGCGCGCGAAAGTACATCGCGAATTTTTTCCGGCGGACCGGTCCATTTTTCTTAATATTTTGCTCATTGACCGCGGTAGATTTGAATTTTTCCCCGCTGATAAAACGTAATCCCGTGTGATTATACGGCTGACGCAAAATAATCGCCCTGCACCACTAAATCAAAAATTCTATTCCTGTACACAGGACGTGTCTGCAGCATTTGACAAATACATGTACAATATAGTATACATATAGTACATATATATATATAGGTACTCGCATATCTATACCTGTATTTTGTACCTATACACTAGGTTTAATAACGCGCCTGTCTATAATCAATGTATATATATATATATATATTTTTATATAACTCAATATTATATTTTATCAATGCTTTTGGCCTTATCAGGTAAATGTATGCAGGTGCCTACTTTCATCAAACAATGACAATTTGTGATTATATTATCGATATTACATCTTTCGTCAATGTACTATACAATATGTGTTTGAAGTTTCGGACATGGAGCGATTTATCCAGATTGCAAAAAGGAAACGTAAAAAAAAATATACTTTATTAAATAAACATTTTCATAATACATGATTTTCCGATGAATATTTACCGTTAATATCAGTATGTTTAGTTACAACAGTAAAAATGTTGAAGATACGGTATTTTTGGACATTATTAAGTCAATATATCTCATGAACAGTAGACGATATTAAAAACTTGTTAAATGTAATTTATAGACAATTTTATTTTATTTAAAATATATATAATCATCATTGTACGGAACGAACATATTTTAACTTTTAAACACATTTACCTATATGCTAAACCTTGGTCATTTATTGCAGACACATTAATAAATAGATTATTTTAATTGTTGCGTTATAAGTATTAAGTTTGCATATATGAATAACACACATACAGTGATTTGAGCAACTTGGTTATATACTAATTATTGAGCGGACAAACTGTTTTTGCGATATTGTGCACTGCAACTGTTCGATAACCGAACGAACTCATATCGATAACCACGTTGCCGGAATCAGTAAACAGAAATTAAAAACCACGTCTACCGCAGGTTATCCATCGGAACGACATTGTACGCAGTAAACAAAACGTTTTGGCGACATTGCGACCGAGTACGGTAAACAACGGCAAACTGTTTACCGAAAACTGCAACATTGACAATGCACGCTTAATAATGATAATTTAGACACATTATAAAGTATACGATAATATACGAGGGGGGGGGAGGGGACATTGATTATTTGTATACGCTAAGGGTATATATTATGATAATATTATATTGTTTCTCCGCGCCATCAACTGCACGCGTGATCGAACCAAGGCCGCGTTTTATATACGAACGCCATCGAAACCGGCGACGGTAATAACAATCAACGGTCAAAACCGAAATGTCGGTATGATAACACGCATAATATGTATGAAAATGGAAAATTATTAACGAATATCACGTTATACACGTACCATATCCTGCTTGTGCGAGTCCAACGAGTCGGTCTCGCCGGCGACTGCAACTGCGCGGACGGGGTTCTGCTTGACGCGGCCAATTTTGAATACGCGCGTATTCACATCCGATTCGCTACGTGTGCGAAGGCGTTTTTCGGCGGGAATTTTCGACGGACGTCGTGTTCCGCGACGGCGACGGCGGGTAAATAACCGCGACGATATTATTATCGATGTGTTATCACACCTGTGTTATACTCGTAAATTAGGCGGCGATCCGTACGCAATCGGTACGCGGCGGCGACCGTCGGAAAAACGACACTCGGCGGCGGGACATGGCGCGCGGAGGAAGGACGACAGCAACTGTCCGATGTCGAGCACCGTATTATATTATACACCGGAGAACCCCGCGAAAACCGGAATACCGGTTTTTTTTTTTTTCCTCGGCGGTTCGGAAAGAAGAACAGCTCGAGTATGCGCCGTATGCGTCCGATCCGCGGGCTCGTGGCGACTGCGGGCTGTTGTACGACGGCAATAACGACAATCGTACGAATATTATCGACAAGCGGCAGCGTCGTCGTCGTCGTCGCCGGTCGAGAGTGCGGTGCGAATCGACGGAATGTACGCGCGCGCGAGACCGGTGTGAACGCGAATGTTCGCGCGTCGGCCGCGGTCGGACGAGGGCCAGGGAGTCTGCGGCGCCCGCCGGGGACGGCGGAGGGGGGCGCCGGTCCGCGGTCTCCCATTGGCCCGGAGCCACGCCCACGCGCGCGCCGAATGTTTCCCCCTCTCCGCCCGTCATCAACCGCGAGAGTTTATTGTCGTTATTGTTATTTTTTACTATTATTATTATTATTTCTTTCGGTATACCTAATTTTTTTTCCATTATCATTATTATTGTTTTCGTTTCTTTCCCCGCACGATTTATTATAATAATATAACGCAGTATAATTTAATAATATAATAATGCGCACGCTATTATCATATATATTATAATAATTATTATTATTAATATATGTACACGCACGCCGCGTCACCCGGTACAGCGCTGCAAAACAGGCGTCGTCCCGGGGTATCGAATTCCATATTTTATAGGTTTTCACTTTTCGGGAAAGCCATCGCGACGATATAGAGGTAACACAAGGCGTTTTCGTATTTTTTTTTTTTTTTTTTTTGTAGCGATTTATCCAGATTTTATTTTAATAGTAAGTAATTCTCGAAATTTAACTACACCTACCTATCGGCGCGATCGGGAGAGTTATAAAAGCCTCTCTCGAAATTCGAGATTAGCTGTTATTTTACCCCTCGAAATAAAGACGACGAGAAATAACGTATATATATATATATATATATATATGCAGATTTCTTAAGTTTTGAAAAAATAAAAAAATAGTACTTTTCGAGTTAATGCGTGTGTCCTTCGCGTTATTATACCCTCTATGTATGTATCTTTTTTTCTCTGCTACTTTTCGACACTTTTAGCTGGACCAAATTAACTTGGACTCGGGAATTGAAATGGTTTTATAGGCGTCAATTGAACTGATAAAAAGTCAGGTTCGGTTTCAATATGACGAATTTCATTTTATTTTTACGGGGCGCGGCCAAGAGGGCGCTTTTTTTTAGCTATACCAGAAGATGACATTTTGAATGAACGTAACATACCTATGCATGACGTTATAAGTATAGTAAGTTATAATAATTTGTGTATTTCGAAGTATAACGTTTATCATTTGGGGGGCTTAGCAGCCTAAAATACACTCCTATACATAAGACACGCGTAAGTACTGTGGAGACATATAATAATATATAGTACCTACTCAACTGCTGTCCTCGCATTACTGCAACTTCACTTGTGAATTATGCACTCACCTGTTATATAACAATATATAAACTCGAATCTCAATAATAATATCATATATTATAATGAATACTCATCGGTTTTAACGAGATCGTCGCATACCGGACGACGACGAGCCGCGGTTTCCGCGACCGCATATTTTAACCGGCCATATACCCGATATATAATGCTGTAAGTACGAACCACGAACGCGACGATCTAATCCAGTCGACCGTATGTCGACCTATTAGTGCATAATTTATGTACCGTTCCGTACAAAGAGACAATTCTCATAAACCGAACGACGAGTATAATAATATAATGCGCAGGTATACAATAAGTATGTATAGGTACGCAATAGTCGACGACGTCTCGCAAGTGCAGTCGGTTTAATAATAATATTATAAATGTAATGATATACGACTCTGCAGGTATTATAACATCATGTTGTATCGAATATAATATATACCTGTGTGCCTATGTGTGTGTTGAGCCCGCACGATAGTCGAGAAAAATCGCGGTCACGACACGAGAAATCGACGGAAAATATTCTTCGTGGAGTCATTACCTATTTAGGAGATATTCCCGATTGTACCGCGTATTACAATATTATATGGATTCACATCAAGTAGAAACAAGTAAAATTCGAAATTCCGAGTTAGAATATCGCTTCGAACTGTATACCTATGTACGTCATATAATTTCTTCGTGAGCGCGTATAATATGTTATACTTAATAACTCGTGGACTTTATGCGTTATTGTACGTATTATGGAGCGAGTCAAATTGTAAGGCTTAATACGATAGGTATTCATCTACTGTATTTATCAACGGGATAATTCGCAATTTAATACGATATTAAACTCATTTGCTTTGTAAAAATGATTTCATATGGCTGACTTGCACATTTGACGTACAGGCATATTATAATAAGTACGATTTGGCTAATATACATTTGTTGTGGGTAATATGTTGTTAAAATCGGTTAATGTCGTTATACTAATATATTTTTATTTTTTTTTTTTTTATATAAAAACGAATTTGTAATGTTATTAGTTTTAACATCAGAGTGTATATTGGCCTATTATCAAACTTAAAGGCAAGGACATTATTGTCTGTATTTGTATATCGTTTTTTTTTTCGGTATTTTAATTTTCAAACAAATCACGAATATGTGAAATATACTGTTTAAAAATCATCGAATCTGACTTGAAAATTAAAATATCGCAAAAATCCAAATTTACACGAATTTCCAGGTAAACCCCTTCTTACCTATTAATCAAAAATATAATTATACACTTGTAGTTTTAAATCATCTATAATTCTGAAAGTCAAACGGAAAATAATCGATACACCATAAAAATGAACAGATGCATATCAATTTTTGTAATGCAATTGTCTTTGACTCGTTTCAACATTACTCAAAATTCATAAATATACTCTGTTCTCATGAATAGTAAGAATTCACGAATATTGAATAAATGACGAAAGTCGTAAGAATCCAGCTTAAAACAGAGGCAGTATGTTATGCGGTTTTCCTGATAATATGCTAAAAGATGAGCTATCAGTGTTTACAAGTACCGTAGTCAGGAGGAGGGGAGTGGTTGAAATTGGTTATTTAGGTTATTTTAGAGTATTTTATCATTTCAAAAAAATAAAGTAGATAATAATCATATAAATACCGAGTGATTCATTTAAGTAGGAACACTCATTATCTCGGAAAGTATTTTTTCTGGAAATTGTTTTCTAGAACATTTAACAAAAAAGTAGCTCTATAATTTTATATTTATGTTATTTTTTGTCACTCTTTTCACAATATTTCTACCAGAAATCAAAAAAATTATAAAAGACCTTTCTTGTCGCATTTTGTATCTAGTTAGTGCATATTGGGTCATATTTTAATTCTCGAATTAGTTTTCATAATATGAGTAATTGAGAAAATCGAAAAAACGTTTAGGGTAAAAGAAAAAGTTTATGGTATTAACGGTTTCATTATTTTTAATTTTATTTTATTATTATAATTCAGTTAGAAAAAATCGTAGAGAGCTGCCATTTTTACAGAATACTTATATTTTTTAGCTATTTATAGACATTTGTCATTTTCAAGGTTTTTTTTTGTTTAATTTGGATATAATTACTTGGCCGAACAGAAAGGCTTGAAAATTTAATGCAAGATTCACTATAAGTTTAACCAATTGATTATATGTAGTAGTTTTTTATATAACTGTTTTTAGATTTAATTTTGACGAAAATCATAAAAATTACGACATTTTAAAACTGTAAATTTACTCAGAATAGTAAATTTAAGAATAGAAGAACAGTAACTTTTGTTAGTAGTTAACAATTGTGATAAAAATTGTTTATTGGTGCATTTTGATATAAATTAAATAATATATTATGTATCCTGTTTTAAGCTTGAAGATTTTTTTAGGATCAGGTTTTTAAATTACCAATTTCCATAGTCAAGTTGGATAGAGAAGAAAACTTTACGATTCTTATTAGCTTAATTCTTGGGCACATCAATCAACTCTTTTTTTAAAGTTATGTTTTATGCATTTTTTAAATTATTTTTTTCAACGCTTTTTTTGAATTTTTAGTACAGTTAATACAATAATTTACAGGTAAATTTAAGTATTTATCATTTATATGCGTATAGATATCATTCGAATATGTCGATAAAAGATACGTTATAATATTTTATAGTGTCATAAAAACATAATAATTATATTATTTTTTTAAAAAAATATCATTGAAAATATGTTTAACTATAGAATATACTTTATTATACCTAAAGATTACCATATTTTATAGTGTATGACAACGCTGTAACTTATCAACAAACAGATTTAAAAATTTTACTTCAAAGAAGTGAAAAATGAATTTTAATTTTGTTATGTATCTCAGAATTAGAGTAATCGGTTAAGAGTTAACTTTTATTACCTATAGATTAATGTTGGTTAGGTTAGGATATAATTATAAACACGTAATTGATCACGAATAACTGTTGTATACACAACTATAACCCTAACCCTATATTAAAAACAGTTAAAAATGTATTGAGCAGCACATGAAAAAAAAATGATGTACAATATCTATTTGTGGATCGAACAAACAAAAAAATAAACCAGAATACGTATTATAGGTATACATATTATTACAGTTTTACACGCGTTGATTTAACATTTATAAGTAAACACGTGGATATATTTCCGTTCAACAAGTGTAAACGATTTGTAAGTTAACTCTTAACAGTACTAATTTATTTTCCAAATGAATATTTTTTACATATTTCACATATTTGTCTCATAACTGCAGTTATTATATACGCAAACGTATTTATGTGTACATAAAATGTTTTAAAACACGACGTTGGACATTTTAATTTACTTTTTAATATTTTATTTAAATACACGTATTTGCGTGTGTGTTTTTAGAAAGCTATAACTTGAAAAAAATGTTTTTCTTTTTACAAAATTAAATGATCAAAATTTACAAATGGATTCACAATTCAAATGATATTTTTGATGGGTGTGTCAGTATTTTAAAAAGAAAGGTGGAAAGGATGATGTATAAGGTAATTTATATGTATACACAACGATTAACCATTGCCAATAAAAAGCAATCCTGAGCAGAGTATTATGTGTGTTATTTTTTCCCTTAGTGCACATTACAAATTATGATTACAGAAAATTGCCAGGTTTTCTTGTCGTTTATTAATAGCAACGCGTAAAATAAATATAAAAGAGGCTGATACTAATGTACCAGTTTCATGGGTTTCATAAGCTATTACTTTAGGGTAGTTGGAACGGAAGATATATATAGTGATATTTAAGTTATATATTATGTACGCAATTATAAACACTATTGATAATGAAAAACGATACTGAGCCGAGTATAATAAGTTGTATTTTTTCCTAGTAGCCGAGATAAACTTAAAAAACAATAACAATTATAGAACAAATTACCAGTTATGCCCATTTATTAGAAAAACTACAAGACAAATAAAAAAAAAACACACATTATAGCAAAACCAATATGTTCGCTCGAATTTAAATATTTTTAAATCATTAAATTACATATTCGAGAAATATTGAACCACGTATCGCATATTATATGTTTTACTTCCATTAGTATACTGTTATAATTTGTATTATTTATACTTTCGATCGACGACTGTACTAAAATATCAAGGAAATTTAATTGTTTGAAAAAATTTTAAACTAAGACTTAAAGTGTGAATATATGTTCGATAGGTAACTACAAAGTTTTGGCTTGGTGTCATCGTTATCAAACTACACCTCGGTAAAATTAATATAGCCATTTCTATACATTAAAAAAAAAAAAATAAGTAAAACTCAATTTTATATCGAAATATTATCAAGTTATGAGTGTGTATACCAGCTACATCGCATTATTTAATATAAACAGCGTTGCAAGCAACGGTGGCTCGAAGGAAGAATAGTTGAATCACGCGATTCATAAAAAATGGTTGGTTCGTAGATGCTCCCTTGTTCATAAATATAACAAAAATTATTATGTTTAATAAATTTGATTGAAATTTAAAAAATGTCAATAAATTTGTGGTAGAATGGGGGTATTTTCGGGTTGGGGTGAGTGCAAAATTAAATTGGTGATTCGAGATGAAAATACTTTGTGCTGGTTGGAAATAAGTAATTTAAGAATAATTTATTCGAAGAAAGGAAAAAATCCGTTGTTCAGTAGCGATCTCGGAAATTCGACGAAAATTGTAAATACACTACACTGGTAAAAGTTGGAATGGTAAGATGTGTAATGTATAATGATATTCAATTTTTATCTAGACGTAACGATAAACCGACGAAAACGAAAAACGGTTCTTAGAAAAGTTCCGTAAATTTCGGTTTCAAATTTAAATTGAAAATTGTAACAATTTTTAACTACAAAATAAACTACAAACTATTCGTGCTTTTAACGAATTTTAACAGAAATTGTAACTGAAACACCAATAAAAATAAATGAAAACATTTTTATTCGCACAAAACATAAAAAATGCTCGAACATTTCAAATAACATAAATCACATGATAACCCGTTTTTGCATATATATTGCCGTTTTTCTATTAGGTTTTTTTTTTTTTTATCGACTCACGTATACCTAGGGTTATATTATTATTAAGTCTTTTGTTCGTTTCATTAACTTAGATTTTTTTTTTCTTTAACATTTAGGTATTCAAAACTATGAATTTCGGGTTTTCTGCCAACGGTGAGGTACGGGTAATTATTATGATTATGTACGTATGGGAATCCACATTAAAAATTACACAAACCTATAGTGTAATATTACAATATTTTATTCGAATAAATTGTATTTAATTATTACTTTCTATTATAATACACGAATTCGTTTTTAATTGCTATATTAATAATATCGATTAAACGAAAACCTATATAGAACATCTATTATATTTTGTAATTGCCAATGATAGTAATAGTAGTAACAGTAGTACGTTAAAATACACCTATACTCATTGATTTCCCTTAATTGTAATTAAATATATAGTAGATACCTGCGTACCTACGTGTAATTTACACAGCGTTCAAGACGTTTATTACGTGCGTTTTATAAGGGAATATAATATGTTTTAATTTTTCATAGGTTCAATTAAACAAAATACAATACAGGCATAATGTCGCGTTTTCAAACGACGTGATTCTCGATAATAATTAAATATTTCAATTATATCATGATTAATTATAATTACGGTGTTACTTACGATTCGCAGACGATTTTCGTCGTAATCAATTTGAGTGAAATTATTTATAACAATAAGTTGATTTGCTGTATTATTTTCTACATATTATATTATTATATGTTTCGTGACTAACGACTGAAATATTTTTTTCCCGATTATAGTTTTGTTAAGGACGTAGATATATTGTTCTATTGTTTAGGAATACGCGGGATTATATAGGAATGAAATACGATTTCCTTTTTCTAATTTTATTCCTGAAAATAATAATTACAATAAATAATATGATACAAGCGTAATATAGTAAAGTTATAGTAAAAAAAAAAAAAAAATATATCGTAATTTATTCATATATAATATTATTATAAAACATTTACGACGCTAATACTGATTATATAATTAATATTTAAATCCGAAATGCGGGTGTATTTTACAATATTATTATTATAGTGATAAATTATTCGCAGTTTTTCCCATTAGGACGAGATCTAAAGAACGCACAGCCTTAAAATTAATAATAATAATAATTGTATAAACTCGCAATAATTTACATACGTACCTAATTTTTAAATTAATAATAATTATAACTATAAGTATATTGTAAATGTTAAAATAAAACGTAAAAAACAAAAAAAAATCTCTCCTATACCTATAGTATTCGTATAGGTAGTAAAATATTATATAAAATAATATTAATATTATATTAATTATATTTTACTCGTATAGTAATAGTAATATTATATTAATTAATTAATTAAATTTTTTATACAATATTGTAAGATATTGCGTAAGATATTCAATAAAATAATAATATTGTACATGCGCTAATATTTTCTTCACTCATATTTAAAAAAAAAAATTTTTAAAAATCAATGATTTTAAAACACACAAACGTTTAATTATAACTTATTATAATGTACAATGATTGATTTTCTGAATTAATAATATCTTAACCGACAATATTATTGTTATCAATAACAAAATGCTAAAATAATACTTATTTGATATTTTATGTAATACATATACTATATATACACGTACCTATTCACTTAATCTTTTAAATGCTATACTACTCGTATTATTCAATATTTTCTATATACACGGCGAAACGTTGTTCCAAAATATTTGTCGCATTAACTAAAGTTTTTCTCGTCATTATTGTGATTTTGAAGATTATTATTGTTTTGTAGTTGTAGACATCCCTTGTAGAGTTCACCGTTCAGGCGTAATATAAAGGGACTAGTAGCCGTGTTTTTCGCCCCTAAAATATAATAATATAAGAATATTTTACTCGGAAAACATATAAAAAAAAAAACTTATCAAAACTGGGCGATCTACTATTGGACCAATAAATTGTTAAAGTTTATTCAGTAGATTAACCGAAATAGATTTAGAAATAATCCGTAAAAATGTGTGAATGGAGGATATAGGAACTGATGGAAGGATGCAGTGGGGACAAACTTTACATGGTCCGTTAAACTGATAAGGAGAAGAAATAATTTAAATAAAAAAAACAATTTAGAATAAAGTTGGTTTTTTAAATCTTCACACATTCAAACTTACGATAATCAAATTAGAAGTTATCCGGTAAAAATAATAACTCGAATTAGAAAAAAAGTTAGGAATCAAGTCGAAATTATTGAATCAAATTTCAAAAAAAATATAATACTAGCTGATTTCTTCTAAAAAAATTTTGGTAGCAGCAGCAGTGACAATAACGCGTTAAGTTATATCATTAATTTAATGTTTAAATCGATCTGTTGTAAGTTTATAATTTATAAATAAAATTAACTTTGAAACTAAAATTCTAACTGTTGATGAGTGCTCACCTTTGTATTTTAAACCTACCCATTTTTTTTTAAAAGTTCCTAAAAATACTTCAAGTATACATTATTATCTATATATTACGTTAGTATATTGTACGTGATTAGAGAAAAAAGCTTTTTATTGGTATACTAATACTACGGTATTCGTATCATATATTACCTCCGTTTATAGTAGACTCGACTTTGACGAGTTGACCTTTGTAGATTCCGTGTTTTGTTCTTTTACAAACGCATATTTTCAGACCACTAGGCATACCTACAAAATTTCAAAATTGATTTTCTATTTAATGTATTTATAAAAAAAAAAAAAGCTAAACATTCTATATACATGGCTTAAAATAATTAAAAAACGCGCCGGAATGTTTTAAAATGCATAGTAGTTTTATTCACGGTTCTGATTACATACTTGTAGTAAACAAAAAAATCAGTCTATTGTGGCCTGTAGGATGTTTTTGTCTTCCTGACAAAAAAAAAAAATGTTCTACATCCGATCAATCTACGAGACATTTACGAGTTATTATTGTAAAGAGCATGTTTTGAACGAAAGAAAACAGATCGTGGGTTTATATAAAATATTAATGTACTGATCGAATAAGTCTTGTTAATCGCGAAAGGTAATAATAATAATTCGCTTCTAACAATTCGTAAAAAAAAAATAAAAACCACAAGCATCAGGACTTTCAATACAAGACTTACTATCGATTTAAAAACAATTTAGATAAAATAATTTTTAAAGGCCATGATATATTTACTCGTTTTTAGGTCGTTGAGTATATTATTATAATTTAGAATAGTAATACGACGCGATGGGAAACGCGTAGAATGTATCATGAACGCCCGACACTGCATGCAGTTTGATTATTATACATTAAGATTTATGCATGCCCATTAACCGAAATCAACGGTAAAGTATTATCTGTTCGACATTTAAATATTAAAAAAAAAAAAAAAACATTTGAAAAAAAAAATGATTATTATTGCTGAGTATACGCGAGAATAAAACTCGAGAAATTTAAATCGTCTTCTCAAATATTCAATAATAATATGCGCGTGCAAATGCAATGGTAATAATATACATAATATTATATTAATATTCTGGGTCGTTAAGTTTCTTTTCGGTGTCACGGTAAACATCAAATTATACGTATATGACATAAAAATATTTATATTTAAAAAAAAAAAAAATGTTATTGAAATTTTCTGCGCAGACGGTGTTTTTTATAATGATTTTTTTCACGTTTTTTCGCGGAAAAAATTATTATAAACAATACGAACAATTGAAAATGTTTTTTATAGTACATAGGTTAGATTAGGTATAGACTTAGAAAACATAAATATTAAATATATTTTTTTCAATCAAATAAATATGTTCATTTCAATGTATCTGCTCGTGCTTTACCAATTCGTAGTTCAGCAATAAATTCTCATTTCGTATACCTAGGGGTCAAGTGCGGATCCAGGATAAGATAACGGGGGAGCGATTTTTTAATCGCATCTAAGGCACACGTTTATGATTAAAATTAAATTTTAAGAGTACATTAGGGAGCAACCGAAGAAAAAAGCCTCCACCTGGATCCGCCATTACACAGGATTAGGTATATATAATTTGACGAATCCAGTACATTTTTTGTTATAATAATATATTCAATTTTTTTTTTTAAAATTGATTGGTAATATTTTTACGGTCCTGCGCTGAAATTAAAATATTCCAGATCGGAGCGCAAGAAGAAAGGGTTTCGAGGAGCGAAGGGGTTGAAAAAATTGCACGCATTTGTGTTTGTCATATGCAATTAACACACGGCGTTACAGGTTCGATCTTACCTGATATTTCAGGACCGGGGGTTAACCCTCGAAACTCCTCAGCATTTACTTCTAGATTTTTTTCGTAGACTCTTACGACGATATAAGAAAACTTACCGGCGGAAACGTCGATGTCCATTTCGATCATGTTGTTGTCGCTGTTGGCGTCAGTGTTGTCATCGTCGTCATCCTCGCCGCCACTCCGTCCCGGCGACGAAATAGACTCTCGCACCGGACTGCCGGTCGGTCTGGGACTGACCGCCGCGGCGTTTTTGGGGCTGGCCGGACGACTGGCCACTGCCTGGACCTTGTGCAGCGACAATGGTGGCGACCATTCGGTTTTGATCCGTTTCGACGGCGGTGGTTGCGATTCTTCGTCGTTTTCGCCGGCGTTGTTGTTATTCGTTCCTGCGGGATTTTTTTTCCCCAGATTCAACGCCTCGCACTGTTCCGGCACAGGAACTTTCTGCATGACGACGGCCGGCGACAGATTCAGCGCGGCGGCCGCGGCGGCTGCGTACGGCGACGGAGCGGATTGCTGCAAATCTACATTGCGGGGGGAATAAAGGGGAAGGCGAAAAAAAACACGGTATTTAATAAACGAAATGAAAATCATTTCTCATAACAAGAGTGGGTATTAATTTGTTTTTAGATTCCGGGTGCACACCGAATATAGAAGAAATACACGTGTTTTTAATATACATATTTTACCCTTCTTAAAAAATATTTTTTCGGTTTGAAAGTAGTATAAATGATAAAAAAAAATGCGGATTTTCCACCCGGTGGGTACTTTATTTTCCAAGTTTTTTTTCGTAAAAAAAAAAAACCAAATAAAAATTTTAAAAAACTAGAAAATGTGAAATCTCAGAAAATATTAATCGATATTTCAGTCTTAAAAAATATTAAATTTAATTAGAAAAATCACGTGGTGAAATTCATTCAGATATGTATAACTATAAATATTTTGCTCAATACGTGATCAAATAATAATAATACTATATACTCGTATTGTAAAAAAAAAACCTGATAAAAACACATATTGTTCTTGTATAGTTCGAGTGTAAGATATATGTATGTGTAGGTAAATAGCATAAGTATTTAAACGCACTTGGTATTGGAAGTCTCGGAATCGCTGTTTGATTGGCTCGCATCAAATCCATCCACATTAGCATGCTAAGAATTTCTGAAAAATAAAAATATACAAATAAAATTACAATTTATAGTAGTTTAAGTATAAAGTATATAGAATATATATATATATATATATAGATAGATAGATACGCTCTGAAAATGTATTTGAGATGTATGTTTTATTTTGTAAAGTAATTAAAAAAAAAAACTGCACGCAAATTTAAGTTATCTTTTTTATTTAAAAACAACAAAATAGAATTATTTTTATAGATAATATACGGTAAAAAATAATCAAAGCGCGCATTTACATGGCAATTGTTAGATGAACTCTAACATATGCGGTTGCGTGATATGGATTGTATATGGCGAATGGCGAAATAAAAAACGAACGTCGTTTGAGAACAAATGTCTGAGAATTATCTGTACACGTCTAATGACAATGAGCGCGTGAGAAGAAAAACAAGGAAATCCGATAGACTGAACAAGAATACTGAAGAATGAAAATAACGAATTATGTGAAGGCATAGAGATTCCAATAGTTTGAACATATTGTGACTAGGACACCGGAATCAGCGAATTTAAAGGAGGTAACCGAGTGGAAAATAGATAGAGAAACCTAAAGGACGTCCAAAAATCAACGGATGAATGAATTAGTTGTATACCTGATACTTATGAACTAGCAATAGAGGATAGACAAGTGAATAATGGAAGACAGTATCAGGAACGGCAAAAATTTTCAATGCGTTGTGATGCCAGGAAAAAGAAGCAGGCTGAATACGGTGAAAAATACAAATACATTATTGATCCATTTGTTTGATTATCTTGTTCTTATTTCTCAGTTTAAAACTCCCAGTAAGACCTTAGCTATCACAAGAAATCTTCTCTATATTTCCCTGTTAAATGGTAAAATCAATCGACACGTTATTAATAAATTAACCTTACTGAACAGAATTACAATACGAGTAAGTATTATCAAGCGAGTCACGGTGGTAACAAAAACCCGGTAATAATACTAAACGACGGCCGGCCGTAACCCGATTTATACAATACAACAATAATATAATAATGATTAGGTATGTATATTATAATTTTAATCTGAATGCGCGCGTGTAAAATTATAATAATATGATGTCTGACGTAAACGTCTACGTTGATGGGACCTGCTGTATAATGGACGTGACGAAATGTCGTCTGGGCCAGACAACGGTCGTCTGATATTATGTATTATATTATTCGTCGGATTAACCAGTAATTTTATAATTCTCTCTTTTTTTTTCAATTAGTCACCGTGTATGAAATGTGAATATTAATTTGTTAATATGTACAATCTAAGACGCGTGTAAAACTATATATAACAATGCGGCGCGCGCGAGTTGAGTCGTGCAGCAGCAAACGAACAAGTGTCTGTAATTTATGTTACATGATTTTTTTTTTTTTTTGTATTATTATTTCGTTTTTTCTCCTCCTCTTCCTTTTACTCCTACTCCTCCTCGTCTTAATCATAAGGATAACAAGCGTTCGCGCTATACGCGACTATAAATTAATGTATGAGGCCGAGTGTATACTTGCGTATACATTAAAAGAAAGAAAAACCAACAACACTATATGGTAGATAGGTGTAATATTGTGCGCTCTATCGGCATTCGAATATATTTGAATATCAAAAGGGGCACACGTATAATATTATAATAACACATTATTATACTATTATTATGGATTTATGAAACGAATAACACTACGGTGTCACGGTGTAAATTGATTTATTCAAAAACGAGCGCGCGCGGGAGATTCGTCGTCACACATCGTCTCGTCGTCGTATCAGAAAAAAAAAAAAAAAACAAGTGTTACAGACGCGCACGCGCTGCGTATCTATAGGTACGTAACGGGAAGCATATTAACGTTCCCTATACCGACACTATAGAAACGAGTATCAGACACAAACGGAATCCTTTTGATTTTATTTTCCGAGCCTATATGATTGCTCGTCACAAGTTTATATCGTATTGATAACACGATTTAAATTACTGATATACTAACAGCGTTAGTTCGAATCTGATAACTGCAGATAAGGCTCCACGGGGAGTTATTATAATTAATATACTTTCCCGAATATAAACCTATATTATAACCTACTATTGCCTGTTTTTTACCGTTTGTTTAATGAAAAACCATGAAGGGTTTTAATAAAGTGAAGGGAAGAGGTGAAAAAACCCCAAATAATTTGGTCAGATTCGAATCCGAAAACATCGTGCTTGAACACCGTCAGAACGTTTTTATAATGTTGAGTTGTATGATAAAATACAAGGCCAATTGTAAGATTCTATTTGCGTCTGTGGCTCGTTTCGAGTTAGGAAACGTTTATACGCTAACGGGGACGAGAGTATTATGACAATGTGTTTAGGTAAGTACGTAAATTTGAGAACATTGACGAGAACACTGCCGGTCTGCCCCGGACGACCGAAGAGGTTATCGGATACGTGCGGAGTGTCGGACCGCGGGGACAAAGTGTCGGGAACCGTACACAAAACCCGGTAATAATAATGATGATAATCGTATAAATTATTACAATTATAATAACAATAATATTATGACCTTATAAAGCCCTTTGATATCGTAAGATCTCCACATGTGGTGTATATGTATATAATAGGTGGTAGGTATATAAATAAAATCGATACCGCGATGCTGCGGATAAACGATAAAAAATGATATGAACATCACTATAATATTATAACCTGACCTCACACACCGGACGTAAACAATCGATCGAAGATTATACCATTGTTATTATAACATAATCTACATAGAGACCGAATTATTATGCGTTTAAAACGCTAAGAATAAGATGCTTTCCATGCTCTGTGTAACAATATAATTAAAATATTCTTTTTATAAAACATAATCGAAAACGATCCCATTCATCAACTCTCCCCCCCCCTAGACAAAGCATAAACGCTATACTAACAACTATTATTTCTACATTGAAAACTACTGGGAAACTACGACGCGAGCAGTCTGTGAAACCATGTAATATTATATACATTTTTGATTTAAAAAAAAAATTAACAATAAACTGACACTATACTGGTGAGTGTGCCACTGTTGTAGTTGAGAAGTTGGGTAGCTAGTATATACATATAGAGTTATTTAATTTATATCATTATTTAATCATTGCTAAACTGCAAGAAATACGACCCTGAGCGAAGTTAGATATTAAACATATTTTATAACGCCGTGATTTTTACGAGTTTTGTAAAGAAATTGAACTTAAAAAAGCCTATAAAAACTATTACAATACAACTCATCTTGAAAATTTTATTTGATCCACACAAAACTAAAAATACAAGAAAATGTTAAATGCCTATAAATAGCTTAAAAATTGGTATAATTATATTGGTAAAATCTACGGTTATTTTAAACCGAATCACAGTAATAAAAAAAAAAGAAACGTTATTGCTTGAACTTTGCCGTTTCACCTACGTTTATTCTCAGTTTTTCACAATTATTAGGAAAAACAAAAAATTATAAAAAATTTAAAGAAAAAAAAAATGCTACACTCGATAATCCGAGCAATATATTTGGCAGTAAAGTTGTTAACAGACAGAACAGATATTTTTAAAAAAAATTTTTTTAGTAAAACTAATACTCTGTTCGTTCCGCTCAGAATCTAAAATAATGACTGTAGTACAATATATTATTTAATTTAGAATGCATAAGCATAATATTATAAAAACCCTCTGTATTATTAACTAACGTACGTGGTTTCAACAATGAGTTAATTTTATTATTGTACCTATATAATATACAACCATCTACGCGTGTGTATGCTGCAGCTATGAATAAATTGAAATCGTATATGCTTTGAAATGAATTTACTATAAACGATTAGGAAATATAATATTGTTTATACAAAATGGTAGGTACATTCAGGAAGAAGTAAACGTGAATATTGTACACTCGTTTACCTACCGTACACGCGATACTCGTTGAAACTAATTGAATCTTATTAAATAAAATTATCGCGTTTTTAATTACTGCAGTACATACTTGACGAACGTCCAAATTTCGCGCTGTGATAATGAATCGATGTAGTTGTCGAAAAACGTACGCATGAAAAACTCTACACGCGATGATTACTTGGAACAATAATAGCTCGATCCGGCAGTTCGATCGGGCACACCCAAGTCGACGGAACAAAGTCGCTATAACATGTTCGAAAGGAACGAGTTTTCCGGGGTATCGTACGTGTGAACCGCGTACATTATTCGGGTATTATGCGGATAAAATTACTATCGTCCCGCAGTAACACGGTCGAAAGTCTAACGCGAGGGGTGGTTCGTCGCGAATTCGTCCCCAGCGGACGGACAGAAAAATGTCCAAAACGAAAAACGTAAACACCGCGGGCGTTCTAGAACAACGCGTGTTTAACGATATCAGCTATTATACGCGTTGCCGATTTCGGCGCGTTCTTCTGTTGTTGAAAACTACAGCCGAAATCGCATAATTGCTGGTGTCTATAGGCGTATAACGTTGAAATTATCGATGATATTGTGATACGTTTTCGTGTGTACGGTACAATAATCATCGGACATTATTATGTTAATGCGATATATTATAATAAAATAACACGAATAAACGCGGTTTTAAGAAGTTCGTAATAATACCATCGCCGATCGCGGTTTTGCCGTGTCGAAAAATTCCCAACGCACGGTCGGCACAACACAAACATCGCGCGTGTAATATTTATATCAATAGTTCATTATTTGTAACGTAGCGAAAATAAGAAAGTCATATTGTTACAATAATATTATAGGACCGCGCGGCCGAATATAACTACAGAACTAGCACGGTCGGACAACCGTAGCTAATCGGCGTACTGCACGTCACACATAAACAGTACACACAATATACACACGCAAACACACATACGCTAGAGCTCTAGAGTTTCACGACCGGACAGTAACCGATGAAGAGAAATTAAAAACCTGAGACCGAACCGGGCCGATGAAATGAACAATAGTACCGGGCCGGACCAGTAGAGTGCCGGTGATTCTTTACCCCCGCGATAATTGACCCGGAGGGTACATTTCACTAGAGGGCCGATCGTCGTTAATCACTATAGTGACATTTTACCGTCCCTCCCCTCCCCCGATCGATCGAATTTCACTAGTGGATGTATAGGGTTGGTCGAATAATTGCAATATTCAATTCACACTTATGATTATTACATTTGTAAACGCGAAGGGAAATCGGTATTTTTAAAACTTTTAAATTAAGTTGTTTTTTTTTTTTTTTTTTTTTGAAAACGATTTCTTGAAATACCCTTTTGGTTCAAATACACTTCGATCATAATCTTTTTTTTTTTTAACCCAAATGAAATCCGATCTTGTAAGTGAATATTTACATGAACAACAAGTTTAAAGCCGATGTATCGATATTAATTGTAATTTTTTTTTTTTATAGAAAAATCGTCTAGAAATTTAATTTCAAATAATGTACCCATCCTGTATAAATTTGCACCTTTTAAAACAAGATACGGCGTGCGATTTTTATAAATTATGAATCATTTTGTAGCGTTAAATATAGTTACAAAAAATTCCAATTTTAATTGGACGGTAAATTCATTTATCACTACACGACGTATCTCGCGATTACATAGTTAACTGTTCAGCGTTATATTAACAAGTACCATAATGAAACAAACTCGGGTCTAATATTTGTCTATATATAATTGAAAATACGAAAATAATTTTTTTTTTTTTACGATTTTTATAATAGCATTTCAATGTGATGTTTTTGTTTTTTAGAATTCATGTAACGTATTAAATTTACTATATTTTGTGCGTTTCCTTTTTTTTTTTCGTGTTGTATTTTTCCACCAGAAATTGTGTTTCAATCAGAAACTCCACGTAGGAACATTCTTGGAGAATTTTTAATCTATAGACGATGCATTAGGAGATCATTTTTTTTTTCATTTTTTTTTAACAGACGGAAAAAGCAGCAATTTTCAAACATAATTTTTATCGATATTTAGGTTATACATTGACAACGACTGAGAAAAGCAATGGTTTATTATATCGGTGCTTACGGTCGAATAAAAGAAATATAAATTTAACCATTCTATTATATAACACCGTCTATTCCAACTTCCCTCCTGAAACAGTAGCACACCTAAAAGCAGTATCAGTTTTATTTTTTTTCAAAACATTTATAAGTCGTATATTATTTTGATTTTCGCTACGCTTGTTTTTTTTTTTTTTTTTGTTCTCACTAATGAAGGGCACTTGATGAATGAGCAAAGCAGATCTTTATATTATACAAAGAGAGAGATAGACGTGTTGTGTGTGTGTGTGTGCGAGAGACAGAGAGAATATTATTCCTAATGAAATTAGAACACGTCGTAGTCGTCGTGATAGTTTTTTTTTTTCACTCGTTCGTTGGTAACGTTTCAAAAATACATTAAAACAGAATGAATAGATACAAAAAGACGACGTCGTCGTCGTCGATGTATACACTCGCACACGCATTTAAAAGTAGCGCGTAAAGGTGAAATTATTATTAAAAATACTAGAGAAATGAAATTGAACATTTTTATTTTTGGGGTACCGCGTCTGGTGTTGCGGCGGCGGCGGACGGACACACCTGTCAAGGGGATTGTTAGTTGTCAGTGTGTTTACCGTATAGTGCGCGCCGCGCGATTTCCCCCCGCGGCTCTTATCCTTTTTTATACATTTTCTTGGCACCGGACCGTCCCCGTCGTATTATTATATAAACAGAAAATCGAAAAAAAATGTCACAAAGTTTGTATACCTACTGCTATACAACAGAAAAGAAACAAAATAAATAAATATAAAAAAAAAAAAAAAACCCCGGCGAGAAAAAACAAATGCTTTGCGCGCGTGACTATTATTGTTGATTTCTCCGAGTATATCATACGCATTGTTCGAAAAATATATAAAAGAGCCGCGCTCTGATTGACATTGCAACGTTTAGTATAGCGCGTGGTTCACGCTAAATTTAGACCAGGTAAGTATAGTAAAACGTTATTATCACGTGATATTATTTGTATATAGAATACGCTGCACACAATCATCGCGTATATAACGGTTTTTAAACGTGCACGTCTGTATGATATTACAAAAATACCAGCGCGTGAAATAAAAATAAAAAACCGAAAGAAGGCCGAGACATTCGCTGTGCCGCTGTTTTAGAGGAGACGAGTCGGATCGGACGATATACAGTAAATATTTAATTTATGTACGTACGGAACGATAAACTATTGCTATTGCATAACGAAAAACGACTCTGAGCGGAGTATTATTAGTTGAATATTTTTCCGCAGTAACCCGAGATAACAACGATAATAATTATGCAACAATTTATCACTTTTGCTCATTACTAAAGGGAAAACTACAAAAACACTAAAAAAAAAATTCACTTCAAAAATGTTTATATCACCGCTACATCGCCGCTGTGGGCAATAAGAACCATGTTATAAAACATTAAGATGTGCGTATCATCTTCGGTGTTGCATAGATGTTTCTATTGACGATTTCCTCGAAAAGTCATTATATTGTGTTAATATCGTTATATATATATAAATAAATGTTCTAAAACTATCACTCCGCCGCCGTTATATTTTATATTTAGACAGTGGTTTTAGTAAAAAAAACGTGCAAAATGTAAATTAGTGAAAACCGTTTTTATATTTCATCCCTATTTGCGTACGAAAAACATTTCAAAGTGATGTTATAAATTGTTCATGAACCGATTAATACGTTATTTCTTGATTAAAACCAAAATTGAACAAAATGTATATTTAAATTTTAAATTTTTTTAATAAAAAATGTTTTAAATTTTTAAAAAATTTAGTCATTTTTTGCTCAACTGGGATACTACTCGTAAACAAATAGATTCCGTTCAAACTATAGTATTACAAACTTTAAAATCAGTGGTTAGCCGTTACGTCATCTTTATATAAATTATAACCGGCGAGATTTTAACTCAAGGGAGGGAGTTTCCGGTTTTGAACGTGAAAAATATAAGCACATACACCTTGCCTCCTAAAATTCGTTTTGAGTATCTATAATATAGGGGGGTGAACTAGTAGTATATAGATTCTATATACTACTAGTTCACCCCCTCTTAAATAAACTTCAGATTTAATTACATAATTATAGAAATGGTAACGGAGCTAAACTATAGTTATAGACGGTCGGACATTTTTTTTTTTTTTTATATAAACCGCAACGCTTAAAAATATTATTTTAATTTTATTAAAAATATACTACCTATAATAGTCTATCTGGCTATATAATATAGGTAATGTCCAAAGAGAAAGTTTACAGTGATTGTTTCATTTTTGAAACGTGTGATTTATGTTCATTCAAATATATTTTAAATTGACAATAATCCTAATTTTAATGAACGATCTCTTATATATATCCACGTAAGTAAAAACTTACGTATAGCAACGACAAATTAAAATAAAAAGTAAAAAAAAAAACGCCAATCAACAAAACATTTACCAAACATGAATAATACAGCCAATCAAATGACTTGTTTTCGATATACAATATATTATAAAAACGACTAATGAAACTTCAACGCAATAATATGCAACATGTCTGTGAAATGTATTATAATATAGCATAAAAAAATGTTTTAAAAACGAATAATTTATCGCTTTTTGTTAAATTTCCTACTATAGCTATAGATTTTTTAGATTCTGAGCGAAGCGATAGGAATGTATTTTTATTCATAATAATTGAATGGCTTAGTTCAGAAACCCTATGCAGACAAAATGGATTATTTCGCGTTTAACTGATAGTTTGGGAAAATAAACACACAGTTTACAACGGAAATCCCATCGAGAATCGGATCCCTAACTTTTCTATGGTGTTCACATGTTCATTTGCCGCAGAGATCCAATGAGTGCCGTCGCATACATTTTTTTTTTTATTAATTTTCTCAATTGTCATATATCTATACTTTGGGAGTTTCTGAAGAAAAAATCGATTCGCTTATAAAATATCCATATGTCTAAATTATAAGAAAAAATGTCCCCCTCCCCTAAGTATAATGTCATTGAGCTAAAGCAATACAAGTATCTGTAAGGATTTCGAGTAATGAATAGCCAAGTACTTTTGGTAAGTTTTGGACATTTAAAGAATCAATTTTAGATCCGTAGGATCTATTATCACTGATTAACTAAATCTCAAAAAATTAAAACTTGGACTTGGAGACAAAATTAACTTGCGTATTTTTTATAGAAAAAGTATAAAAATAATCATAAACACACTCGACGTAAAATATGCTATTAATATCACCCCATAAAATTGATCACGGTGAATCAAGAGATACAAAATCAACTTATAAATTAGTCGAATTATAGTTATACATCAGCGATCGGACGTTTTCGTGACGGTAAAAGAGAAAAAGAGAGACGGTCTATTTACATGGTTTTTCGCGATATTAAAAAAATATTGAATTTTACCGCGTCTCGGTAATTATTTTCGAAACAGTAAATGTGTTGTCGCGTTTTCATTAACGAATAATCAATCGGAACTTTAAAAGCGTTTCGAGCCATTTTTCTCGAGTGGTTTTTTCTTAAAAAAAAAAAGTTTTTTTAGCGCATTCAATTTCAATTACCTCTCTGTTTATTGTTGTGTTCAGTGGCCGTAGCTTGGTGAGCGGCGATCATTGAGGCCGATTGATACGGCGGCGGTTGGAGGTGGCCGTTGAACGGCGACGATTCGACGACCGCGGAAACCGTAGGCGGCAGCTGTTGTACCAGCCGCTGCGGACTTCCCGGCCGGGGCGACGACGACGACGACGACGGCCGCGGCGGCAATTGTCTGGCCGCTTGTTCCGCGACACGGTGTCTGTTGTCTATGATGGCGGCGGCCAGGTGACGGAACCGATCGTCGGCGGCCAGCACGTTGGCATAATGCTGTTGCTGTTGCTGCTGCTGCTGCTGCTGATGCTGTTGCTGTTGCTGCTGTTGGTGGTGATGGTGCGCCGCGGCTGCCGACGAACCCGGCGATACTTGCAACGACGCGGACATGTGATGTCCGGCGGCCACGGACACCGGGAGCGACGGCAAATACTCTGACAGCAGCGATTTGTTGCGCCGGCCCTCGCGCCGATTTCCCGCGATGGCCATGTTCAGTTCGTCCACGGAACTGAACTGGTTCATTTTCGACTCGTACGCGTACAAGTACTTGACGTATCTGTGAAAACGCGAGCAAATCGTACGATATTATAATATTACAATATCACGGTGTGCATAGGTGTACTACGTGGAGAACGAATCGAACCGAGAAATTCACAAAAGTATTTGGGCTTCGACGGTGCCATAGAACGGATAAAACGGATTTTGAATTGCATAGAGCAATACGAATCAAGTGTGGCCGGACGATGTGGAGAAAAATGACAGGAGTGTTGCGTGATAAGGACTACAACTATATAGTAGTGATGCGCAGTCGTAGGTGCTAAATCGAACACTCAATATAATATCCAAAAAATAAAAAAATAAAACCATAGAGCACCGATTTTTAACTCGATTAACTAAGAATATAGAATACCTAAGCAAACAAATAAAAATATGTGCCCTCATTATAAGCATATAGATAAAATGGCGGAAGTTTTTTCGTAATACTCTTGTGTGGCCAGCGGTGATGCACATGATGGAGCTTAGAGATAATCAAAGACATGGGATCATGGTCGATAAGACTGATGAGGTATAACTTATATAGACGCCAGGAAAGAGAAGAGCCTAATAAAAAGAGAGGCGATATGTACTGCAGGCAGATGTATAGAGACATATTTAAGAGGGGAAAATAGGGCACAGACCAGGGCACCAAATTTCGAGCAAACCCTTAATCTTTTACGACGCGATTAAATAGTAGGTTTTTTTTTTTTGTTATAATTAACTTCATCTCAAAGCAAAAATAATACAAAGTTTGCAACTCGAAATGCCGGTAAATTTTATCTTGTAACTATACACTTTATTCTGGATATAACATCAAGATACCTAAACTTTTATACTAAATGAGACATTTTTATTGAGCGGATAAATATGAGATAGATGTGTAGAGGGAAAAGATCAGTGATCCGACTTCCGACAGGAGTTTAAGAAGGACATACAGGAAGAAAACGCCAGTTTTTTTTTTTTATATTGTCAATTACATATAAAAACATAATATAGTTTTAATACTATATGTTGTAAATTATTATTACATACAATTGTATAGGTACTTACTGTGTGCGCAACGTAAAAGCCGCGCTCGTGATGGACGGCGGCAGACCGAGTCCTCGAATTATCTCTTGCCAAAGTTTTTTGGTTATGACCGCCACGATTCCGCCTCTTTGTACGACCAGTTTGTACAACGTGTACAAATCCAATACGCGTTTGGCCATAATCGGTAGTCGGCTTATCGGAGTTCCTGTGAATCGAAAATGATAAATGTCCAAGTTATTAAACACAGACAACACTTTAAATACTTTAAGTAATATATGGTAAGTAAAGGTAATAATATTATTGAATTATTATTTATTTCAGAATTGGCCACGAAATTAACTCCAAAGAACTAGTAGTGCGAAAAAATGACGATAACTATTTGTCCTCAATGGTTTCTCTTTTGCGCACAAATACACATTAAGTTACTCTATATATATCCTTCATCCCAACCACCCTCCTAAAACCGGCATATGACAGCCATCAGCAGTATCACCGTTTTTGTTATCTTCGATTTATCGATTTATTTATTTATATTGATTCGTTTGTATAGGTATAATCATTAATTATGACACAATATTAAATTGTAACGTACACTACACGGTTTACAGCAAAACTTTACCTTAAATAATGGGTCACATCATTGGATTCCATTTAAAATCTTCCCTGTATCAAAATTAAAATGCCACGGCCCGCTGTAATCATTAATCACTATCTTGGTGTCTACGCCATTTTCATGAAAAATAACGCTATATACCCATTATTTTATAGGGTAGAATTTAACAATGAATCACGTGCCACAGGTTATTTTCAGTTTTAAGTAATATATTTAACGAGTAAACGATTCAATTACGAAATTGTAGATAGATTTAAAAAAAAAAAAATTATAATAATTAAAAAAACGGAAAAAATGTTTCACCTTATACACCGCGTAACAAGTCATACTTGTACATTATCATTCGAGAAACACCCTGTACATTATTATATTACCGTTTGTATGGTAAATGCGCATTGTGTTTTATTATAATAATGGCAAATAAACTAATATAAAATCGAGTACTGCTAATGCAATATTATATATTAGGTATATATGCTTACTCGCGTATAGCATATAATATAGGTATATTATTAAAAAATATAATAATGTTATTTGTGTGGCGTGTGTCGACGGGCAGCTCATTGACTCCAACATAATAATATTATAGCCTATAATAGCCAACAGTTCTATACGCGCGTTTACCAGCTTTTTTTTTTACGACTTATAATTACGGGCTGCGCGACGCAATACTATACTCGCGTACGTATGTATACGATGTCGGAATCATTTATAAAATGAAATTAGAGCTCTCCGCGTGCAACAATAGCTATAGGTTATAGTGCATGCGTATAATATAAAACTGCCCCACGTGGTAATAAAAATGGGGAGAAAAAAATGGAAAATAATATAATATAAATACACACTGCACGAGCGGCGAATAACAATAAACTGTGTCCGAATAGAAACGCGAAAAAGTATTCCTAACAATTATTAACCAATATTACTTATACATATAGTATAATGCGAGTTTAAACCTGGACGATATCTACACTAAATATAGAAGAACAAAAAGAAAGATTAGAGACATTTGAAATGTTAAAAGGGAACGGTAAAAATGTGAAGGCGGGAAAATAACAAGTTATACTCAAGTTCTAAATATTGGAGAGTATCGGAAAACGTTGCATGGAAAAGTTAGATTAGAAGACGAAACGAGCGGATTATATACTCTTGGTCGAGAATGCGCAAGCAAGCTACTTCAAAAAGAGCATATGAAGATACTCGATAGTAAATATATTTATTTCAGGATCGCGATACGAGTTATTCGATACTTTTCAGAATAATTATATCGCGATACAAGAGACATTTGAGTCTTAGATAATAGGTATTTAAGATACTGCAGATCGATCATGTTCTTAATCAGACACAGTGAGTTCTGTTGAACAATTAATTATAGAAGGAAATGTCAGAGGGAAGACCCGCGTTTTAAATACTTATATACAGGATGCGTATTATCTATAGTATACGAGTATTACACAGATCGAATTAATAATATACGATTTACAAATTATAATATAATATTATCAATTACTATGCAGTTACTATATTATTATATACTGAACAAGCATGAAAACATTCTTGTTAAAAAAAAAAAAAAAAAATGAGAGAGGTGAATGCTATACGCGGCTTCAAGGTAAGGACGATATACTAAAATGCCTAAAAAATAAGTATTGACAAAAAAAAAATATTCAAGTGATGAGTATATCACAATATGTACGTTATGTAATATAAACTTTCACGTAAATACGAACGATTATCGTTTTTACGACGAATAGGTATAAACATTATCGAAACTAGAAAATAAATTCTATCATATTATTTACAATAATATTAGATATTATAATGTTATATGATCATTATTATTTGTATACGTAGGCGGTATACATAGGAAATTCCGATTGAACCCAATAAATATTTTATAACGTGTACCTATACACATATTATTATAGCGAAATAATTTTGAAACAATTTTAATTCCAATCAATGGGCTTACAAAATATATTAAAATGTTTTCGCTCGATTTCTAAGAATTTCGTTGTTTTTTTTTTTGTTATTTTTTTACGATTCCGTGTATAACGGCGTCCGCAATATATTTTTTATAGCGTTTGAAATTTCACATTTCCCGGTATTATATATTATTACAAATATAGGTATAATAATGACAGTAAACATGGGTAGGTATATTTTTTACGTAATCAATATTTTATTATCATTACTTTTCGTGTGTACAGCGAGTACACCCGGCCGTGCACTATGCGGCAGCGTATATAATAATATTGCGCGGTAAACATCTTAAAAATAATATACTTACGTTTATTGTTGAAAATATCTATAAAAAAAAAAAAACATGTATCTATAATATAAGTACTTGTTATAATACATATATGTATATAATACGAAATAAATAATTTTTTTGTTTTCAATACTTCAATACTCGGAGGTTTACGATTTTGCATAATATTATATTTGCAGTTCTGACATCAGTGCGTTTTTTTATTGAACGGCAGTAATAGATACTAATAGAAAATATAATTATCTTTACAATTCGTGAAACGTGATAATACATGATTTCCTCCATCCCTCTCTATTTTACAATACATAAAACGCATTATTTTGAGTTTTAAAAAGAATGGATACAGCCCTTTTCCGCCAAAAAAAGCAAATGGCACGATTCCCGTTTTCGTCAAAATAAATATTCTGCGTAACGCTAGAAAAACCGATGAATATAAGTATACGAAAAGAGGATTTTTTTCCATTAATTAATTATTTCTAAAATTATCAAACTATATATATATATATATATATATATATATATGAAAAGAATATTAACAGCACATTTTAGAGAGCATTAAAATCCCGACCTCTATAGTGGTTGGCGTACCAGAGGAGGGAGATAGATAAGGGGACTTATTATAAGTTTCCCCCCTTCGAATTTACCGTGTTAAAATACAATCAGATATTATAATATACTGAGTATACTGCAGTATACATTCAGTCAGGTGTTGCTGTGAGCAAAAAAAAAATTGTCTTCCGAGTGATATTATAAAATAAGCAGGGTACGTTTGCAGAAAAATAAACGGCCCAATCAATTAAAATAGTTCGCCACGTCACTGTAGTATACATTAGCCATTATTTAAAACGTATATAAATAATCTTTTACTTGTATATAAAAGCCAGTTCTGTCTGTGTACCGTTTTACGTATTGGCCCACCTCTAATTATTATCATAGCATAATAGCGAAACAAGTGTTTTGTATTCTGAACGAAGACCAGTGATGATTTTTAGGGGGGGGGGCGATCCTATTTTTATTTTTTTTTTTTTGTCAACTGTTAGGTATGTGTTGTAAGTAAGCAATGATAAATCATTGCTAACGAAAAAACGATTCTGAGCGGAGTTCAGTTGATAGTGATGCTTTATCAACAATATATATATGTCAAATTACGTTAAAATAATTAAATAAACATTATATATTTCATTTAATAATATTTGTTTAATATTGTACCGATTTTCCCGTTTTCCTATGTTTTTCCAGGTTTTTCACATTTGTAAAACAATAAGTTTCTTCGCTCCACTCAGAATCTAAAATAAAAGTTATGTGTTATTTATGATAGGACCATAAGCAAATTGTATCCTTTACTTTATATAATATGAACCTCAATAAATTTTAAATCGCCCCCCTCCCCCTTGATGTTTTATAAAAACCGCCACTGACGCAGACTCACGGTTACACCGTCAAACACGAAAATTATAACGCTTCATACTGCTAGTAATATACTCATATCAAAACCCGGTACCTCGTCCAATAAAATACGACAATACACAGTCGCGTTAAGTGTCGTTTATCTAAAAATGTTCTTTGAACATTCTATAAACTACAAAAACTAATAGATATGCGCATATGCGCCGATTTATAGTACATTATTAGATGTATGTATTATACCACTGTTATTATACCGAACCGCATTATTTTATTATTTTCTCCATTGGACCGTTCCCATTGGCCCGCGTCCGATCGAATTAAAACACGCCCGTTTTATATCAACCTACTCATCCGGCCTTCGCCGCACGAGGGGGGAAACCCACGGCGAACGGTATAAAGACGGAATATATGTTATATGCGCCGGCGCGGCGGCGGCGTGGCTTACGGGCGAAAAATCCGATGCCGGCCCAGGCGATTCGGTAATAAAGTTGTTTATAAAAATCCTCGAAAAAATATGGAAATATTACTCTTTTAAGTATCTGCTATGTGAATCGAATTATACATTATAATGTTATACGTGTAAATAGAATGCATTGCTCTAGGGAATCCAAAAATGCACTGCTACTTTAAAATAATTGATGTATTGTACAGCGTACTGCATACATATTATACATATTAAATGTTTTGAAAATCTGTTTAATTTTTCGCAAAATATCGTTAGTGGAAGATTTATAAGGCACATATATAATAAATAAAACACCTTCATACAGTACGACTCGTAATAGTTCTAATGCAGCAGTGGCCATATTAAAAACTATTGTACAAATTATTATACCTATACCAACATTTAAATTATGTAATATTTTATCGTTTAAAAATAAATAATGAAACAACATTATATGTCCATTTTTCTTGGTTTCATAAAAGCCGTGTACACTTTATATATTGTTTCATCCAAATCCTTACATTCATCTCGATTATCCATTTCACCCAAACTCATTGCCACTATACGTTAATTTCCTTGTTATTTTTTCAACTCGATTAGACTATAATTTTATAAATCTTTAGAGCGTAGACTATAGCATATAGATTACCTATATCTATTTACTATAGAGTTAACGTCAATCCAACGCTCCTCGGGGTAGTGTTTTATTTGCGCATTGATCTCTTTAACACTTTTTTTTTTGGATCGCCCATTTTAGTCTTTCCTATGTATACAATATAGCGCAAAATTGGTTCTGCTGAATGCGAATTTTTTATGCCATGCATTACTCGAAGATAATAAATTAATATTATGCAGAGTCATTTGTATAACAAATAATAATAATATTATACCTATGTGCGATTAGTATCGTCTTGTACATTATATAGTTACTGGATATAGATCAGTGGCAAACATAGGAGGAGGACAAAGGAGGGTATGGATCCCCCATAGGAGCCATATCAAATAAAAACAGACTATTCAGCGTTGAAAAATTGACACTAATATAATAATAACCATTGCATATTTGTAGTACTTGTTCAGCTTAGTACACAATAGTTGTACTGCACAGTCATGTATTTTGAAAAAAAAAAATCGATAACGTCTAACCCGTAAACGGTATTTCGGATAACAATTATTACACGAGTGTAAGTTGAATGATGTGTTCGGAGGAGGTGGAGAAAACCGTATAAATTATTATCGCTTAATATATACCTATACGTGTTATTATAATAATATTATAATAGTATAGTATTATATAGCGCGTTGATAGGACATATTATTTTTATAGTCGCGTTCGTCGTAGTTGTAAATATTCTCTACACCTATGTTATTTTGTCCAGAGCGTATTATAATATATTATTATTTTAAGATGAACCTTACGCATAGGAGAATGCAGTAGTATAGTAATATTAGTAGTAGTAGTAGTAGTAGAGAATATATATAGAGATGTATAAAAAAAACAAAATAATATATAAGAAACGCTTTGATTGTTTTGAATACTATAATAATACGCTTTCATTAAGGTACGTATTGTTGTTGTGTCACCTCTCGTATACAACTGTAATATAGTTGACCGCCGTCACCGCCTACAAAGTTCAGATGGCAACGATCGGGGGAACGAGCACGTAGAGTTTACAAGTATGTATACTGCAGGTACACGTGCTCAAACTATTTAGGCGTATCCGCGGTATATTTGAAGTGTTGCCGAGATTTTTAAAACTGTTTTATTCCAATTAGGTATACATCGCGCATGAATAATATATGTAAGTAATAACTATATAGGTACTCGTATATTGGCAGACATATTCTTTTTGTTACCCATAGTCAGAATCGGAGTAAGCCGATCGTAGTCTGAGGGGGCTATATATATATATAATATATCACACGCACAAATAACCCAAAATATTTTGGAGGGTTAAGCCACCTGGTTATTGATTTATGTCGATTACGTACACTTAGTATTTACTTGATAAGGACTAAATCTAGAGGGAAGCTTAGCTGAGTAATGTGGGGAGTTTAACGCCCCAATTCACCAAACGCATAGGCCTTTATTTATTTTATTTATTCGTCCATTGCGCGTGCGCAAAAACAGTTATGGACATTATTTAACGAACAATTTAAATTTTAAATTCGGGATATACACGATAATTTGTATACTTTTTATTTTGTCTTCTCAATTATGTAGGGTCTAAACGACATTAAAAGCTAATCAACAATGCGTATTAAGGACGTATGAACAAAAAAAATGTATTCAATGAGATAATTTCATATTCCAACCAAAAAAAAGTTATTATCAATCTAAGAAAAAAATAAGAAAAAAATGTTAAAATCACAAATAAATGTTTTTCGACTCTCCAGAAAACTACGAATTGTGTCGCTTAGACCTTTTTGCCGTGTCACCATTGACATGATGGGAGATGCTCTCGTGCGTGCGGCTGCTGGCAATGGCTCTCTCTACAAAATCTACGATTATTGTGATGTCGTTTAATTATTAAAATAATATAGTAAAAACATTATACGCGTATACGACTACGGATCGTTCGGTTCCTGTTATCCCGGGGCCCATCACGCACACAGCCGAGGCGGTATTAAGACAAATATTTACCTATACGATGCCTGTATGGATGCCGGCCGGCTATAGCTATAATATTATTATTATTATTATTATGGTGATGGGTGTGGTGGACCCGAATGTTTGCCTAAATATACATATATATATATAATATTAACCTAACCTATAATATTTATATGTATAATGTGTGTGTGTGTGTGTACGTTCGTCGTCGTCGCGTTATAATAATATTATATACACACGGTATATATTATTATTATATTTATTGTATACACAACCGATATTTTTTTTTTTTTTTATCCGAATGGCTTTTAGCGGCGAAATGTCCAATCAAAAGGACCGGAGCAAATATTATAGGTACCTATAATAATAATAATATCGTATACAGGCGGCAAGTACAACACGATATTTTATATTGCCGGCCGGGGCAAACAATATTATAATATACAGGCGGGTACACCAATAATACACGCCACTATCGTGTATTATACATACTGTGAACGGGGTGTATGTGTGTGTTGTGTGTGTGTGTGTGTATGTATTTTTATAATGAACGTACGGATATTCAAAGCGACGCGATCGATTTTTTTTCTTCCAAGCGGTTATACATCGTAATATTTTAATACGGTGTTTACACGGCCGTCTGGATGCGATCCTTTTGATTTCCTATATAGGTACGTATACTCGTATACACAGGTAGATACGTCGTATTTTATGCGTTACTATTACTATTATTTTTTTTTTCATTATTATTATATGTATTATTGTTTATATTATTCTTATCAGAAATATTAGAACTTCGCCCGTCCGCCCTTGTTTTCCCCTATCGCGCGGCGCAAAGCAATATGTGTGTGTAGGTATGTATAATATTATGTGTGTATAGGTAGGTAAAATTATGTAGGTACAACACGGCGGCGGGCGCGTTAATCAAATAAATCGAATAAGAGAATGCCTATGACTTTTTTTTTTTCTGTAAACGTTCACGTAGGTATTCGTATAATTCTAACGTCAATATTTTAGTATTATTATTGTTGGTACCTACCGAAAACGAAATCCATTTTCGAGGCTAAATAAATAATTAACGAGATACGAAATAATACTATTATAATATGTATATATACCGCGATAACACCTATACGGCGGGTATCGTACACAGCCCACCCGACTATCGGATTATATACAGATTTACTATATTGTGTGTATATTTAATATTATTATTATTATTTTATACTAATGCGCATCAATAACGCGGAATGCCTTTAGCAAGTAATAAACGAGTATACCTACAGCAGTTAAAAATATTACTCACTATCGTACAATATACCTGCCTATATAATACAAATACATAAACACAAATTATACTGTACCTACAACACTTCTATGTACAAATGTACTAAAAAAAAAAAAAAAACACCTAAATTGCCTTAGACTTTAATGAAAATGTACGAATAGTCATTTTTTAAACATAAAAATCTTTTAACTGTCTGCGATAAACAATAAGGTATTTAATACGACACGATATAGCTCTCGGAAACGACGCGGTATAAACCCGACGAAATAAAAATATTATATACGTTTTTATTCGATACTGCTACCTTGATTACACAATATTTATAGGTAATACATTATACGCAAAGGCATATTTTACGATGACCGCGGATTACGTAAAACTGAATTAAGGGGCCGGCGTGCGACCAGTTTTTTAGCTCGTAAACACGCGCATTAATGGAAAAACTCGCGTCTCGCGTAGAGTGAACCGATTTCGATCATGACGCGTTGTATATTTTATTTGAAATATTTATTTATTTGTCTTATGAGAGGAAGATTTATCACAGTAAATATGATCGATTTTCATTATTTATTTATTTTTTTTTTTTTTTGAATAAAACCATTCGAGAAAGTTTCGCCCTTTCCGATAGAAAAATAAAATTATCAACCCCTCGATACAAAAATCAAATCAGTTTGAGTAATATTATTCATAAAAAAGAATTGTTAAAACTTGTTGTATAATTGTAGGTACATATTATAATAATATTTTGTCATTTCGTAAAAAGCCAGTAGCGGGATGTTAATAAAACTAAACAGATTTCTCAATAATCACTAAAAGGTTCACGATTATTTAATATTTAAATAATATACTAAATACTACACATTTGCAGCATGCATGGTGGATTACAGGATTTTTTTTTCTATTTTGTCAATTTCACCGCATAAAAGACAAATGTGTTGACCGAAATACCAAACAATAATGTTTAAAACGCGAATCGCGTTTCAAATTATTCGGTAAACTATAAAATTATTTTGTTACGTAACGTATTATTATTATTATTATTATTGTTACATTAAATGGCCGTGTCGAAATTTTCATTCGTTAACGATTAATTAATGCGTTTCGCCGTCGCGTTCACTGCGCGATCGCGCGGGCGCGCGCGACATTCGTCCTATT
The DNA here is from genome assembly GCA_902439185.1 of Cinara cedri. Taxonomy (NCBI): domain Eukaryota; kingdom Metazoa; phylum Arthropoda; class Insecta; order Hemiptera; family Aphididae; genus Cinara; species Cinara cedri. The sequence continues at coordinate 395,447 of CABPRJ010001894.1, forward strand.
ATAATGATATGAGGCTGAGCACCGCCGCCGCCATGTGTTCGTTTATAAGATTATCGAATAACATATATACATAATATAATAGAAAGAAAACCATGTAAAACCACTAAGCGCAAACGATTTTACAGGGGAAAAAAAAAACACGGGCCGTCTGGGTTTTGGCATCCGCACACCGGTCTTTTGTCGCGTACATACACACATTATACACTCACGGGGGGACACAAATGTGTCGGCCACGTGTTTTGCAGTCGCACGAGACGGATACTTACATAATATTATTTTTTTTTTTTTCGATTCTAATACGCATTATTATCGTAAAGTCTGCGGGTTCCGGGTCAACGATAGTAATATTATAATATTATTATTATTATAAGAACGTCTCGCGATAAAATATCGTATTGTTTTAAACTCGATTTCGTAAAATTATACGTATAGACGCGTGTATCGACGGCGAAACCCGCGTTCACATATTTCGGGGCGTCCATACGGATTTCGAGAAAATTTCCGGACAGACATTCAGAAGAATAATTATATTATTATACTGAATACGATATAGTATAATATCATATTTCCGCGGGTCCCTTTATTTTATTTCAAAAAACTTCAAGAAAATGTCTGTTAGAATTCCAAAAAAAAATAATAATAATAATAATGAAACGATACGATTTACGTATAAAATTCATAAAAAAAAATCAAAAATGTTGAAGGGACCACCTGTAAACCGTTCGGATTAATACAATATCAATTCCGTAAACTAAGTTAATTGGAGAATAAAGCGCTAACGAGTTGCGTTAAAAGTTAGACGATAACCGAACCGAGTTAACGATCAATTCGAGGGATATAATAATTATATGTTTAAAACTCGAAACTCCGCGCGCATTAAAATCAAAATAATGTTTACACACAATATCGTATACACTTAAATATAGTGCATAAATGATTGTAAATGAAATATCAAGTATTAAAAATCATAACACCGAGTTTAGTAATTATAAAATTAGCTCGATATATTTGTATTGAGTATAAATGTGAGTTAGTAAAAATAAACGGTTAAAAAAAAAAAATTCAAATTCAAATTCAAAAGTCAACTTAACTTTTTAACGCCGTCAACTTCCAGATCCTGATCGAAATTGAATTATTCTATACATGTAGATATACAATAATAAATTGTAATCTTACAGTTTTCATATCTTTTAGTGTATATTATTTACCTATATGTAATATAAAACGGTGTATTAATTAAAACCCTAAATATTATTTTTGTATTTAAAGTATCCGAGTCGATATGATAAGACATCAATCGTACAACTGTCGTGTATTGTTACCTATAGAATTTAAACGTGTTTGGATTATATTCCGCATAGATGTACCCTGCAAATGAACACAACGAAACGTGCCTACTATATTATAAAAGCGTATAATTCCAAAGTTTCCAAACCTATTTCCGTCATTCTAAACATTCGATACCAATAATAATTGCAATGAATTGTGTGTGGAACACGGTTTTTTTTCAAATCGCTTTAAAAAAAAAAACTGACAAAAAATTAATACCTATTATATACATATACCAACATATGATTATTCTTTGAGAAAATCATAAATAATATTATACTGGGTACTACTAACGGTACAATACTTTTCGAAATGGTAATATTTTTTAAATGTACATAATATGAACAAATTATACTTTTTGTTCTTTCGGTTTACGTTTCTATATACAACGACGACGACGCCGCCGCCGCCGCATCATGTTAAGAGGACCGCTACAAGACAAATAATAAGCGGACGATTCCTCAGAACGTATGAGGCCCCCATTGTTTTACTTTAGAAACATTAAAAAAAAATTACCTATTTCATAACGCGCCTGATAATATTGTAAAATACATTATAGTTATACGAGATTATGATAATTAGATAATTTTCTATTTTAGGTTCTAAACGAAGCCAGGAACGTTTAGGTTTTGTATATACTATATAATACGATGCGTGTTTTTATTTTATTTTTATCCTGTCCGCGAACTATTTTTCTACCGGAAATCTCGTTTCAATCGAAAACTTTATCGGAACTTTCTTGTAGAATTTTTAATCTAGTCGGCGCATACGGCGCAAAATATATTTATGCACGGTATAACGACCGTGTGAAAACTAAAATCAATAATACTTTGCTCAGAATCGTTTGTCGTTGGTGATATGATTTATCGTAACATACAGATTCTAATCGAATAATCACTCTACACACTTCCCTCCTAAATCATTGGCACACCAATTAAAGGCACAATAAGCTTTTATTTTATTTTTATTTTTGGTTTATAAATATTCAATAAAACAAGCGATTATAAAAAATGTATAAAACACTGCAATATTTCAAGTTATGCGTACAGTAAACTTTGAACGATTTTTCAATTAAATATTATTATTGTATACATAGTCAGCAACGTGAAATATTATTACCTATATATGGTATCGTTTTTTTTTTTTTTTACACATCTAATTATGATAAAAATTCGAACATATATATATGTGTGTGTGTGTGTGTGTATTTATTTTTTTTTTAATTTATAAATAAAACCGCGTTCAATATTATAATACATTTTTTTTCGACGTTGTACGCGTTTCTTTAAAAACTCAATAATATTTTCTAGCGTATTTTTTCTGTTTTTTTTTTTCATTTTATATCATATCACTATAAATTACAATCGTATTAAATGTATATAATTCTGTTTTAATATTATTATTATTATAAAACAGAAACGTTGACGCGGGTATCACATCGTATTCGTATATAGTATATATAAGGAACCCTGGAGAGATCGTAATTGCCCGCATATCGAGAAAGATAAAAGGTTTTTGATTTATTGGCCAAACCGTAATTTTTTTTTTTTTTTTTATTACACGACTCGCGCGCATAATATTATTACCTATACACGAATGCACACACACACACACGCGCGCGCGCGTATATATTATGTGTGTAAAAACGGATCGTTCTCGATTTTATTATTAGTATTATGTTTTTAATCAAATCGAGAAAAAAAATTAATATTATTATATACGCCGACGACGACGTGGGATTCTCGATAATAATAATAATATTATGATGATGCTTATGCGTCGCAGCTGTATAGGTATACACGTTTCTATATAAATTTCTGTTTTTTTTTTTTTATTATTATTATTATTTGATTTGCTGTAAAGAATCGACCGCATGAAATCAACAATCATATTATTATTATTATTATTATTATTATTATTATACACAGGTACCCGAAACAAAAAATATTATATATATATATATATATATAAAACCATAATACCTACAATAATCACAATATTAATCATTTACACATCGAATAAAACACTGTCAGAAAATTATACGGGTTAGCTACGTGTTATTATATTATGTGCTATATGACTTTAATATAATGTATACGGTAAATGTTGCTCAGATGGAAAACTAATGCGTTTTTAAAATATAAATTATATGTTTGAAAAAAAAAAAACAACAAACCGGACGTTTTTTCTCCTGACCGCGCACGTTAAACAACTGTGTATAGTATTCGTAATCAACAACAGATTCTGAACGAAACAGTATTACCGCGTATATAGTGTATCCCTTATTGCATAATAGTCAAGCGGAGCTGCTGCAGAAATCAACAAAAATAAAAACCTACGTATACACAGTTTGTCGTCGGTTTTTTAAATCATTTGGAAAAACTATTGAGCATCAAGGAATATTCGTTTCAAATAACGAGTATACAGACGAGAATTCAGCAATTTTTTTTTTTTGTTATTATTAATAGATACGAATGACGCCACGAACAGTTCGGAGCGTTTTCCGAGAAAAAAAAATAACACGCTCGTATACTATAACAACGTTACGAGGGTGAACTGTAAGGGGTATACAGTTGTAGGTTTTAAATAATGTGTTATAGTACCGTCGATCGAGAACTTCGCGAATTTTTGAAGTCCGAGAAAATTCGGAGCATTTCACTTGGCGAAAATGCGTTAGAGGAGGACAACAACCGTAAATCTTTCGTAAAATATGCGGAACAATATAATAATAGTTATCGATCGCTGTAAAAAAAATATAATATTATATTGTAATATAGAGTATAATATTACAAATCGCAGTTCATTAATAATTTACCGCGTTTATTTTATTTTTGTTGTTATTATTACATTCGTCTTCGCGGCAATTTTTTTTTTTTTTTACATTCCGATTTTATGATTCGAAAACCAATTTATTTTTCGTCGATTTAGCGCGGCGTACACTGCAACGCTGCTCGTATGTAGTTGCGGGTATACCTATATAATATTATATCATATATTATTATGCGCGCGCGTTTTATAGCGCCTATATCTTGGAGTCGAAAAATTCAAACAATTGTGCAAAAAAAAAAAAAAATACAATAATAATAACAATAATAAAAATCGTAATGCCGGCCGCCGGGTTAAAAAGTTGTATATATACACGCATCACCGACATCCGTGTATACACGCATACGTATACGGTCGCGGTGGTGCGCGTAGCTCGAACGAATTATTTTACGACTTTGAAAATATCATCGTGAAGTCGCTATAATATTATATAGCAGCTGTATTGCGTCGCGTTGAGAGGGCCACCGTGCAGGCCGCGGAGCATTCTCCGGTGATTTAAACGACATGTTTCTGATAATCGTATAATCTAAAAATATTATTAATCTACGCGATACACGTTTAATAGCAAACATAAAAAAATGAGTCTGACCCGGGCCGGTATAGGCGGCGGCGAACGAGCCAGCGAGCGAGCGAGCGAGAGTATAAGCCTGCCGACAAGCTATTAAAAACGGTTTTATTGCCTCTCTCTTGGTGCTGCGGGGGTACGAAAAAAAAAATGAAAAACACAAATTGTAATACAAGTATTATTAACGCGCCCGACCGTTGTGGTTTACGGGCGCAGAACAAAAAAAAAAAAAAATGTATAAAAATCGATATTTACTCTCCTCGAGAATAATATCGTTGCAGCGGATATGTCGTTTTATGTTCTGCGAACGAGTTCTGGGGTGCGGGGCCGCCGCCGCCGCTTTTGTCGGCGAATTTCCGAATATTCCGATACGACGTACGCGAAGGACACGTGACGGGTTTATTTTTATTTTTTAAATTTATTTATTGTATTTTCGCTAAAACCACTAAACGCAATTCCTATATACTTACATATATATGATATAATAATATATACAGTGTACGGGGATGTGTTACGGTCCACATACTATGTCGTATTTAAAAAAAAAATAACAATAAATACACAAATATAAATAATACGTAATAGAAACGGTCACTAGCGGGCAATTTTAGAAACGATTCTTCAAAAAAAAACGGCAAACTTTGAACAAAACAAATATACGCGTGAACGTGAATAAACGTGTAATTCTTATTGTATATAAAAGTCTGCAAACAATCTACGAAATAGGCAAGACTGCACTGCTCGTGTGGGTCATATTTTTGTATATGCGAGAAGTTCCAAAGGCGGGACACACAGGATAAATATTATTCGATTTATATCTGTGCAACGATAAATCGTTGTAGACGAGAAACAATTCGGAACATTGTTCGATTAAACACGTAGTTTGATAAACTTAAATTAATAATAATATTGTACCGACGATTATAGTAATAACAAAATAAATTAAACTATATTGATGACGTTGAATATTTAACGAATTCGATCATAAACGACTGCACTCTAAAGGCTTAAATAAAAATGATGTAAGCTCAAATGTTTTCATTTACTGTTGTAATAAGTCTATACAACGTAATATATGATTTTGAACCTTTTATCAATATTTTGAACATTATTATGAAGCTACAGCACTCCGGTTTATATGAATCGAAAAAGAAAAAATACCATCTAAAATTTTGGCGATTTTCACGATTTTTGTTAAAATCTAAACTTTTTAAGCTAATCAAATTAAAACAATAGAGATATTCGATATTATTATATAACAGTACTTTACACGGAATTTAAGAAATTATATTTTATTGGATTTTTAAATGTGTATACGAAGTCAAACTCGCAGTTTTATTCACGTAATATTGTAAAAAAAAAAAATACCAAATAAACTCGATAATTTCAATTACCTACATATAGTTATAACAATACATCTAGTCTTTACGAATATTTATTATTTAATTACTACAGAATCCCCGAATGTTTAAACAGAAAACAAAATTGCCATCAAAAATAGATTATTGCAGTACTTCAATTTCCGTTATCAGAATATTATAACAACGAACCATTTATCTCGAATCGATATTCGAGAGATATTATGACTATCATTATACATACGTCATAAATAATCTGTAATATTTATTGTATTCCCTTTTTCCTACAGTTTCGCCATCTATGTATATATTAATATAAAAACAATATTCGTCAAAAACCGTTGAACGTGAATTATTATTAAAGCTGTACCTACATGTTAGATTCCCGAGTGTAGTTTGGTCTAAATCGAAATACGATTAATTCTCTAAAACTAATTCATAGTGCCGGAAAAATCGATAGTAACAGTTGCGGGTATCGCAATAAAGCCAAAAAAACCGTGACTTTTGTTCGTTCAATTTGTATATTATTATAGTTACGCAAAATTACAAAAAAAAAAAAAAAAAAAAAACCATCGGTTTATTGTTAAACTTTAAAATTGATTTCCCGAACAATTGCGATTGTTTATTTTAAATATACGCGTATCGCCGCCGTCGACATTATTTTCTGAGCGATAAAACAAAACAAAAAAAAAAAACCATCGGTTTATTGTTAAACTTTAAAATTGATTTCCCGAACAATTGCGATTGTTTGTGTTGTGGCCTCTGCAGCATGTAACGTATAGTTATACGCTGCAGGCGGTGCGATAAATCTTATACTAAAACATATATGTGCTGGACATTTTATTTTATTTTTTTTCGGCATATCTTTCGATTGGTTTATACACGGGTACGTGTTTTCCAATAACGTACGCAAAATATTATTATTATTATTACCTATACGCGCAATAAAAAACTATTACATCTCGACAATATTTTCCGACGCACGACTATAATAATAACAATAATATTATTATTATTATCAGGACGTGACCGGCCACTGGCGACATTGTGACCGCCCGAGTAAAATATTATGTATACGCTTACTGTTTTTATCGGCGTGTATCCAGTATGAAAAAAAAAAAAATCATTACGATTACAATTTATACAAAATACGCGCAACATATTTGCAACTAGATGGACGGCGCGGCTACGTTAAACGATTCGTAATTCTCGTGAACTCATTCCGTCCGTTGATTTTCGCGTTGCGTTTTGTTTAGCGTTTCGGCACGATAATATGATAAAAAGATACGGAGACAAACTGGTAGAGGATGTAGAGGGGAATTCAATGTATATATCTGTACACAACGATTGAATTTTGCAAACGAAAAACGGTTCTGAGCGGAGTTTGGTGTTGTATATGTTTTAAAAGACCGTAATATTTACGAATTGAAAAAAATACATTACTTCGTAGATTTCCCGTTTTTCCTACGTTTTTTCCGTTTATTATGAAACCCTGGGGAAATTAAAAAAGTAACGTCCTTAAAGTACCATCCCCAATCAAATTTCCTTTCGTAAAAAATGTTACATTTGAAAATTGGAGCAAAATTAATAATGTTAGGTTAATAATTTATACCACTGGGTTCAGAATTCGTACTTATATATTTCTCGTTGAAAAATTTTTCAACGATTTTTCCGAGAGGTGCCAGGGTAATATTATCACAATACCACCGTAATTTAAAAATGTTAATTATATTTGATTTTTCACTACAAAAAAAAAAATTGTATAATTGTTAAATTCATTCACACGGGCACACGAGAAATTTCTAGTTAATATCCGCTGCATGTTTATTTCTTTTTATTAAAAAAAAGCTCCACTAGCAGATAAGTCGAAAAGTCGAAAAGAAAGTTCTTTCTTCTTTAATTTAAAAACTTTTCCCAGTTGCCATTGAGTTTATTTCTTATATAAAATTAAATATTTCGTTACAAAACCTATCAATTTAATAATTTACTAGTGGATCAAACGGTAGGCATATTCTTACTCTACTGCGGCGTGTCCAATGTACTTTACTGTATGCACATTCGAACAAAGAAAATTTCTTTAAAAATGCTCGGGCTATTTGCGGCCAGAAAACGTAATATTATTTAAAAATAACAATTATTATTCATAAATTAGCTAAATACGTAACTTGGTTACTACACATTACGTAATTTCAGACGAACCGCAACCCGACCGATGAAAATTCAATAAACTCGACTTTGCTGTTTTCTAAACCGTCAATTTTCGTTTATTCTTCGTCTTCACATCTAATACTAATATTATTCAACATAATAGTAGATCTATTTGTATATAATAAAATATTTCTAAAGTATACATTATTTTACGATTCCTATGAGTTTTTTTTTTTTTTTGTTTTACTTATTTTTTGAGGTTAAAAGACACAAGACTGAAAACCAAGATTAAAAATATGGCGTAAATACCTGGTAAATATTATACATTTTCCTTTGTAATAATAATATTAAGTGGCGTATTTTGTAGTTTATCTAGGAAGACCAGGTATTAAATATTATGGAAATCGACTGATGGATATCTGACTGAAATATTTGAATTTAAAAATAGGCACCTACCTAGTTATATAAAATATAATTGGTACAAAAAAAAGTTCAAGAGATATATCTCCCTAATCTCCCCCCCCCCTCCATCGTAAATACATCATTGATATTTTTTATTTCAAATTACTACCCTTATATTCGAAGAAACGCAATGGGGCTATACAAAAAGACCAGACAAGTTCCGTAACATTTTGCTGTAGAGTTTGTGAAAAGCGGTTCCCCGACGAGGACCACTCTAAAGCATTCAGTAATATATTATATTATATTCATAATAAAAGAAACCGCACAAGTGTAATTGAGTATCATAAAAGACTTTCTGCAAATAATATTACATACAAATAATAACCATGTATAAAACAAATGTATTGAATCGTTAAACAAATTGTATTTTTTTCTCTGAGCATTAGTTGCAAACCAAGAACGTAAAAAAAAGGCAAGCAATCAATTACTATTAAATAACTGACGATATTTCGGGATTATTGGTTGATAAAAAAAAAAAAAAAACCAAAATTAATATAAATATTATCGTGTCGGTCGATTTGCATATTGCATTGTTGAAAATGTGCGGTACACTATATTATACGATATTATAATTGGCCTCGAAAATAAACACATCGGCTCCTAGCCTTTTCGATCCATAACTCATCGTGAACGCTACGTTAGGTTTATGTATATATAATACATTATACATTGAATGTGCATAACCGGTCCCGATCGCGACGTGAATGGGAGAGAGGTGTCATAATAGGTGTTTGTGGTGTTTGTGAGTCTTAGTCGAGAAAAGATAATATTTATGACATACGTGCGCACACATAATATTAGTATACTTAAACATACACATACACACACACACACACACACACACACACACACACACACACACCACACAATACAAAATCGTGGCTGTTATGATATCGTAATTTTCACATAATATCATATTAAACGGTTTAAACGTCCCGAGACGAGACGATAAAATTTCCCTATATCAATTGATATTTTAAGCGTCGCGAGTCATTGTCGCCGTCTGCAGTTGAATGGAAGAATCAAAATCGCATACAATATGTAAACCACGGATAAGATTAAGATCAAAATAGGTCCCATTAATTCTATACCTAAGTCTGCGATGTAAATATACCATGGATATAACGTGGTACATCATACATTAAATTAAATCGTTTCCTAATCAATTATGCGTAGATGCGCAAAACCGAACAGTACACCAACCCGACAGTCAATCGTTTTTGGACTTCCTGGCTACTATTGGCTAAACAAGTCCTTTACTGTGCTACCGCGTTAACATTCGAGACCACATGAGATTTAATGATTGGCTACACACCACACTATTTTAAATATTGTTTCTGATAGATAGAAAAACTAAAAAAATTTCGAAAGTTTCAAATAATAACTCAAAAATCAAAATGTATTTAAAATGTTATCACGCCTATACAATACTTATATGAACATTATTTACACAGATCTCTACGATTATTAATGACAGAAAGAACAAAACTAAAATTAATGAAACTGGCTATTTTCCGTTTTTCCTAAGGGTTTTCCCAATATCCCAATTATTAAGGAAACTCCAAGGAAAATCAAAAAATGACCTATACAAATTTTCAGAGTAGTTTTTCAGAAAAAAAGCTGTTCTGGAAATCTAATTTAACACTTTTGGTAAAAAAACAAGATCGAAAATAATACATAATTGAAATACTATACAATAATAAAATCGTCATTGCCGTAAATTCGTGCGGTCTTCCCCACGTTTTTTTCCTTATTCTTAAGGTGAACCGCAAAGAAAATCAAACGATGTTTGGCAACCTCGTCAGTGTGCCGATCTGCTACAAAAAAATCCTTTTTTTTTTTTTTGATCTGAGCAAGATAACTAATAAAAAAGGTGTTCACAGACAGAAAAAAAGCGTAGATCATAGTAAAACCAATGCGTTCCGCGTCGCGATCGGAATATAAAAAAAAAATAAACCGTGCGCAAATATACGTTTGTTTTGTCTTTGTGTACCTATACTGCACATATACACTGATATAATACAACACAATAATATTATAGACACGTAGGTGAGCGTTGTGGGTTTTACGTTTATAGGTCTTTTTTTTTTTTCGATTTTTATTTATATTCGGCGTTTATAACTATCCGGACGGACACGTGAGGTCACACGATTATAATATTATATACTGTCTATACGCACACCATGTATAAATGTATACGATAATATTATAGGTCGGACGCCAAATGTACGCACGGAGGATTGATGACGACGTCAGGGTAGAGATGAAAGTGATCGAATGATCCGAAATCACGACCCCGCTGATTGATGGGAATAATATCCGAGAGCGGCGATAATTATTTTTGGAAAATAAAAAATGAAAATAAAAATTCTACGACTATTGTATAATTAATTATTCGAAAACGTTCATATAAAAAATATATATGCGCCTCCGGCTCCACAATCGGATCACACTAAAGACCGACGATAATTCAAGCCATCAGACCGTACTGCAGACACAGGGTGTGCACAAAGTGTGTAAATAATGATGTTTTTTTTTTATATATAGTATTTCACTATTCCACGTTTGATATTGAATTTTAAGCAATTGTTTTTTCATCGGTCAGCGACCGATAAAACCGGATTAAGAAATCGCATTGACATTTAATAGTAATTTGGCAGGCACTTATATTGTTCTTCCACCATTCGCGTATATTATACACATAGACTGATGATCGGTCATATCTATGAGGAAGGGAACTTGGCATTTCTATCAATTTTATTTTACCATGCGCTGTATTAATGTAATTATTTATACGCTTTACGCTTCGACCCACTGCTTAACTTTTTCTATAGCTGTTAAATATGTATTTTTGGTACATATTATCTATGTTCAGTTATTAAAACCAACAATTAAACCATCTTTATTTGTTATCGTTTATAACTATTGACGGTTGACTAATCTACCCCTCCTCCAATACATTCTGTGAAATATATAAAATAAATTATAATATACGAATAAAACGCGTTTGGCAAATGAATTATGAAGTGTCGCATAGGGACTAAAATCATCCGCGATAACTTAAAAGTATTCATTAGGGTGACCTCAGAATCCGTCTATAAGTATACGGTGTGTCTTTTTGGACGATTTTTTTTATGATATGTATAAAAACCTATACTTTTATCATTTAAAAAACTTTTATAGAAGTATAGACGAAGTCAATTCGCTTTGGAATAACCGTGAAAAAAATCGTATATAAATTCACGATATTGTTATAGATTCTATATACCTAAATTATAGAACGCCGACGAGATATGGCAGCATGACGTCAATAACAATAATAATAATAAAAAAAACGTGTTCGGATCGTTTAATTTCGAACAATGATTAATAATATATTTGTGTTTTTGACGTTGAACGTAGGCACCTATACATACACATAATAAAAGTATCGGTTTTCATTTTTTAATATCGCCGCCGCCGTCGTAATCTTCGGAATACAATGTACTATTATAATATTATTATTATATTATCACGGATAGACCTCGCCGCAACACCTATACGATAATTTAATTTAATTTAATTATTTTATATCAAACGTATTATATATACATAGATAGATAGTGAACACGGGAACACCCTGTATAGCGTATACTGCTGAAGGAGGAGAAGAAGAGGAGAAAAAAAACCGAAAAATCCAACGCTATACATATATAGATAAATATTATATACACCAGCCGAAGGCCGATTTACAAGACGCATGTAATATACCTATATATATATATATAGATAAATTAAACGTTATAATAATATTCGTATATATTATATGATATGATTTTTTTTTATAAATATATATATATATATATGTATAATCGCGGTGTCTTTTGATATCGACTGGAAATAAACGCAATAAAAAATCGCGGCCGTGATGGAGAAATATTATTATATTATTATTGTATAGGTATAAACGGAGTCGTCATTGCACACATGACGTATATAATAATAATACGATTACTAATATTACTCTGATGATGATGTAATTACGGAGAAGGGGGAGGAGGTGGGATGCCCATATCGGATTTTACAATGTAAAAAAAAAAATGGAACCTACTATATCGTATTATAGGTACCTGTGTAGTGGATAAGAACGTATGCCTACGTATAGTACGTATATTATAAGGACGAAAGAACAAAAATTAAACCTTAAGGAATATAATAATAAGAAAATAACGTCCATTTGCATTTGGAAATTAAAAATTATATAGACGTAATTATATTCGGTTATACGGTTCAGAATAATTTTATGCATAGACGTGCAGTATTATTAATAACGATAATGGTGGAGCGGGCCACGATAGTTAATGTGTCCATCAATATTATTATTATTATTATTGCAGTTGCAGTGTACGATGACGACGATCGATTTTTGAAACGAGAATTTATAATAATTACAAAGATATTATTATTATATACACGCATAATATTATGAACAGGATTTGGAATTTAAAACACTTAAAATCAAAATAAAAAAAAAAAAAAAACGCTTAAAATCGTATTCGTTATAAGCAGTTTACAAAATGTATTTAAAAAAAACAATCTCAAAAATGGTATCTCCTCCCAAAAAAATTATCTTACACCTTACGAAAATCATCAATGCTACACAATCTTAGATTAACATACATCACTTCCTATAATCCGTTTGATTGTTTAAACAACGGGAAAAAAATGGTCTAACGCCATGGCTTTATACGACCGACGCAACAAGACCATAATAACATAAAATAAAAACAAAAAAAATATCTGAGTTGGATATTACGATTATACAAATAGAGTACAAAGGTGAGAAATTATTCAATGATCATAAGGGATGGTGGGTTATTATCGGTAGCTGCCACTTGAGTAGAAAATAGGTGTACAAAAAAAAAAAAATACTCATCGAAGTCCCGAACACGTCGTGTGCGTACATCACTACTGCTTTATTTTGGACCATAGCTGTTTTGAACTAATTACAACAATAATCGTAAACGAGAAGTTATGTTTACTTGACGCACTTCATTACTATTGTATTAAGGCTCACTTAAATAATATTATATATAAATATACACATTATAATATTTTAAACAATGGACGTTCAGCATCAGCGACACGCCTATAATAATTATTGCGCATTTTATCAACGGTTGTAATAATTATTATTATCAGTTATTATACTGCATGATGGTTATTGTATAACTGAGTATAATTGATACTAAAACTCTGAACATGACGGGCAAACCTTTATAATTTAAAAAAAACTTAAAATTGAATAGGCTTGCTATAATACAATATAGGATAAAATGACAGATATGGTCAGGTGCACGGTAAGTAAAAAAAGCGAACAAAATAATAATAATATTTCAACAGTAATAATGAACTAAAATAGTACGTACCTAATAATAATTTATATTACCTATATCTAATAACAAACAGGCCTAAAAATTTTGTTTTTTTTTTTCGTAAGAGTTTACGCAGAACATAATTCAAATTCTTTTATGGTTAGTTGTTTTTTGAAAATTTTAAAATATGTAGGTAAACGCTGCAGCAGCTTGGAGTTTTACACAAATAATGGTATAGCATTGGTTTCATTTAGAAAATAGTATAGATATAATCAAAAATTATGCAATTTATGTTTTTTATTAAAATGTTTCGAAAACGTTAGTTATTACTTATGCGAATACTTACAAATGAAAAACATACTGTAAATATGAAAAAAAACATATGAGCACAGATTTAACTAGACAATAAAAAGTTAAAGACAATGGAAATTTGAAGAAGAATAATATAGGTTAGTTAAACAGAAATGAAAAACAACATAGGAATGTGCGGAGTGAAAAGCAAATTACTTTGTTCAGTACCATAAAATAGATGAAAAAAGAACCTTCTTGTGCACAATAATCCGTTTTTGACAAACATATTTGACGGACAAATGAACAGTTATAAAAGGAGAATATTACCGAGGAAGGAATACATCGAAGAAATTATTAGACAGTCTAATTACATCCGGTATGCCGGTGTAAAGAGATTGGCTACATGGATAGAGACGAACGGAGATCCAGATTTGCAGCGTCTGGAAACGCCTTCAATAAAAAGAAGAATAGAGGAGGAAGGAGAAGACTAATAATATTTTAATATTAAATATTTGAAATTTTCATGAAGACATATGAAATCCGGTGATTTTCAAGACGTGGGACATCTATGTAAAATGATAATGATATTATTTACTGAAATTCAACTAAAGATCATTAGAATCTACGGCTCAATTTAATATAATACGTATATTATTTGTATTAATAAAACGTTTATAGTAAATACCAGATCGAAACAGTGCGTATTCAAAATATTTGTTTATATTTGTTTTTACGCGCGACAGGTACGCGCGGAATAATGTTGTTCATTAACGGAAATCACCTATACAAATTAACGACCGCAAAATAATGTTTTTTTTTTTTTTTTTGTTATCAAAAAACAGTAAAAAATACCCGCGTACATGATATTAAGTATGCGTAGCTTATTATATACGCTCGGTAAATAATATTATATTATTATATTATATTATGTTATCAGCGTTTACATGTCGTCCGGAATGCATTATTTCTCGATAAATTTCTGCGCCGACCACCGTACGCGACTGCCCGCGCGCAGTTATTATTATTAAACATTGCAACGATTGCAACTGAATATTTTTTATTAGATATTATATTTAATGGCGATATTATGTACAAGTATTAAAAAAAAAAAAAATAATAATAATAATAATAATAGTAATAATATAATACTAGAATAATATTGGCCGCAGTGTGCCGCGTGTGCAGTACATGCAGGTACCTACCTACATTGTTGCGGTCTGAAAGCCATAAACTTTTACACTAGTTCATAAAAAAATCTGATAAATATTAGTCATTGTTTAACTGTATATATATATTGTATACGTATAATAATAATAATAATATATTCAACTACCACTTCACGTTTTCAAACCAAACATAAAATATTATATTATATTCCTTTTTTCTCGGAACTAAAAATTACAACGTGTTAATATTTTATTTTTTTATCATTACTTTTGAATTTTAACATAGGTATTATTATATTATTATTGAACACTAATATAATACGATGCATATTACCATTGCTGCACACTACGAGTTATAAAACACTACGGCGATATTATATTATTGTGTATCCACTATATACATGCAGTTGGTAACTACCCAATAAATTCAACCCTGGGGAAATGCATTGAAATATAAAGCGATTATCAAGATAAAACTTATTAGTTTATAATATTTTGGTTGTCTTCACCCGAATTCCGTCTAGCAGTGGTGTGCTGAAGCAGGTTATTTTTAAGACCATTGCCTTATGTTCAAAATGGGTGAGCGGGTGAATGATCAAACATGTTGAACGTATTGATTAAGATGAAATAGTAGTTCAGAAATCAGAAATGCTCTTAGTTTTGTATATTATATGATTCTATGATATTCTACGAATATAATAGTCTATAATATTATGTAGTCAATTTAACTAAACAAGGTTTTGCTTAAATATTATTTATAGGATACATAAAAATCCATGTTTGGAAGTCGAGCGGAGACTATCACCAGGAAAGAAACTTATAGAAAATATCTAAAAAAGCCAAGGGGTGGAAATGAGAATTAGAGAAATTAGGTGTTGTAAATTTGCAAGAATGAAGAAAAGGCTGCGACGTCCGTATTAAAAAGAACTATCGGAGAATTGTGATGCCATGAAGAAGAAGAAGGTTGTTTTTGAAAAAAAAAGTACCGAAAAATTATGTATATTTTTGTTTTTCATAAAAAATACTTGACTAAAAACAAATTTACCCCTCAAAATATAATACTATGTTCCTAAGTCAAAAGTCAAAGTACCTAAGTGACATAAAAAATGGTTTTGAGAAAAACTACTTCTTCTGAAATCGCCCTGTTTTCTTATTATTATTTTTTCAATAATCAATAAATTTATCCACCATGATGTGAAATATGAGATACCTAAAGCATTCAACAAACCAATCCAGTAGCAATTTAAATACTTGACAATTCTCAAAGCACTAGGCGTTTCAAACGCTGAAGGCCATTCGATTAAGTATAAGATTCTTAAACTAAGGCGGGGGATACTCCATTGGGAGTAGGACTCCACCAAATATATATATATATTTTTTTTTTTGATGCATTAATACATTAGTATTCTTGTATACCTTTGTAATGTAATACTAAATATCTTTGATCGTTGTAATAAAAGCTTTCAGGCTGTTTAAAAATATATATATGCATATATATTGTATGTAAGCCAGTACAAACACAAATTATCGTATTATGGTTAGATACGAATTTTTTGTTTAGCAACTATTTTTCGTATATTATTTTGAAAATACGTACACTGAAAAACCAGAAAAGACACTTTAGAATATAATGTAGAAAAAATCTGTTATATTTTAATGTGATTGTTCCCAACGTTTCAAATGTAATTTAATTCTTAATGTCACATTTCAAAGTTTAACATTTAACATTGAACTTAATCTAAACTATTGTAAAAAAAAAATAGTTTCGTTTTAAAACTAAAAACATGTTTTTTCTCAGATTCAAAAAAAAAACGATTTTTTGGCTTTTTTCCTAGTGCCTTTCTCATTTACATTTGACCGAGTTCATTATCAAATATGTTTATGGTATTTATGGTATCTCTGCTAAGAATCCAAAATATAGAAAAGGAAAAAAACAACAAATATTTCGAAATAAAAAAAAAACATTTTTCACATTTTGTTGCTCAATGTCACTGTGTTTCGGCAGAATATTGATGTTGACGCGTGGATTCTCGCGATCAGAAAAATATAAACATTTTTTTCACTATACACGCCTACTACGTGTACGTATAATAAAGAGCGTAATAATAATTATTATAGCATTTTAAATGTTGCGTAGGTAACGAAAAAAAAAAAAAAAATGATATAATTTCGAAATAAAAAATTAACATTTTGCGTTCACAAATTATTATTGTATGCATGTGTGTGTGCGTATTGTATATACAACTATATATTCGAGAAATACATATTATTATTATAGTATTACATACAGTATAGGTACATTTTGTTTAGAAAATAACGCGCAACAGGTGAATAGTGTGTAAATTAATTTATTGTATTTGTGCTAATTACCCATTTATACAATTGCCGTTTATTATTATTATTATCATACACACCTATAATATACTTGTACGCAGGATTGTTGCCGCGACGCATTGTGTACAGGCACACATATTTTTATTTTTTTAATTTTTTTTTTTTTAAATGAAAATCATTGTACGTATTATAATTTTTTTCTTCGGAATATCGCTTTCCCCCCGATCATAAAACCAACACTATACATAATATTACTACTATTAATATTGTAATGAACCGAAAATTAATATTTACATATGTATAGTTTACCAAATTTGTAAAACATCATTAGATGGCATTTGTCGTTTATATTATGTATATATATATTATTAGGGAATTCGAGTTTTGTTTCCCCTGCGCTCTTGCACTGCGCACCACCACCCGTGCGGTGATCGGAATAATAAATTAACGAGTGCGCGCGCGCGTTTAATATATTCGGTAATTATGATTTTTTTTTTTTTTTTTATAATTATCGTTACGGACACGTCGCGCGATACTCCACCTACTTTTTTATGTTTTATTTTTTTATTTGTAATAATGTGTTTGCGCTATGGGTAGTTTTAGGCCGTTTAAAAAATGTACACGACGACGACGACGTGTTCAATATATATTATAATAAGGTATACACTTGTATAACAACGTCAACCTTCAACAAAATATTATCGCGTTTTATACGCAATACGAAGAAAAAAAACCCAATATTATTTTCAATAAAAAGTCGACACTGTTCGCGGACAAACCACTGTTGTAGGTGGTTAGTTGGGAGGGAAGGATACATATAAAACTGTAGTGTAATTTAATAAATCATTGAATCAAAACGGTTCTGAATGGAATAGTATTGTTAGTCGTGTTATTTTCCCCTCGTTGTCAAGGTAACTCTGTAGAAATCAACAAAAATCAAAACCGAAAAAAAAAGAACCTAGAGCGTGAATTTTTGAATATCTATAGTTTATATTTGCACGCAACAATAAACCGTTGCTAGCGAAAAACAATTCTGAACAGAGTATTTATTATTTCCAATATAACCAGAAAAAAATCAACATTTTTTTCCCATTTATTAAGAATGCTACAAGGATAATAAAAAATATTGACAATATTATACACTTACAAAATCAAAAATGCAACAAGAAAGGAAAGTTCCTATAAAATTTTTGATCGGACGAAAATTCTGCGGGTTGTTTATAGACACAAAAAATACACACACACGCATCATTATAATAAAACCAATATAGGTACTTATACCCAATATAACCTACTTCTCGCTTCACTTAAAATACATATAGCATAATATACTCATACACTGCAGCAGCTATTGATTACTGTTTAAATTATTATTACCTATTATTCTTGTTAGAAATCATGGTATATTATTATGTTGCAACGTTTAATATAAGTATATTTTATTTTTTGCATATTATAACTCGGTTAGTTACGCGCACACAAACCACATATAGGGCGGCTCAGAGTCCATTATTATTAAATGAAATAACAATAAAAAAATATTTTTACAAAAAAAAAACCCGATACTTTTTATAGCCAAATAAAACAAAAACGGAAAAATATATTATAATATGTGACGTGTTTTATTGGGAACAGACGTGCAGGAGGCGATGCATATTATTTTTATTATAACCGCCGAGTGCAGGCCGTAAATCTATAATATACGTTTTAGTCGAATTTTTTTTATTTTTTATATCTGATTTAAATGTCACGTTTACGATTTCGGCATCGGGACTTATGAAAATTTGCTTTGAAACATCATAAGCATAACTATTAACAAAGAATCGTGGGGTTATAAAAAAAACAATTATAACAATAATAATATTATGTTCATATTTTTCTATGCACACTTAGAATTTGTATCCTTGTCTATATTTGTATTTTCTGCGTGTACCTATACTTTATGAGAACACATAATCAGTAAAAAATCATTACATTTTAAAAATCCTTACAATTTATTACGAGCTCATAGTGTAAATTTATTTATCTTATGAAGAAAATTAACTGATAATGCCTACTTTAGCTGTTACCTATACTGGAAAAGTGAAAATAAACCGTAAATACTTTACATCATGGGTAGGTTACTTTTACAGTGTGAAAAGTCTGAAAGATAAAAGATGTAAGAGGTAGATAACTTATAGTTAATATACTAAAGCTGACGATAAATCATTGCAATCAAAAACGATTTTTAATGGGGCTAACTGGTAAATCGGCATACGGATTATTTGAATTTAGTCGTATTTTTTCCCCCTTTTTGTAACCAATAATTAGGTGACCGCCAGAAATAAACAATTTCGTTTAAGTTATCGCTATTCTTGTACACATGTCAAGCCCTCTAAAATCAAGTCGTTATCAAGTAAATACTAAGTATGCATAATAGTAATCAAAATTATGGGAACTTAAGTTCCCTCCCCCCGAAAAACAAAAAAAAATTTGGGCTATTAACGCTTATGATAGTAAATTCATATTATTCCCATGCCAATTCAAAAATAAAATAATTATAATATTAATAAAAAAAACTTAATAGCGATTTAATATGTATTTTGTTTCACTTACCTTGTTCTTGCATGTAACTAAACAGCGAATCCAAAAAACTACGCCTGTCGGTTTCGTTGCCCGCCGTGTACAACTGAAAACAAATACAAAAGCAATAATAAGAACGTAAATTTACGTTAAGAAAATGTTACGATGTTAACGTATTAACGTTAATGTTAACGAATAGTACGTTATAGCAGTTTATCGAGTTTATTATAATAGTATTATAATTCATTTAATGATTTCGTAAACTATATAAAAAATATTGCGTATTACTTAATATACTGTAAAAAAAATTAATACATTATTGAAAATAAAATGAATAATAAAAAAAATAAAAACTACAGCATTTTATCGGATATCGGATATCCCGAGACAAAATGCCGCGCTACAAGCCGAGGAAAAGGTCAATGAATAATGAAGCGAGTCCTCTTCCACCGAGAATGCCGAGTGTATACAATTTGTGGCGTGATATTATTGTATTAGTGGCCGCTAAAACTCGTATAGAGAGTACTTTTTCTCGTCAAGGTTCCTTTTGAAGAAGAAAAAATATTATTTTTAAAAACAAAAGGCTGATACAGCTGAAGGGGATGCCACTGTTTTAGTAAAGAAATTGAAATGGAAGATATATTGAGTCATTCAATTGCGTATGCAATGACAAACCATTGTTAACGAAAAACGAGCAGAGTATTAGTGGTCGGATTTTTTCTCACGGGTTTCCAAATAACTCAAAATTCGATAAAATAAATTGTACAAATACAATTGCTAGTACTTCCGGTTTACTTCCAGGAAAATCAAACACGACATCACTTGCAATGTATCAACTAGATCAAAACGTCTACATAAAAGTTCCTGTACAATTTTGATTGGTTGTTTTCAGAAACACAAAAAAATATTGTAGTAAAACCAATTACACATTTCTCGCTTCGCTCAGAATCTAAAAAATATAACAAATTCCAAAAACTAGCGAGTTTATTATATTGTTTTCCTGTCACCTTATAATGCGTACCCATATGATAATAATAACACAAAACGGCGTTTTATGCTCGGCGCATAGACAAAATTACTAGGTGTTCCCACGGCAATTATTATTAAAACGCGTTAAGGTATTCATCCGCGTGTAAATACCACGCGATGACGACGACGACTGTATACATAGTTTCTATAATATTCTTCTTCAGATAAAAAAAAAAATATATATATATACACCTAATAATAATAATAATATTATTATTATTATTATTAGGTATACGATGGAATTTTTTTTTGGTTCGTATCGAAATATAGGTACCTAACGCTAAACGCACTACTATAATATAATATTATATTTTGTGCGTTTTTTTTTTTTTTTACCGCGTAGAGCACACCGAACGAAATATTAATGGTTTCCGTGTCATTGTTAAATTAATAAAAAATAAAAATCCTTAGACGTCGAGTTTTTTTTTTTTACCTCTACATACCCACGTGAACGTGCCGCGGTTCGAACGGCGGTGGTGGTGGCGCTGGTCCCGCGGTGGTTCAAGGGGTCTCGGATCTATTTAATTAATTGGCTTTTCACGACGATGACGACGGCGGTGGCGGCGGCGCGGTAGTTACCTCTACGGTTACCTTTGGTAATAATAATATTAATTACCGGCCGTTTATCGTATCCGCGGCTATTCGCCTCGCTATCATAATAATATAATGCTATTGTTATTATTTGTATTTATACGCGTATACTGTGATTATTGTTTAATGTGGCAGAGCATTATTATTATTATTATTATATGTACCGTGATCCCACTGTGATCTAGACGACCTTAAATCTTGGCTGGGCGCGTATTAACATTCCCTACATGAAATAAGCCAAAGACGAATATGGAATACTCTGATCATCCAGACGTGGCGTTATTCGTGTTAAGTTTTTAGGTGCTATATAACTCAAAATCTGATTTGATAGCGTATTTATCGGTTTTTAAGTTCAAATCCTACGATCATAGACTAAATTCGACTTAAAGTCAGGGTTTTTATCGAATTTTGAATTTGTCGAAATAGAAGCTATTGCAACTATATCGTTTCTATTATTATATTACGTATATATTTTTTTCCCGCTAGTTGTGAACATTTCTGGTAACTCTCTCTGAACCAAATGAGCTCAAACTTGAGAATCAAAGTCGTTTTTTAGACGGAATAAAGTAATAAAAGTTGGATTGGATATCAATATGAATATTTAACTATATATTATTTTAGGTGTAGGGTGTTTTTTTTTTTAGCCTTGTACACCCCTACTCCTACAGACTCCCAAGTATAGCCATGAGGATACAAAGTTATATATGCATAGTGTAAGTGTCAACTATATGTCTTTTGAAAATTCGCCTTTTAACCCATCCATTTTTATGCTGAAATATATCGTGTTTTCGTTGTGGAAATACTGGGTTTTAAATACCTTTACAGACTAAAGTGTAATAAAACTCGGGTGACTAAAACTACTTTAGATCAATATTATAAAAATATGTTTTAAAAAATAGAATAATACAACGGCGACAGACAAGTCAACTGGGGTATAAAGGTTGACTCTAGTTACGCAGCTAACGGATGTTGTTTTTACCCCGCTTAATCTAAACCTGTCGTGAATTGTCAAAGACCAAGTCTTACGGTTTATACTATGTATCTTTCTCGGAGCAGTATCAGGTTTGGATCTACGGTGAAAAACACGTCTATACAACCGAGTACGTCGTATGTTATCGGTATTATAAATGTGTGATTGACGATAGTTAAAGAGCCGATTAGAAGATTGGCATTATCGTACACGACTCGTTTCGAATATAGAGTACGTTAATACGCTGCCGGGACATTCGGATTTCGGATACCTATATAGACAAGTACATAGACGGCGGCAATACTCTATTATTTATAGGAGGAGTGCGGAGTAATATTTACGAGAGGAGGGGAAGGGGAGAGAAGAGGAACGCGACCATTTGAGCATCATTGTTTTTGTATATATATACATATCTCTATATAATATCGTTATGTATACATTATTTATTTTTTTTATTTATTTAATTTAGTTTTTTATTATTATTATTATTATTATTACTATTATCATAGTAACCTATCGAAACCTATTAGCCCGAACGCGCGATAATATTATTATGTGTTTGATTTCTGTACATTATAATATTACAGAGACGCGATTCTCGACCCACGCACCGTATTAATATAATATAAAGGTACACACCGCGGCGGCGACGAAGCCGACGACGACGACGCAGTCACGAACAACCACAGCAAGTCTCCGAACGTAATTCGATATGAGTATAAAAATATTACAAGTCGGGTGTTCGGATATAATATAATAATATAATAATTTTATAATCTCGTGCGATCGTTTATCATTTTTTACCGGCACGAGATCGAAAAACCGTATACATAAATAATATAGCCTACGGATATTGTTTGACGCGCCGATCTAATACACGCGCCGATGATATAAATTAATATATAAAATTATTACAGGTGTATATAATATTATAATATTGTAATAAAATGCCACGTGAACGTCGTGGTCCTCGCAAGCTCTATATGAAAAATATGAGAATTATACTCTTATATACAGACATCATCTCGAGACTCGAAATTCATTAAACACGATACAAATATAGTATTAATATTATGTATTATTTTATATGTGATGCGAACAAAATGATCGGTGAATACCGCTTCTCCCTGGGTAATAAAAAAACATAACCCCTCTCCCCAAAACAAAAACTAATTTCCAACTATAAGGATTAGAATTTATCTAGTGTCGGGACGAATAAAACAGCAACGAATCGACTACCCTGGACCACAAGATATACAAGATTATCGACTATTATTCTATACAGATTTTGATAAAATATTTAATAAAAACATTCAGAATTTGTATTCGAATACTTTACAAATTTAAATAGGGGGGGGGGGAATGTGGATCATCATTTGTGTGGTAGCTTAGCGGCCAGAGTATAAATATCGTTCCTCTACCATCCCCCTACCTAAACTTCAAAGTGAAATTTTTCGTTAACGAATAAACAGAAATTGAATATTTTAACATCAAAATATATTCAAACTAAACCTTCTTATATCTATCGAATGTCAATTTAGTTTATTGTTTGAAAAGTGAATAAAATAACGGCAATGTAATATTTTAGAACTATTTGTTTCGTAAATTGTGTGAAAAAATCCAAAAAAAGTTAATACGTCTTTCGATAATAAGTGTCGTATCGAGAATTCAAACAATGCCAAAATATTTTTAAAATGTTACCTTGTCTATAAGTGCTGAAAATAAAAGTATTCTTTTAAATGTTCACGTTTCAACAATTTATTATTTTTCAACGAACTACAAATAAAAAAAAAA
This sequence comes from Cinara cedri, assembly GCA_902439185.1. Classification (NCBI taxonomy): domain Eukaryota; kingdom Metazoa; phylum Arthropoda; class Insecta; order Hemiptera; family Aphididae; genus Cinara; species Cinara cedri. The sequence goes on from CABPRJ010001894.1 coordinate 420,226, forward strand.
AAAATCAAAATTAACAGAAATCAAAAGACGACCTCCCCAATAAAATAGACCAATCGAAATATTGTTTAAAAATCGAAATGGTTTCCGTGATATATGATAAACAATTATGCGGAATAAGTTATAAAAATAAAAAAATAAATTAAAGTGTTACAGTAAACTGTTTACACGTCATTATAGTTTAAGATCAACTGCAGATGTGATTATATAGATGATATTATATTTATATAACTTCGAAATATTTTCGTTTAATAAAATATAAATAACACAGATAAAACTGAAAGGCTGATATTGTTGATAGGTGTCCCAATTGTTATATCTGTACGCAACGATAAACCATTGCTAATTAAAAACGATATTGAGCAGAATATTATTAGTCGTATTTTTACCCTTCCCCTTGTTTCCAAAGAACCTAATTAACCAGAAATCAACTGGGCAAATCAAAAAAATGACTTTCTTAACGCACAGACAAGATCAAAAATGTTACAAAAAAGTTCCTATAAAGTTTTTGATAAAAGCAAGATTCCTGGTAGAAATCAGTTTACAGGTGTACATACATTCACATACTCACAAATATCTCAGAAAAAACTAATACATTTGTCTCTTCACTCAGAATCTAGAAATCTAACCATTATAATATAAAAACAAAATTAAATCAAATTATGAAAAAAAACGCATTACTATAGACATAAATAATTTCATGTTATGGGCAATAATTATTATAATATTATAATATATGTTTGTTTTATTTGTTTATCGGCAAGCACCTATAATATATAGATAAAGAAAGTGTGTAAAATAAATATAATTTATATAGAATCGTTATAAAACACTATATGATGAGTACATATTTTCACCTGTATAAATAACCTAAAATAATAAAATGTCGAGACTAAAATAATATAATATAATGTACCTACCTATTATATATTAGTGTTAAAATATTTAATAATTGTTTATAAGTTAGGAACGATTAACAAGTCGCGACAATTAATAGGTAGGTAGGGTACCATTATTGCGTTAAATGCTATACAAATTGACGAAACGGCGATATCATGTTAATACACGCGGATCGTAAAGATTCGAAAGATAACACAATATTATTAAAATAATAATTATTGTATCCTTATCATTATTATTGTCGTTGAGGTCGAGAGCTCGAATCCCTCGACGATAGACCATCGCCGTGTAATGACGAAGAAAAAAAAGTATTTTCAACACATAGGTGTCAACATTTGGTTAACCGCACACACATCTGTGTATTTTTTTTCTGGTGCTCATTGAGTTGCACAAACACCGGGCGAACAGGGTTTTAAAGATGATGGTCTCGTGAACACGAATAAAAGGACTCTCGTCGAATAGGTGTAGATTAGTGTGATGACAGGGTAGGACGTGTTTTTGGCCCCTCGCTGAGCCTTATCCCGATAATCATTGAACGCGTTTAAATAATAAAAATAATAATAATAAAACAAATTATTGGTGTATAAAAATGACAACAATACCTACACGTTGCAGGAGGGATACCGTCGAAAAACGTCTCATTAGCGTGAATCGCATCACTACTATTATCATATCTCGTCCATTGTCACTTATTCTATACACCTATCTAATAATATATGAATATAATGTTTATACGCATGAATTGTCCGTTTTCTCCAATTTCGGTTTTACTACAGTCGAAATTTTTTCTACCGCGTCAACAAAGTGCGTTCTTGTAAATACAAGTTTTATTACAAACAAATCCGAAAAGTCTAAATATAGCCTAGCTCGTATCAATAGTATTTAATATGTAGTCGATGAAATAAATATACTTTGTATATTCACTATGCATTACTATTATATAGGTGGCATATAATACTTAACATTGTAGTATAAGTAAGAAAAATATTTTAAGAATTTATTGATAAAAGTCAATTATTGTCATTATAATAGACAAAACCAAATAATACCACTTACACCATTTTTTAGTTGATATTAAGAAAGAGATGGCTGGATTCTATCATAATACCAATAAAAAATAACAACTACAAAAGCTAACATTTTGTTCTTCGATAGTTCGGTGTAATAGCTATTTTCAAATCCCAGACTGAGTTTAGAGGGATGTAAGAAATGATCAAACAAATCGATTAGTTGTCAAAAATCGAATGAACACCTAGAAAAAAAATATAAATATATTCATATAGATTAACTGCAGACTCAAGTAAAAATCTAAAATTAAAAAATTCTACAGGTATATAAATTTTTCCTTTAAAACATTCTTTAGGCAGCAGTGAATAATAATATCTATATTTAAAAGTGTCATTCAAGACTGGTCATTAAGGAGTAAAAAAAAAAACAAAAAACAAACAAACAAACAAAATAAGAGTTAGGCTAATCTATGAACTATAATTAACTTGTAAAAAGTCCGAGTTGATTTTGAAAATATAATAGTACACATTTTTAATTTCTATTATTTGATATAAAATAGATTGTAATCCGGTTTCGGTTCCATCGCACATTATAGTTATCACTTTATCAGTTGTTCGGTTTTATAGCAATATACAAACATATATAGATACCAAACAGTTAATTAGCGATCCGGTGGCGAGAACAAACACGTTATTTACACGCAGGAAAGGAATGGAGCTGTCATATAAGGCGACGGTCGAGTTGCACACCTATAGAGAAGAGTTTCACGTTGATTGATTGTATGTGGCTTTTATGAAAAAAAAAAAACTGTTTAGATATTATTATAAATTATATTCTGTGTCTAGGTGTATGATATGCGTACCTTCCCCTCCTAAGCCCCACCGTGGATTCAACGTCACTATATCGAGGACATAATATTAGGATCATCAGAAGTCTGAAAGGAAATCAAACACGACAAGCTGTGAGCAAATATAATGAAATGAATACGCGCTATATGCACGAGCTTCTTGAACCCACTGAATTTCCAGCAAGCAAACGCTTTTTTTCTCGCCAGTCGTGATTGACTCATTAGAAAAAAAAAATATGTCTAAACGAATTTATAGCGTAACATGACTTATAATAATATTCTCGAATGTAGCACGTGTTCGAATAACATATATATAAAGCACGCGGTCCAGTTTGATATTTTATTTGGTAAACACATTTAGGCTATATACTATAATATATTTTTACGTACCTAATAAATAAATACAAATTGTACGTGTCAAAGAAGCGTTTTGTAAGGTCTGCCTAAAATCTTGATATCACGAGAAATACACTCTACTCGTACATGCAACCACACATTCTGCAGCAGCAAATTGGAGTACCGATTTTAGATTTATAATATTAATCATAATTTGGTATTGAAGCAAGATTACCTAATAGTATATCAAATTATTTTTTTATATAATATATCGATTAGGTAATGTAAAATAAGTAAATAAATTGTCTAACCTAAAAAAAAAATGGAACAAAATATCTAATACCAGTAATAAGTGTATTAGCGGGTACACGGAGAAAGAAAAAAACAAGTAATTGATTGTTATATTTAAGTATTACAGAATAGTATTTTAGGATTTCCTGAGTATACCGTCGACAATTTTTGAATACTAAAATTCACTTTGAATGTGCTGTTGGGGCGAGTATTATAAAGAGAAACTAAGTAGGTAGGTAGTTCTTTTAGAATCGGATTTAGAATACAATCGCATAAATTATGAACCACACGATGAATAGAACTCTAAATTAATAGGAGAACATAATTAAAAACACGTAAACACGTGTATTAACGTCATATATACGAAGTATATATACACAAGATTAATTTCGGACAGTTTTTTTTTGAATGGAAATATAATCTTTTATAGCTAAACAAAAACGACTTGTGAAAGATATTGTAATAATATATACCTACAAAAGAAAGTACTTCGAACTCTATGTAGAAACAAAGCAACTGACTCAACTCAATTATTTTTACCGCCTATATATTCTTTTTTTTGTGATTCTTGACGTTTAATAGAATACTACGAAACGTTTTAAGTATTAATAATTGTGTGTAATATGATAAAAATATATACTCGTATAATATATAAGTAGTATTATAATATTAAAGTAAAACACCTAATTTTGTATTGTACCCATATTTGTATCTATAATAATAGTAGGGCCAACGAAAAGTGAGCCGCAACCGTCACACGCCTATCGAACGTTTTTCGTTTGGGTTACCAAAATTGTTTTCCCAGTATGACAAATTTCATGTCAAACGTCAACAGAATTATTGTGGACATTGTAGTCGTACATATTAGAAACCTACTATTTTATAATGTCTCTGTATATAATATCACTGTGTAATCGAAATTAATGATAACAAAATCACTAATGTACAATATAATAAATTATTAGTTATCATTTTAGAAGAATACAATAACAAACTTTGTTTGTATATCGACCTAGTATACGAATACCTAAGTGTCTTGCGAAAATTACTCGGGGTAAAATTACTAGTTATTTAAAAAAAAAAAGTATTTATATACCCAAATACTGAAAATGATGTCTATGTCATTTCTTATATAATATAGATTAAAATATTGATAATATACATCTATTAGATTCTGAGCGTTTTTCTATGATTTATATATTATTTTTTCTAAATATTTTAAGCGTAACGAGAAACGTATTGGTTATACTATAGGTATTATGTATGAACCAATCATCAACTTTAGGGATAGTTATTTATGGTTCAGTATTTTACATGATATTTTAAAACCAAAATTATTATTTATTACAATGTAATAAATGTCGGTTTTTCGAGTCGTTGAAAATAATAACGTCATCATAAAATCGAAAAAATTAACCATTTGGAAATGCAATTATTATTATTTGAAAGGGATTGCTCGTTTGAGTTATGGAAAACAATTACCTACCCTCGCTTTTCTGAAATAGTCCTGCAAACGAAGCTCGTATACTACTTCTATTATTATATTATACTCGTCTGTATTATTATGGGAATCAAACACGCGATTAAGTTGATTAAGTCGTGAAACAATTAATGAAACAATATTCTCTCCCCTATTATATCTATTAGTCACCCTACAAATTTATAGACCGTTCTCCACGTATATCGTCTATCGTCAGAAATGCGAAGCGACGACACGTATTTGACAATCGGCCGATAATTGGAAATGACACGCGAATGTGTAGTACTTAATCCTCTTCTAAAGCCGGATCATATCGGCGAAAACGTCTATATTATTATTGAACTGCACTCTATATAGAAACATGCAATTCGACTCGCTTTCATCTCCACCCGTTAGGAAAATTAAGGGTTTTTCTCGTTTTAAAATGTGGGCAGTATTCGAATATTTGCCCAACTCCTCGTAACATTATCGTGTTTACGTTCCGAAAATTGTTTTGGAAAAAAATAGTTGTTAGGTAGCTAAATACCCACCTGGTGTGTACCTACACACCTACTCGTTATAAATTCTATAATCAATAAATATTTTTAAAGAACGAATTTATTGTTTGTGTTTGCATTTTTTTTTTTTTTTTAATTTATATTTTTCTTTTTTTCGTGTGGTCGACGATTCTAATCGCGAACTCCTGCAAAGCTGTAATTCGATGAACACATATTTTAATAACAGATAACTCATACATCTAATGACGTTTAAACAGCTGCAGCATTTACAATATCGCATTCACTGTTTGAGATATATTAACTGATAACGATTATTCGAAAACAAGGACCGACCTCCTATAATGACAGCATTAAAATATACTATACGCATTATTATAATATATTATATACGTATTATTATTATATTATATATTGTACACAGTAAAACTATTCCTATAAATATTGACTAATGTTTGTTTAATATTGTAATAGTGATAATTCTTTACGCCCCTTTATTTGTTTGAATAATATTGGTTTCGAACCCCCCTTCCCTCCCGATCAAATGTCTATTTTACATATTTTACGGATAAGTATTATCTATATCGTCACGTATAACGAAAATAATAATTCCTTACGCCAATGTTTAAAAACGATAAAACATCATCGCGTCAAATATTCACGATAATGTTAGTGTACGACATTTTTCAAATTTATATTCGAACACAAAAACAAACCCAATATACGTTTTCGTACAATGATAGTATGACGTAATAGAGGTTTGGTACACGCAATTAAATAATTGACGATACTATATGTACTATGTAGTTGCAAAGATTTAACGTGTGAACTCAGCTGCGGCTACCGGAATAAACCAAGAAGGAATTTTCGATTCGAGGTAACGACCTATGGGCTATAAGTACACGAACATATTATATTGGCCGGGGGCTAGTATGTGTGTTGATCAATTACACGCCAAATTGATACGTGACTGTAAAACAGTCGAATATCTATTCGAGTTATAAGATTCGTATAAATATTGCATTTGTATATTCTGAACGTGTGGATCCTTCATCGAATATATCGTTACACAGTTTTATTTTAACACTATATCTATAGTCATTATTTTAATGGATCACCTGCAGGTCTATACTATTATTATTATTTATACATAATAATTATTCATGATTGAGAAGTTTGAAAAAATATTTAACTTAATGTATACGGGCAAGTTTTCAGAAGAGTTTATTTTTTTTTTTTTTTTTTTTTATATAAATAAAAAAAAATTCCTTTTCAAAAACGTATGGGATAAATTTTGGACCTTGTGTTAAGCCGAATGTAGTGTTTTGAATTATTTTAAGACTTTCAAGCTTTAAGTCGGATTGGCCACATTTTAAATAGCATAAATATTTTTATTTTCGATATTAGTCTATTGGTCTATAGGTTTGATATCTAATCAGCTAAATGTCTGTGAAAGAAGGAAATTCAATAGATTGGGATAAATATAGAGGCCCGGCAGAAGCGTAGAAAAGGTTATTATGGCTTGGTTAGCACTAATATCAAAAAAAAAAACAAAAAATAATTTCACTATTTGCAAATAATATCTAATAAATTAATATTTGTACTATGACATAAAACCCATATGTATGTATACTTAAATAAAAGTGCATAGTAGACAATTGATAAAAAATACTACATTTTTATATTGCGTAAGTTGAATTATTAAAACATTAAGTTATTAAATCATAAAAAACTAGTGAAATTATAAAATAAAATAAAATATTTTTTAAAAAACCAATCAACGGTGAATGTTGATAAATGTGTCACGTCGATTATTCTGAACTTGCATATTATTAAAATACCCACTGCAGTTGTTTCAATGTACCCCCCAAAAAAAACCAAGTCGAAAAACGACAGTCACGATTTTCGAAAATATAAAACATTAGATGTGATTACTATTATAACTATTATATTTATTATTATCGATGCAATTACTAAACGCTGAAGGTAGGTATACGAGCGGGTACAACGGACGGATGGATGACGAAGTATGTGAAGGTGTCGAACGGCGCGTTGTTCTATTGCCCTGTGAGCGATTGTCTGCCATTTATTCGGCCGGCCGAATCAAAAAAACCGTTTCTGGTCGGCAGTTAAATCGGACGCGATTATTCATTGTCTATAATAATTGGGAAAAGCAAATAAATGTGATCGGTTTTTTTTTTCGAGGCGTACAAAGCGGCAAAGGAGGGGATGGACAAGAAGGGGAGACCAAAAGAAAAAGAGAGGGAGGTGAAAAAAAAAAAAATAATAATAATAATAATATAATGACGAGAGATTCCCATGTACGGATGACCTATCAATCAGCACATCTAAACCGTAATTAACATCGCGTAGGGCGTGTAATTTTTTTTTTCTATCTATCTATCTATCTATACTTTTTGTATCATATATATATATATATATAGAGAGTCTTTATTCTTTATTTCTGATCAATCCGGAACAATATTTTATATATTGTATGTACGCGACTACTCGACTGCGGTGGGCGTATACCGAGATGGTCGATCAGTCAATATATATATTATTTAATAATATACACGAAAATAACATAATATTTTATTTGGAACAAAAGACCAAGAACGCGTGTATAATCCTTATTGGCTATAAAAGGTATCTTAATAGAATACATTACCGGCCGACCACTATGGTAATACATTATTATTATACGGTTAGTTACTAAAAAATCGTTTTACAAGTAGGTACCGGGTACCCGTACACGTGTATACCCGAACGTTCGTTTCAAAATTATTACCTATACATACGCGCACGTCCCAACGGATTAATAAATGTTAGCAATGAATCAAGCGGAGCCAACGATTTGATCCGATCAATCTTATTTTTAATAATAATAATAAAAAAAAAAATTAATAATAATAAACAAATTACATAAGTATTATGTCTGTAATAATTACAAACAAACTTGCTCGCACAAAAAAAAAACATAATATGGAAGATAGTGGCAGTTTATTAAATATACCTATAATATACTGAGTAAAAGAAAAAAACAAAACATATTAATAAATTCATACAAAATTATGAACTCAATTGTTAAAATAAAATAAAAACGACTCTGGGTTGGTCGTGTTAATTTCGCCCTTGTAAATCAAAAATCAGTAAAAATAAAACCGATCGTTCGATGTTTATTTTTTTATTTTTTAGAAAAACTGTTGGAAATTTCGAAAAATATCTTTCCAATAAAATACTACCTACCGAAAAATTCATATATTTTAAGATATAGGAACGATGTAAGCAAATTGGAACATTTTTACTAATCGAAAGTGTTTTCTGAGGAAAACAACAGAAAAAGGATCTAAGGGATAAACTATGGAAAATTGTTTAATAAAAAATGTTACAGGTGAAGTCCTGCCGAGTGGTTATCCTATGTCTTTGAAGGTATTGCACGAAAAATTCGATCAAATTGGTCATAGAAATGTAAAAAAGAATTTGAAAAATCGTCATCACTTTACCTTTCACATTAATAAGATTATGAAATGTCATTTTCTTGCTAGTGACAATTGGCCGAATATATAGAAAATTAAAAATTATCCTATATTATACATAAAGGTTTTAATAGATTATGTCCTGGCCCTTTTTTCTCTCTTAGGAATAGAAATTATTTTACAGAGTGATAAACGCTAGACATTCATTATCTCGGATGTTATTCATTTTCGGAGTTTGTTTAAGAAATAAGCGATTCTAAAACGTTACCTACACTTTTATTATTCTCGGTCATACTTTTTTAGGTGGTGTGAATCCACTAGCTACTTTCACGCAGCCCACCGAACCGCCACATAAATGATACTACCACCCACTCAAACCTAAAAGTGGAATGTCTCCCCTACGGATCGACAGAAATTCAAAATTTTAACACCAAAATTGATGTGAACCAAAACTCCGTATATATTTATGGAATTTTCTCTCACGGTCGCTATTCAAAAATTAAAAGTGAATAGTGGTTTCACTAACTAAAATAAGGGCGATCAAAAAAATTACGATAATTTACAATTGTATAACTGCTTGTTTCTTAAATGTTCTCGAAAACAAATTCCGAATAAGGTTACGAAAAATACTTTCCGATATAATGAGTGTTGTATAGTATGTCGATCACTTTGTATAGTTCCACGACCGTCACGGGAGATCTATCTATATACTTACGAAAAGTTAAATTCGTTCGAATATACCTACACATGATGACATTGTATCTATATGTTTAACGCCCTCCTGTTTTGTCACCCTATACACAGCTCGTGCAGACAGGTTGTATAATATAATACCGTGTAGTTCATGAACTCCGCGTGTAATAATAATTATCAAACACCGTGTACATACCTATATAGTTACCTATAGTTTATATTTAAAACTCGCGTCAAATTAACACGCACGGATTTTTTTTTTTTTGTTCTTTCTTTTTATAATTTCGTTTCGTCGCCGGTCTTTTAATGCGACTTTTTTTTTCGTTTTATTTATACTGTAATTATTACAGTGTCTATACCACCCCGCATAACCCCGGCCCGTAGTCACGCAAACCTGGGTAGTGACTAGTTACAAAGTAACACAAATCAGTAACCTTATAACTTGTAAATTACCTACAGTTTTCTTATTGTAGCTCATGACTTAACAAGTTACTTTTTATTTGAATCAAAAAAGTTTTAAGTTAGTTTTTATTATTTTGACACCGATATCACTCAGATTTTTTTTCCCTAAGGATATCGACGTGTTCCTATTATCGTAAACAAAATAAAATGTATTTATTTCCAATGTGCAACAGTCAATATCGTATCTGCGGTGTTTATTATTTATATCGGCGTTATCAAAAAGTAGTGATAACGAAATAGGGGGATTCTCGTCTATATAATACATATAAGGGCTATTGATTATGTGGACTACCGAGTCGTAGATTGGTTTTCGGAGGAATTGCAATTTTCAAACTGACACTCCCCCCTCTCCCCGACTCGCCCGGTTCACTCACTAAAGCCGAGCGGCTCGCCCGGGTTCGCGGTCGCGACGAATCCGCACGCGTCGCACAGAGGTCATCTCGGGCCGCCGCCGCCGCCGCCGTCGCGTCGCATCATATGCCGCACGGTGAGAACGACGACGGCTATACATACAGTATATTTACATACGTACCTACGTACACAGCATATTATCGTATTGTATTATTTTTTATTGTATAAAATTATAACGACTCGGCGCATAATACGGACGGAGACGTGGACCGGCCGGCAAAGGCGGCGGCAGGTGTGCGACACCTACCGTCGTCGTCGCCGTGATGATGACGAATCGGTCGACACGACGCGATCGAAATCCGTCTCTCACGCGGCACACAAATATTCTCACCCGGTAGTTGTTGGCCCGCGGGCGCATTGTCCGCGGGTCGCCGTCGCCACTCTTATTAATAATTTCGCCGTCTCTTGTGACCGATTCAACAGGTGCGCGCGCGTGTATACGTACGTTTTTCTTTCGTCCGTTTTCCTTTCTTCCCCCTCCCCCCGTCTTTCTTTCGTATTCTTTTCTGGCTCGTCGTTTAATTTCCCTCCTCCCTCCATCCACCCGAACTAGTTTTTGTTTCATTACGCGTTCCATACACGCTACACGCATCGCTTAATATCACATACTGATTGTGGTCTTTTGTGCGCGGCGTAATAATGTAAACGCATAATAATACGACCGCCGCCGCGTGTGTCGTCGACCTCCATGAGAAACAAGGATGACGCTCGCGCACACCGTCCGACGGGACAGTATTATCGCGTTTTCGTCGTCGTACGTACTAAGTAGCGAGTGCCTAAGTGTATACGCACACAATATTGTCATTTATCCTCCCCCGCGAAAATCAAAAGGAAAAAAAAAAGGCTTTATCAACTACGCGATATTATAATGGTCCGTGTGAAACCGTCGTCGCGCGAGCTATGCACACCTCTGGGTATACAGAAACTAGAAAGTGTATTCGACGAATAAAAGTATATAAATATTTTCGTATACATACCTAATAATGGTGACGCGTCATATTTTTTACCGTGTCCTAATACTATGCGCCAGATGTATACGCGCGTGTATATCGTCATTTATCATTTCGTAATCCTATAAAATCGCGGGTTTTCGTCAGAACCTAATATACAAGAGTACCGAAACTATCGCGAATTCATAACACGCTCGGTCTGATGGGTACCTACTGAAGGCTACATGCCGAGCGAGTGATGACACGAACCCAAATCCTTGGGTCTAATAATTTTTGTCACGTAATATATAGGAAACGGAGACTCGATTAAAATAATTGTACTTTTGTCGAAATATATCATCACAAGGGATAACATTTTTCATTACAATAGTAAGGCTCGATGAGTTAACGAAAAATAACCACGGGGGCCTTTAAAATAATAAAAACGCTTCCTTTCAATAATTTTTCTAAATAGCCAATATATATATATATAGTATCTCCTCTATGGTTTACGCTATATATTAAGCATCTCAACGTTTCGATTTTAATACTATATAGTTATAACTGTTATTCGTTGCACATTTCATATACATACTATTTAAAAAAAAAAGTTAAAAATTAAGATATGTATGTAACTGAAAACAAGGCATCGTTGGCTAACTGGCTATTGCTAGTCTATAGAGCGTAACCCGGACAAACATCCTGGTTTATAATACGAATTTAGTTGATTAAAATTAAAATAATAATTCAGCTTTTAAAAAAAAAAAGCTAAGATAATGAGGACGGGTGCAGCACTGGTGTAGGTGGGAAGTCGAGAAGGTAGGATATAGATGGGAATTTAATGTATATTTGTAATCAACGATAAACCATTGCTTACGAAAAAACGATACTGAGCGGAGTTCAGTTGATAGTAATGCTTTGTCAACAATATAAATATTATTTTATAATAAAATAATTAAATAGGCTTTATATACTTTCTTTAATAATATTTTTTTAATGTTGTACTGATTTTCCCAATTTTCCTACGTTTTTCCCGGTTTTCCCATATTTTATACCAAATTTTTACATTTTTTGGGAAAACTCTTGAAAAAAATCGAAAAACGACATCTCTAAAGTACCTCCCTAGTTCCTTTTAGAAACATTGCTAGCAATATAAATTGGAGCAAAATTGCTGGTTGAAAAATTGTGCACAGAAAAAAAGAAGGCAGTAATATATTTTAACTAATACCTATAATTCTTATATTTTTCAAATATTATAATTAATTAAATATTATAATATTAAATATATATTTTCAAATTTGATGATAAAACTCTTAAGAAAATTGAAAAATGACCTTCTTAAAGTACCTCCCCACGCCGATTTCCTTTCAGAAAAGGTGCTACACGTAGAAATCCAAGCAAGTATTTTGGTAGAAAAGTTGCGCACAGATAAAAAAAAAAAATTTTTTTAAAACTTTTGGCTAAACTATAAGCTTCTTCGCTCCACTCAGAATCTAAAATATACGTACCTATACCTATATAATAAACAAGTTAGAAAATATTTAAATTATATTAACACTCTAATAACAATAGTGGTATAGTTATTTTTATTAAGGGATGTTACACATTCGCTTACCTGTCTGAATTGTTCTTCGAAAGTCCACGATTGAGCTTCGCCTTTTCTGGCCAACATCGACGAATCGTTTTCCGACGGATATTCGTGGCCAAGAGGGGTGTCGCCTGATCTACTGGACCCGGGCGGGGACTCCAAATCGTTCGGTCGTCTAGATGACATCGGCATAATGACATGATCGGACGCGGACATACCGTTAGGATGTCGGTAAACCAAGTGTTGTATCATAGATGCTGCGTGACCACCCATTAATCCGTGCGATCCGCTCGCCAAACGACGTGCCAACTGATTGAGAGTTTCGCGCTCTTCTCGCTGAAACCCAAACATTTAAATATTAATATGAAATTCGTAATTGGACGAGAAAAACAAATTGTATACTCCTGTAATTCACGCGGGAGTTGCGAAATGTATTTATACGTAATGTTGTATGTATACTGAATGCACCAAGGTTCAAAATTGGCGATTTACTATTAAGTTCTGAACGAAACGAGAAATGTATTGGGTTCACTATTTCTCATCGTGTCAGTATTCTACTTTTTCACCAGAAATATTTATCTAATCAAAAACTTAATAAGAACGTTTTTGAAACATTTTAAATCTAAAATTTTCTTTCGAAAAAGAAGCCACTTTTGAATTTCGGATTAAGAAAAGTAAAAGTTGTAAAATAATGAAATCGTTAACGCAACTGCGCCGTAAATATATGTTCGTTTTTCCTATACATTTGTTTCCGATTTTTACAAATTATTATGAAAATCACTGATTTCTGGTAGAAATATATTGGTAACACACAGAAGAAAAACAAATTTTAAAAAAATCGCAAAATATTATATGCTCAGAACCATTTTTCGTTACCAATGGTTTACATTGCATACAAATATATATTATACTATTATACTATTATAATATAATAAATTATATACTATTATCTCCTTTTTCAACTTCTCTTCTAAACGGTAGCACACCCGACAACATTATCAGTATTTTTTACATTTATATGTGAAATCATATGGAACTATGACATAATTGAAGTGATTTATAATATGTTAAACAATAATGAAATATTGTACCTGCATTTCCAGGATATCCGGTTCTTCTTCGGGCGAACAATCGTCGTCCACTCTTCTACGGTCGTCGTCGTCCTCGTCATCACTACCTTTCGGCGACTGTACCCAATGGTACGATTGTGGCTGCACGCTCAAATTCAAGTTTAAACCAAGTCTCGCGCTGTCCGCGGCGTCCATTGCCATTTTCATACAGTCGATTGTTGGCAATTCGGTACTTAGCTATGTTTAAAACAGACAATAAATGACAAAAAAAAAAATTAATTTCTGATAAACAAATATAAATATGTATTATAATAGTTATGTGATGTATGATCATTAAACGATATAGCGCTGTTAAAATTTTGAAAAACCTTACATTATGGGAAACTGTTATAATTAACCTTGTCATTAGGTACCCATATTTAAGTATACGTTTCAGGTAGGTATATTTGGAACAAATTAAATAATCGTTCGTCTTTTTATCCCCCTCCCCTAAATCAATTATATTAAATACGAAAATAACAAATTCAATACCCACAATATTCATACACAATTATTATAGTAATAGTTTATACCAATGACTTCTCGGAACCTGCACGTTTCTTTTAAATTGTATTCAACTGACATATGCACGAACGGCATTGTTCGTGGTAAAATGGTCACATTAAAAATAATAATAGGATGTTTAGGATTTTATATGATATGACATTTAACTGAAAAATTATTTATCTAACCTCACCCTATACATTTTGATATTCTCATTATGGCTATTGGTAAGACGTGGTTTTTTTTCTTGAAAAACATATTTTCGGTATATAAAAAGGTTCCGAATGTTTACAACTTATCTTAAAGAATGTGGATGTTTTGCCCTGTACTTCTTTATTTGAACATTTTTCCTAGATTCTTAACAATTTTACCTAAAATATTGTTAAAAACCCTAAAAAAAAATAACGATAAGATAAGTCATATTAAATCCGACATCATTCTAACTCTGCAACTGCACTTACCTATGGAGGAAAATATGACCGAATTTATTATTTTTTTTTTTTTTCGTAACATTCGTAATACAATCATAATTATTTTATCGATATTTTGCACCTATACCTACTTACTGGAATATGTTATAATATTAACCCTAGACGGAAAACTTTAAAAACGTGGGTAATAATATACTAATTATCTCTAATCAAATTAATAAAAAAAATACACATTTCGTCTCTCAATAGAGAGACATGTGTATACAAATTTTAAGCACGTGTTTCATTAAAACTACATTAGTCTAATTGGCACTCGGCCATAAGTCATTTTGGCCTTATACCCCGATTTTGACATACATAGGTATACCACCGCGAGGTATAAAGCGCGTATTACGTAGAAATTTAGTTTTAAAATACTAACAGATTAATTAACCATATTGATAATATGATATAACCAGACTGCAGTCTTGTTCAATTCGTTAGCGAAAATAAAAATAATAATTAACCTATAATTTAATGGTTGAAATAAAACTGCGTTTTTTGTTTTTTAGAAATACAATAGATAAGTTAATTGATAGGATGGAAATTGGTCACGAATATTTTTTAGTACAATGCAATGATATAACAGGTTATTACTTATAGTATATTTTTTTTTGATGTTATATTATATACTGTAAAACGCACACATTCAAATACTATATACTTACAGGCGTAAATTTATATTATTTAATTTACTATACTATACGATTATAAATTGAAGACCTTGGCCAAACAGCCAAATAACACCACATTTTTTAAAAAAAAATTCACTTCTAAGCGACAAAATTAAAAAAATAATAATTCTCCACATATTATATTCGAGTGCAACATTCAGACAAATCTGAAAACGTTTTTATTGTTCATAAACAATTTTAAAAGTTAATCAGCTGGTTGTAACTCAAGGTCTTCGATTTTTTCAATTGAAAATTAAACTATAAAATTTAAATTTATAACAATAGAAGCGTATTGCATACATGTTTATAATAATTATTTGACGCAATCATTTAATTATAATTAAACCAATAACACCTATTTGATTTGTTTTTTGTCGTTTTAGAAAATTGTTTATAATGTTATAATTAATGAAACGGCTGATGCAATTCGCCATTAATTAATATAGATACATTTTAATAGTCCGTTATGATATCATAAGTAGTTTTCGTAATAGAAGGATCAAATATAGTTCAAAAATGCAAATATTCACGTTGACTTCATGACAAAACTTTGTAAGTCGATAAATTGTTTTGACTTATTTTACATAAATTATATATATATTAGTTTATTTTATATTATTTCCAGTTTTTCAATTTTTGATACATACAATGTAGTTTTTGTTTTTCAAAAAATTTGAACGAGATTTCAATTAAATAAATATACCCAAAACTGATTTTAATTTTTATACTGATACGAACTGTAAAAGAAAAAAATACCCGCAGGTCGGTTTAATTAGTTTCTTCTTTTTTTTTTTTTTTTGTATATAAAAATATAACGCAAACATATATATAATCGCACGCTGTTGCCTTACTAGGTTTATACAAGAAACCTTTTATACTATAGGTTTTGTATACGTGTAAAAAACGTAAATACCGTAATGTAAATACTTACTTTCAAACTTAAAACTCGATTAATCACGAAAACAGCATGCAAATGGAAATTATTATGATATAGCTTTAAACGCGTTTTAATTAAATGTATAAAAAAAGAAAATCTGCCCATTATACAGCTCCGAGTATAAGTGTCAAATGGCACAGGGACGTGTGCGCACATTTAAAGAATATACGCATTTGTAAGCGCAATAAATTCGTTGGTTACTACCTATATTATAATAATACCAACGACGACGCGAAGTCGACCGGAAATACGGTAAACGTTATTGTTTGATGTAAAGACACGTGATTCTTATTATTACTTCGCTGCCCGGGTACCTAGTGATAGTGATATGTGTGACAGGTATTATGCACGGTCGTTAGACGTTATTTTTATTAATGATAAGAACGTGTTAGAAGAAATGACGAAAGTCTTGTAAATATATTTATATTTAAATGTCAAGGGTGTCTCTGCAGTACTACTGTAACGGATAATATTTCTCAAAGGACTTCGGTTCAAGTAGGAATCGTCTAACACTAACGTTTACATATTGTATAACTTACTACTATTATAATAGGCAGATATTCTAGCTAAAAACAACCGCATTTAAACAGAATTTTGCCATATACTACGTCGACAATAATATAATAATATAATATAGTCGATACACATAACATTATGTATTTGGTCACCGAAAATGTTGATAATTCCTAATAGGACAAGGAAATTGTATAATTGCTTTGTGCTCTTGTTTTCACTTCCCAACGATAACAGGTAATTATGGCTTTAGGATTATACTTTGGGTCATCTAACAATGAGTAGGTGTTACGATTTAAGAAACGTATATTGGTTGCCTAACGACCTATAACAACTAATATTCCGTAGAGACTTGTAAACTAACACCCAAAAACAATTTATGAAATAACATAGCACTTCAAATTCAATATCTATGCTGATATAAAATTAAAATAGTGAATTATTCCCATTTTTAGCAACACCGCGACCGTGTTGTCTCTTTTCCCGCTTGGAGCACTGGTAGTTAATTTAATTAGATTATCAGTTCACGAGGTCATGTTTTTGACTGCGTTGAATAACATATATATCTTAAACCGTTATAGATATATCATATACATATACTCATATATATAATTATATTTTCACATAACAGAACATTACCGGATCCATTTATTTTGCTTAGCGTGGATTTATTTTGGTTTTTGATGCGGACATGAAGAATGAATGTATTTGTTACACACAAATTTAAGTTAGAGATTCGATTAACGTTGCCTAATATACTACGGGAATGATAAAAAGTTCAACAACAGGCGTTGGGCAACGCTATCATTCTCTAACAGTATCGGGGAATTATCGTCGTTCTCGAAAAATTTCCAACATTTCCGGTAACACGCCCGTATAGTAACTTATTGTTGCAATATAACTGCAGCCACTGGTATAAGCTCGGTGTTTTCGCTACTTTACTCCATTCCGGCAAAGAAGACGGCCATGCCGTATAATATTATATATTATTACCTACTGATTATTCGGTTTGAGGCACGCGCACTAATGGTAGGTGTCATCATAAGTTCATTAATTACAGTGATAGATTCTCGCGCGCGCGTTCGCTACAGTTTAAAACTGTTTTTATTTTCGGTCGCCGCCGGTTGTTAAATAAATTCCGACTACATCATTAATATTATCGCACGACTACTAACCGTCATCCCGTAGCTGCACGCTTTTCCGCCGCCCCCGAAGCCAACCCTTACACGTTACAACTATATACATATACATACTTATATACACTATCCGCGACCTAAATGGGAAACAAGATTAGTGAACATTCGAATGACGTGTGTTATTTTGTTTTTTTGCCTCCTCCTCCTCCTTCTCTTCCCCCATCCATTTTTTCACAGTTCCTTCGGCCTCCCTAACCTTATATTCACGAAAATGTTCGCATTCCGATACTGCTGCGGCGATGCCCATCAATTTCGACTGTTATTACTATTTCACCGCGTATAATATTGAGTAAACATCGTGCAAGTATATATATATATATATATCCAGTAGATGGTCCATTTATCAAATCCGGCTCTTTTACCGAAGAGAACGAAATACGCGCTCAAGAAAAATTACAAGTACCAAAGCTGTTAAAAGAAGAATACGAAAAAACGAAATATTAAAATATCGGATGAAATTATAGAACACAAAACAGGTTTATATTGTGTATGTATCTACTACCAATTAAAATAGTAAAGAGTATTTAAACAAGTACAGTTTGAGTTATTTGTCTACTCTGTAGTTATTTAATTAAATTAATATTATGAGTGCTTAGTTATACACGTTCTCTAAAAGATAAAAATTGTTTTGCATCGCAAAACTCAGATAATAAAATTACACTAAATCATTATATATGTTATACTAATTGAGTAATAATAATTTATATTCTAAGCTCAACAACGTATCCATGATTCTGTTTTTCTGTGTAGCGAAGACAATTTTATTTTATTTTACTTTCGTAACTATTTGATAAAATTTTTTGTTTTACTTATCATTTAGCTTTTATAGAAACTCTATTTGTAGAGTAAAAACGTTGGTAAAAGTTTTTAAATATTAAATAGCTATAATATTTTAAATGGTATTAAACTATAATTAAATATATATATATATATATATATATATATATATATATTTCGTTGTTGTATTAAATATTTCTTTGGTGCATATATATTGTATATTATATATATATATATATTTATATATAGTATTATTATATGGTTAATAAAGTAATTGACGATATCAAAAAACAAATAATAATACACGTGTTTAATGTAAACCGCGGTATCAGAGCATAATATAGATAAATACATTTCTTATTTTTTATATTCATGAATCTTGAAATTTAACCGAAAAATTATATTATATAATATTACACGCAATAATAATACTTATAATATATTTTTTATTTTAAATTATTTTAGGATTACTAATATACATTGAATATATTTTTATAACCCGCAGTTAAACTGATTAGGTCTTTCATATAGGTAGGTACCTAACCTAACACTTACACGTTTGTATGAATATTTTTTTTACAATGGAAAATTATCATAATATATTATTCCTTCGTTAAACATGGCCTAATTATTGTGTAGACGTTTTTGTTATATGATTAAAAAGTGATAAACGTGGGTTGTTAAATTCAAAATATCGGCCTCGTGGGCGTCATATTATTATAGGTATTTAATCAAGAACAGAGACGTGAACTACGTAGGTACCTACCTATATTATTCTAATCTCAGATTAATTACATACGTATGATAACACTTTTTTTTTATAATTTCACCACGCAAAACACTTTTGAATGTCATTAAGAACTAATTATACGTATAAAAGAGAAGAAAAATGGTAGGTGTTAAAAACATAAAAAAATCATCGATGTTCTGGCTTTTTATATGATATATGTTAATGTACCTAATAGATATTTATGATATTATACGATATCATTCAATATCTTTTTATACACACGCGACTCTGAGATGATTTGTATACGGATTACCTATGCCTATATTTCGTTAATTATATGAATATATGTATCTATACTTTATTATATTTTACGTAAATTGTATAGGTGTAGACTGTAGGTATAATTAATATTTGTATTATTATAATCAATCATAAGTTATTAACTCATTATGTTGAGAACATCTGGAATCTGGTATGGCTTTATATTGCTAATATAGGATAAATTAATATATTTTCATAATTTGTAAATATTAATAATAACCAAATTACAATATAATTAGTAATATAAAAATGACTCGACAAATCTGCATTATACATTATACATAAACTATGTAATTGTATTAATTATTAGGCATAGTCAGGTACTACTGAAGGACACAGCCGAATAATCACTATCGGACTACTCGATAGTTTTTATAAAACAAATAGTTTATAATATATTCGGTTATAAAAAAAAAACTGTTTGAATTAAATACCTATACGATAATAAATTCATCCAAAATATTGATATTATAATCTATTCCGATTACACAAAATTCAAAATTAAGCAAATTAAAATGGTTTAAATTAAAAAAAATGTATATTATACAATTCAAATCACATATATTAGACAATTTTACAGCTAAACTTCCGAGTGTATTGGTTATGAATTTATAGATAAACCATTTCGATGACAATTCAAAAACAAATGCCTATAGAGTTGTGCGTTGCACTTAATTCGACCCTGCTACGCTACTATGTATCAAAATACCCAATATTATTTTAATGCTATTCGTCTGGTATTTGGCCGTTATGTGACGGACGTTTCACGCTTGTTATTAAATTATACATATACATAAATATATATATATTAAAGACCTTCGAACGAATAATTTATAACCGTTAAAAATCAGAATTTTATATTTTATAATAAAAAAAATAATTTAACACATCCGTGTAACTACAATATTACAGAAGAGTATATTGGCTTTATTATAATAATAATAATAATAGATGTTCGTAAATATATTTTTAATAATTTAATTTAATAAATATTATTAACTAATCTAATCGATGGCATTCAACTAAACGTGATTTTATAGACAATTATTCGTGATAAGAATTTGTTGAGGTATATAAAAATGTAATAATAATGTAACTATTAAGCTATTATCTGTACGTAACTATATAAACGGTACAAATGAAAAGGGGGACAATTTAATTTTAATACCTTGTACACAAGGAAAATGTAAATATATATATTTTTGCTATAGGTAATCTACGATATAAATGATTTTTGTATTTTGCTTAATATTATTTTACATTAAGTATGTATTCATTTATTATATTAAAATATATTTCTAAATTGTATAAGCAATTTTATTTTAATATTACTATTTCTATACTATATGGTAACTATATACTACCATAAGTTAATTACAAACAATTTTAAATATTTTTATATCATTCGAATATTATAATCTATTTTGACTATACATTGAAAAAAAATTATAAACTTTAAAATATTTTTAAAGCGATTTTCGTTTTAAAGTATTTATCACATTAAAATTGAAATAAAAATATACAATAAATATAATAACAATTATGTTAGTATATAGATAATATGAAATTTTCATAATTAAAAAAGTCATCTTATGTATTATGTGAAACCAACTCAACTATGAATATCGTCAATTGATAACGTAATTATTGTGACTAATAAAATAATAAATGCAATTAAAAATATACAATCTAAATATCTATAACAATACCAATAATTTATGTTTCTGACAATCATTTAACTCGGTGTGTTATGTAATTTAATACATTTTTCGGAATACCTGTGCGATTCGAGTGCCCGATAAAAAATGAGAATAAACCGTTACTTGTGATAATAATGATAAATTTAATTTTTTTTTTTTTTTTTTTATGTACAATATTACTTTGGTGACTGTAGAGAGGTGTATAAAAGCATGAATTAAAAACTTTTCATTCTTTCTAAAAAGTCAAAACCCACCACTACTCCAGACAGTATAACTGGAACAAAACTCAATACAGGGAAAAATACGATGACAAGAAAGATAAATTTTCGGCCAACAACGATAAACTGTGATAGATATAAGGGTAGAAATGAGGAAACGAGACACATTGAAATAAATTTCATTTATTGATTTCTGCTTTGAAATGATTGAGCCCACAAAATACCGGGTAATTCGGCTAGTTAGAGATATAATGTTTGATGATAGATTGAGGTTGTGCAACGGAATGATATTAAAGACCAGATAACTAAATAATAAAAATAATTAAGGTACTTTTTAGAGATTTATTTTTCATACAATTAGACCTATAATCTGGAATAAATAAACATATTCCCAGTAGTTAGATTAATTTTTTGATAAATAATTTGACTTTTTATACGTACTTTTTTTTCTGTTTTGTAGGGGAAATATTTTTAATATATTTTTTTTGTTGTGTATTTTATGACGTAAAAAAAAGTTAAATTCAGCATGCACTTTAAATTAATAAGCTATACATAAAAATCGAACAAATATTTCCTACAAAACATAGACAAGAAATAAAAGAAATCAAAGATGTTGTCAAAATTAAAATTGGACTAATGGTGCTCGAATAATAATATAGAAAATATTTTTAAACCCGACTAACCTCCGATCGAACCTCGATGACGTTTTGACTGCAATGTTGATAAATAATATTATGATCTAGATCGAACATCATAAATGTACAGTATGTATCGATGCAGTTTGTCCATCATAATATTATAGCGGTAGCAGAGCGTTCATCATCGCAGCATCGCGTTTACCGTTTGTGTCCGTGTCTACATTATTATTAGCTGCTCTACACGCATGTTTACAAACATTACAAATCGCCCTTGGGGGGAGGCACAATAAGTCTGCGGTATATATATATATATATAGGTGCCTAGTGCCTACTCTTCAATTATTTCTATTGTGATAATGATTTCGTAACACAAACGTTCGTATAATTATTTTGTATTAATAATAATTTTTAACAATCAAAACGTAACATTATACATAGATCTCTATATCTATATATGGTTCAGTAATTATTTCCCATATGTATAATACAGAGTGATCCACTTAACACGAGCCAGCTAGTGATTTTCTCGGATGATTTTAAGTAAATTTAATTTGATTTCTGTACTTTTCAATCCCATTATGGAGTCGTTTAAGCTTTATTTTACCACTATTTCCAATTCTTCACTCCAATTCCTTATACCCTAAATGAGTATTCACTTCGGGTTTTCTAATAGCAAATCCCTCTTTTAACACGGATTCAAATAGAAGACATTTATCTAAGAATATTATAACAATTTAAAGTTTAGACCAGAAAAGTAGGAAATTTATCGTCTAAAATGAATATAAAAGTTAATAAAATTCCCTACTCCTTCGGTCCAAATTTTAAACTATTATAACTCATAAACGGTAAATCCGATATTAATGTTAAATGCATCAAAAAGGTAAAATAATTACTCTCTATTTATATCTGTGTTCAAAAAGAGGGAGGTTCTTATTTTATGATCAAAATTATATAACTATTTAAGGTTTAAAAATTAGGAGTAAACGATTTTAAAATAAAGTAAAGTGACTTGATAATGATATTGGAAGAAATAAAAACAGAAATAAAATTCACTTAAAATCTCTCGAGAAAAAGACTAGTTTATGATAATATGTAATCTGTATTCTATAGTGTACCTCCTAGTACACTATAGATACAAGTTAATCCGAATTAGGAAAATCATTTCACATTGATATCGAGAAAAAAAAATCACAATTATTATTAAATTATAGTATAATATCTAAAATATAAATTGTATTGTTTAAAAACACGGAAAAATCGTTAACCAACTTATAATATTATAGTATAAGTTGTATGTGCACAATAAATATTGTAAATTAATTATGTGTATTATATAATAATATTGAGGTAGTTAAACTGTGATTTCAAAACAACCATTTTATTAGAAGTTATAAGTTATAACGAACATATCAAAACTTCTCCTAGCTGAAAAATAAATTTGTACAAACGGAGTTACTTGTTTTTGGCACATAAACTAAATTACCGCCCTTTTCCACACCTATATAGGTATTAGATATCCCACCTAGCCCCAATTGCCCACCTAAATACAACGGTAACCTATACGGTTATACCCCAATTAAAATATTAAGAAATAATAATTTTTTCTGTTTCGCACTTGCAATTTCGTATCCTGTAGCCTTCTGCAGCCGTGTCTATATAATAATATTATAATATACATGCATATATTATATATCCATATATGTATATAATATTATAGTCTCGTGTGTTATTGCTATTGTAGGGTTTGACACACCGTAACTTAGCCGTTGCACTTTGTTGTCCCGAGCAAATTACCGTGCAAATTTATAGCCTATATAATATTGTATTATATGCACATGTCCATTGTACGATGTCGGACCAATCGTTACACTGCAGGACGATGTAAACACACTCTCGACTATATTATAGTTTGTCCGGAGTGTGCGAGGGAGTGAATTCTCCTCTGCACCGTGCAGCGGTCAGTTTGATAAACCGCCAACATCTGCTCTTCTTAACGACTATATACTTATATTATACGCCTATATGTTTACTATGATATTATTGCGTATATTTTAGCTATCGTAAAATATGTAGTATGTATGTTTCGAATAGAAAAATCAAGATAATAATATTCTAGTTATAATAATGTAACATCTTCGATTGAATCAAAAATTCAAAAAGCAATCGACACAAACGAAACTATATGATTAAGACCATCCCAAGTTAGCTTTTGGAACAGCTGTAGTATTTTTTTTTTTTTTTTGTTGTTTTACCAAATTAAATAGATCAAAAAATTCTTTAAGGAAATTGAAAAAATAAAAAATTTGTTTTATTAAATACCTAACGTCCAATAAAATCGTACGTAATTTTGTGTAAAGATTGAATTCAAAGATCATTTCCATCATTGCCAAGGGGAACTACAGTACTCGTTTATATGGCCAGTATTAACATTTTAATCGGGTAATATATTATGAGTTCTCATAGGTATTCGATAATATTACAAGTATTTGAATGATATTTAATAGAATACAAGTACCATAAAAAAATAAATAAAAATAACACACACACACATACATTACCTTCCTTGCGTGCACATTCGGATAACAAATAGATAAAATTATTTTTAATAAACGTATTTTAAATTTGAGCAAAAAATTAAAGTATGCACGTATTAACGTTACCTATATTCTAGTGAATCAAAGGAATATAAAAAAAAACTTGTTTCCTAGATAATGACATACCTACTATATTATTGCCGGACAAATGAAAACGTGTAAACTACAAACAATAATACTATATTTGAGTGTGTCGATAAATAATTCACGATTTTCCGACACAATAATCGCATGTTTGGCTCAACAATAGTCGCGTGTCTGAAAATATTTGTATATTATTGCGTCTAACCGTACAAACCGATATTAACTACATAATATTATAAGGGTGCTGAAACATGAAATTCTGGAGATATTTTAAAAGTAGAAACGGTGTATAATATATTATTAGGTAATATTAGTTAAAATAAATTTGTCAAAGAAAAACCATTTCATTCACAACAAAAAAAAAAGCAGGACAATTTATCACGCGAGTGTGCGTTTAACACCGCTTTTTTTTTTTTTTAAATTTTACTTTTATTGTTTATACGTGTACACATCGTTGATACGCCTTTTTAAATTGCACGGGTTCAATACATGTACCGCTTTAAATCGATTACGATGACGAATGTAAATAACGACTTAGTGTAGTAATTGGCCGCCCACAACTGCAGTAAATCCGAATATTATACATACATATATTAGGTATTATATACGGATACTGCCGCGATGCGATCATAAAATTTCGAATAAAACTACCTTTGTTGTGTTTTTAAAATATTCAAAATTGTAATTCGTTATAATTTAATTACTTCCAAAGAACATATAACTCATTAACTACGAGACCTGTGTATAATATCTATAATGCATTATAATAAGTATGGTTTATATATATATATAAATTTAACAGTTAAACTATACTAAAACAAACCCGGACGACAGAAGTAAAATAACGCGCAAGTCAACCAAAAGTATAAATCCAACAACAACAAAAAAAAACACTGGACATACGTTTCAATACTCCCAACACAGATTAGGACGCATGTTAATTATGGAACTAACACAATATACAAATTGACTTGTGTTACTGCCTACGCCCATTGTATAGCCTATATATTATATGAGCCATAAGGTACCTATTCATTATGTCTGTCCAGGGTTGTCCATAGTTCAGAGACGACTGTAGAATATTTTATTCTTATTTTGATTTCCATAATAATATACTTGTCCTGTAACGTCCCTATTCGATTAAGAATCCGATTTGGACGTCACGCAATAAGATCTTTCATTTTTACATACGTGCATCGACTCCAATACACACACATAATAGTTACAATCAAATTTATAATATTAACTAAAACTTTAAACTTTAAACTATACAGAGGTGGCCAAAAATCGCGCAAAAAATTTGCCAGATAATTCGCTTACCACGGAAGATATCGTTGTTGTCGAGTTCGATCTTGACTTCTTCAAGCATTTCGATGTATTTGGGACCGTTTACCATGCCGTCGTGAAAGTAAGGACCGATTATGGTGTAAGAACAGATGTTATACAAGACGGTAGGCGTTGCGCGACTTTTAGCCACCTCTGTATATTTACAAAGCGACCAACAATAAATTGAATAAGCCGCATAAACTATTCGCACTATTGCAGTCATAAGTGGCAAGTTGAGAAGGTATAGATATATAGATAGTTTAGTTTATATATACTGTAAGCAACGATAAATTATTTAAATCAAAAAACCGATTTGGAGAAGATCTTGGTAAACTGGTAATATTATAGATGTTTTTTTTCCTTATAATTTTCCGGTAACCCGGAAATCAAAATAACATTAAATTAATATAAATCTGACGATAATTTGTTTTCGGTTTTTTTTTTAAATTTTTATAAAAAACTGTCTGGGATTTATTATGTACACATCTTTTGAGGTACGATAGAAACAATTTTAAGTGTTTTACTAATCGAAAAAAAGTTTCCCGGAAAAAAAAAATACATCAAATTAATAATTAAAATGCCTTTAAAATATAATAAAATATTCCGAACTTGTATCTTTATGACAATTATACAACTATCATTACAAAGTGCTAAATTACACGTCAGCATAATAGTATAATAGTGTCTTATCTGCCTGCGCGTATTTGATTTAAACCGTGTAGTTTACACTTGGCACGTTCCAATGAATTTTCATGCAATTTTAATGCCAATCGTTATGATAAAAATAAAAACAAAAACAAATAGAATGTGCGTATTACTATTACGTGAAATTTATCGTAGTATTTATTTTTTTTATGGCCAAAATGCCGAAATGTATGATAACTGCTGATGCTATAAGGTATAAGCTATGTAGCTGTATGTACCAATGTACCATGTACTTTGTGGGTGCATCTTGATATGCGCAAACGATACAGCAGCAGGTGACGTGTACATTATACTACTGACTTTATGTACATTATACAGTGATCACAATAATTTTTTGGCCGCCGTGAGTCGTCGTTCGTGACGAGTTGAAAAAATATAATAATAATATTAATACTAAATACAAACAATGTCTAATGAAACATTGCGCTCACGCACCTAAATGGTTTTTTTTTTTTTATGAAAAAATGTAAAAATCTACCACTGACTCGAGTCAATTTGAAGAAAAAACCGGTTTATACGAAATTATACGTATTTATAAATTTCACGGTAAATAGCTGTCATGTGTTCTAATATTATTGTATAATAAGGGTCCGATATAAGTCCGGGTACTATAATGGCTACTGTCAAACGCCGGCATATTATACAGCACACCCACGCAGTATTTATTTATATAAATAGGTAGGTAAATATTCTTTTTACCAGATAATTATAATGTATATCGTATATTATGTTATAGCCGTCAGTTTAATTACAACATTGTAAACATACCTAATATTCTAAAATTATGTATCGTCGATTATATTGCAATAGTATTCAATATTTTAGTTTTACAGGACGAAAAACCAAAAAAAACATTATTTAAATGATGTAATCTCACCAAGTTAAATACTGGTAATATTTACTATTTTGCACTAATAATTTTTTTTAAATGTATTTTTTCTTCATAATACAACTATTGTTATGTTTTATTTGCTGAAATACGTTACCTATGTTTGATACAAGTCGTATTACCGTTTTAGTGGTTTACAGAGTACCTAACCATGCTATTTGTTTTATTAATATTGATAATAACACCAAACCATCAAATTTTGAGATGCGTGGTGTTGTATATAAGCGGCGGTATTATAATATATCTAATGTGCTAGTATTGTCCCGAGTGTTTCACTTGGGCAGACTGTAGGGTGAATCATAATATTTATATAGAAATTCAACCCGACTTTTGTCGCTTCAATCCTCCTTTAACACTATTCCCGCTGTATTCGAGCTCATTTAGTCCAGCGTTAAAAGAGTCCAAAAGTACTGAGAAAAATAAAAATATTAAATGAATATAAACAGACACAACACAGTACAATAGTGTCTATTTTCGGAGAAAATTAGAAAAATAAATGCACACCAAAATTACAAACAATTAAGTCATAAGACTAACGTTGAAAATATTTACCAGTGACAATTTTCACGGTTTAAATACCTACAGCCCGTGATAAACACACGATTTTGATGCGTATAACATTCCGACCTATAGTATTCAGAGCGCACTATAATTTGATTACTATATACACACCATTGTTCGTCGTCTATTTATTTGAACAAGTTTTCAGTGTTTTACGTGCACATTAAAAAAATAAGAAAAAAAAAATGTAAATAAATGAAACATCAATAGTTTTATGGGATGGCGCTGTAAGTCGTTCGCCTTTCCTTTTTAGACGCAAAATAGTATTGTGTTTAACAATTTGTTTGTCTATTTCTGTTGGGAATAAAATATAATGTCCGCCTATTGCGTCGCGCACTCGTATAAATATACGATAAATAAAAAACGGAGGGTAAAGGAAAAATAAAAATATAAAACTCTAGTTCATTAATCGGCGGCTCGCATTAATCGGAACCTATAAAATCGCTCGTAAACGTTTCTCGAACGACCGTTTTCCACGTAATAAGCCCTTCTATTATTGTATAGACGCCCGTTAAACTGGACGTTATTAAACGCTTTTGACGGTTAACGATTGTTTTAAATATACTTGGCATGCGTACGCAGGCGTGCTCAAAAAACCGTGTGGAGTTATTTCGCCAAAATTTGATCTAAATATTTCCCAATTTAAACTATATTGTATTTTAAGTGAATAAAAGATTTTGTCATTACTTCGCAAACATTAAAAAGTCATGTTCGTTATATATGGTTATTTTGATTGAAAATCGAGAGCATCATGGAATCACAACAACTAAGTGCCTGACAATCATATAATATTATTATAGACAAAAATCCAAAAAAAAACAATAATAATAAAATATAATGGCACATAATGCAAGAAATCAAAACAATGAAATGATGGATTAAAAAAATGCACATAAAAATGTAAATAAAACGTTTTTCGAAGAAACTACAAGTTTAACAGATAACGGATATTAATAACACACAAATACTAATATTTTATTAGATTAGGTATTGCACATTGCATATACACTGCAGTTTATCACTCGTGTTCAATCACCGTATTTTACATTTATTAATTAAACAACGAATACAATTTTTTTGGACTGCAGTGTATTCCTTCCTCGAATAAGAAAACAAAACCACAAACGAAATCACCAATAAATGGTAACTTGTTTTCTGAAACGCTTCTACTTCCAAGTGATGTATTCAATAATAATATTATATACCGTTTATAATATTATTATGGTTATATGTGCTTATGTGTTCTATTTTGTTTAACACGTTTCTTTTCACGCATCTGTTGAGCGTTTTACACGTATACGCGATAAATATAAAAGAAAAAGAAAACATCGGGACAAACGCGTCATAAAAAAAACCTCCGGCACCGGTTTTATTAATCGGCTCGTATCAATCGGAACGCATAAAATCATCCATAAACATAATATTCTCGGTAAACGTTCTCCCTGTATACTATACACGTTACGTTGTATACGTAACCCATCTGTTGGTTCATAACAGACATCCGTATATACTGAAATATGTATAAAAAAAAACACTGCAGCTTCTATTTGTTTTGTATACACGCACATAAAATAAGCCGATATCGTTTACCTATAAAACAAATCAACCGGAATCTAATATACCTTTCGAATTTTGATATCGAGTGATAAAAAAAAAAAACAACATTAAATTATTTTATTATTATTATTATTATTATTATTATTATTATTTTCGTATTATACGGACCGCAAAAATTATTAAAAATTAATAACGTTACCATTAGCCATTAGACAGTAGCCAGTAATTATGATACGGGTTTTAGTTATTTCTTATTTCTATAGTATTCTACAAGTCATTTGTAAAAATTATCGGATTAATCGTTCCTGTACTATAATCGAATTGATTTACATTTTTATCGATAGTATTATTTATCAGTGAGGTAGCTATTTGTTCAACTACCGCATGTTTTATATTCGTGTTCAGATCAATAATAATAATTTAAATTTATTGTTCCTCCAAGTTTATCGTTATCGTTTATTTCAAATTACTAAGTTAAAATTTGAATTCCAAAAGACTGAAACACAATATATTTGTGTCATAGAAAAAAAAAACATTACCTTAGTTTCTTACTATTCAATAACTAACCATTTTATGTCATACCCTAGGCATTCCTTTATTATTTATGATATATATATATATATATATATATAATTTTTATGCTTATTACTTATGGCTCTGGGGAGTTACCCCTGGACTCCCCCCCCCTCCCGTAATTAGGTAACTGTATGTCATACATATACATATAACATTATATATTTTAATCTTTAAATTTGACAATAAATATTAGGTATGGTATTATTTCTATAATAATATTATACTTATAATAAGTACATAAGTATCTACATAACCACCATATATTTCCAGCCAACGTGGGAATTATAAATATTATTGGTATCATTGTTTAATTTATATTAAAAATTTACAATTTAAGTACCATACAAAGTATGTTTTTAAAATGCATTGGAAGAATTATTATGTATATTATTAGATATGAGATTTGACAAGAAATTTGTCATTTATATTTTATAAATCTTAAAATATAAATCTCTATATGTGTACCTAATAGATTATAAAAAAGTATAACATGGCAATATTTGTTTTATACAAAATACTATACATGTACATAAACATAGGTATGCTGGTATATAGAATAATGCACTCGAGTTGTTTAGAGAATTTTAATTAAATATATCTGACAGAAATCATCGCTATACTTCATGCTTCGGTAATATGTAGGTATTATATAATAGTCGAGAATAAGATGATTGTTATACCAGTGGTGGATTTTGGAGGGACCTCATAAAAAAAAATTACTATTAAGCAAAAAAAAAAAAGCAATACTGGAGTGGGTGCAGCTACTGTTCTAGATGGGTAGTTGAGATAGTGAGACAAATAAGATTAAGAACCGATAAACCATTGCTAAATTATTTTTTGATTGGAGTAAGATTTCTGATAGAAAATCCGTTCACAAACAAAAAAAAAATTAAAAATGTAAATACATTATAATACAATCAATACATTCATCGCAAGAATGAGTCCCCTTTGGATCCACCGCTATTTTATACTAATCAAATGTCAGTAAATAGCAATGATGTGCAGTTAGTTAAAAAATTAACTTTTACACATTACTAGTAAATTAACTATCTAATAGCTATCCGGAAAATGGTTGTAGTTGTCAATTTTCTGAATGATTTAAATTTGTTAAATGTTGTTTTTCGTAAATGTACCATTAAAAATAATGGTTAAGGAAAAAAGACCTTAATATCAAATACATTTCACAAATTTATCAATATTGAACATTGAAAAAAGTGTAATTAAAAACATTACTTCTTTAGAAATATTGAATTCTATCAGTATAATTATATAGAAATATATAAATTTAAAAAATGTATATTTAAGATTAGATAAGGCATTTTTGTTTATTTGACTTGATTTGATCGAATCTACTATTTTAATTAATTGATCCACCTTTGGTAAATAGGTTGTAGATACCCACTGCGATTAATTACAACACTAATAGTATTTTACTAAAATTATTTTAATTATTTTTATACTATGTACGGTTAGTTACTCAAAAAAATTATTTAATTTTAAAGAACAAAAAAATCGATTACACTAGTAAAACGTTACACCCTTAAAGGTACAACAAACGATAAAAATATTTTACTTTTGAATATAATTAAAATTGTTAAATAAAATAATATTATAATTTAATTTGTATATAATTTTTACGTATGGTTGTAAATTTTGTTTAAAAAAAAATATTTTATTTTTTTCTATAAATCAGAAGTAAGATCAGAATAAAACCTCTAAAAAATTATATTGCATTTTACAGATTAGTTAATTTTATTGCCCATAAATAAAATATATGCGAACAGAAAAAATAATGTAAAACTTTGTTTTTCCTCACTTATCATTCCTATAAATATATATATATATATATATTCAAGTAATACTAAATTTCATTTTTACTATCATTTTTGTTTTAGGGCTTATATAGGTTTGATGGAAATGTCTTAAAAAAAAAAAAACGATTTCGAATTTGGACCTTCTTGAACGTTTGGTTCAAATTCAGATTCATTCGTACTCTCCTTTTTTATATTACCCGAGTTTTTATCGCTAAGATGCATTCGTTATAAATGTTATTAAACGTCTAATAATAATATATAATACGAACAGCACAAAAATCGTAAAGTCCTAATAGATGGACTGATGCCAAGTTTAACGGCTCATTAATAATTAGATATTTTTTGTTTTTTTTTTTTTATTTATGACTCCGTTTGCGTTCTATTTTATAATCATTTATTTGTATCGAAATGAAATCAATTCGCACAAAGAATTAACTGTTTGCAGAAGACGTTTACGGTCTTCTCGGACGGAAACAGTTGGCTCCTGTCTTATAATAAACAGACATCCCTTATTTAAGAATCTCTTCCGTCTACTCCTGTATAATTAGAGACCCTTCGAACCTCACAATAACCACGTTATATATACACTATACAGCCGAAATACGAGTTTAGACTAAGACTTTACAGCATCCGTTTTATACTTATAAGTTTGTAAATGAGTTTACTGAAACCAAAATTAAAATTATTTATAATACTTTACTATAAATTTGAAAAGTTTAAATAAACACATACCACTCATTTTATTTTTCAAAAAAAAAAAATGTTTAAGATTTTAATTTAAACCACTTCTCGGATTTGAAAAGTTTAAAAATAATTAAATTATAAATACTCCCGTTTTTCGGCTTTTCCAAATTATTAGGAAAATAATAAGGAAAATCAGAAAATTATTTCAGCAACACACAACTAATTTGTTTTCAGAAAAAATAATACATTTGAAAACCAGAGTAAGATATTAGGTAAAAGATATTTACAAACAGGAAAAAACACACACGCCATAGAAAAACGAATAATTTCCTTATTTTAAGAGAATAAATTCGCTCAAAATCTAAAAAATAGTATGACTTTTGTTTAACTTTTTTTTTGGGAGAAGGGGATCTTAAAATTTGAAAAAATTAGCCTCCCGTCCCTTAAAGGCATCACAGTCTATATTTTGGAATTTACGTGAAGATCATATTATTCATTAAAATGTTGCTCAATTAAGATTAAGTATATTTTTAATGTGAAGTAAAAATTTATAGAAAAGCGATAAATTCACATTTTAACTAATCATAAATTTATAACGAAAGTAGTTACTGTTAAATATGTGGTACCAAATAAACTAGAAAATCAAGCATTGCACGATTTTTTTTTTACCTAAATATTCAAATAAAAGGATAATATTTAGAATGTATTCGTTAAGATATCAAACTCATTTGTTACCGAAAATAATACCACGGCGAAAGCCAAAACTTTACCTATTTAGTACGTATGTAGTACATATATAGTACTCGATAAATTATTGCAATGTATTAATCAATCTGAGTCGAGTACAAAAGTGACTAATAAGGTAAATAAAGAGCTCAGTCATCTTATTATGTATATAGTTAATTAATCAATCGTTATACGTATTACTATATTGATAAATGATTTGTAAACTACGTTTATAGAAAATAATTTATAGTTATAATATTAAGATTTATAAATTATCAATCACGAAAAAGTCATTTTCGAAATTGTATAGGTAAAAAATTTACTAAATTTATAAATAATTATAATAAGTAAAAACTTACTAATGAGTTTTTCCATGAATTGCAGTCGTAGTAAGTATGAAATTATATTTTTATGAACACAAAATTGTAAAAATATTAATAATTTGCTAAAGCATGTTTAGGTATAGTAAATATTATTTCTTATATATGCATCGACAATCTAACCACATTGTGCGTGGGGTAGGTAGGTAGGTGTGTATATATATACATATAAGTTAGGAAGCATGTTGTATACATCTGGTCACCATTTAAGCACGTTCTATACATAAGGGATGAAAAAATGTAAAGAAGAAAGGGAAAAAAGGAATAGGGTAAAGAAATATTCTTAAGAAACACACCGCATGCTGTAGTATAAGATTTATGTGTCTATAGTGTGTAAATAATACGAATCATAATTTTGTCAGGCCCAGATATTATTATTATTGTTATTATTACTATATTATACTATCATATGTTTTGAACAGTTGAAAATATGCCGTTGGTGATCAAACAGAAAATATAACGAAATCTAGCGTAGTAATAATATAATTTTCATAACGAAATGTCACATACTATTTAGGTACTGTTTATAAACGGTTTAAATAATAACATCACGATAACCAATCAA
This sequence comes from Cinara cedri, assembly GCA_902439185.1. Classification (NCBI taxonomy): domain Eukaryota; kingdom Metazoa; phylum Arthropoda; class Insecta; order Hemiptera; family Aphididae; genus Cinara; species Cinara cedri. Next base: position 455,389 of record CABPRJ010001894.1, read on the forward strand.
TTATAATAATATAATATACTTCATTTATTTGCGTTATTATCTCAACACAATTACAGCTCATTGCGTTTGATTGACATTAATATATATTTTTTAACACAGGTATAGTTGGCATATATACGACAAAAAACAACAGAACACAATATTATTCTAATTTCTATCAAACACAACCTAATAATTTCATTTAAGTTTGAAAATTAAACTATACATTTTTTATTTTATTTGTTATTATGCGGACAGCTCAATGTCATATAATTAAATTCAAGGTTCGCCACTCGTTTGTATTATATTACATTTGTAATATAAAATTAATGTTTATAAATGATTAATAATTTATGTTTTTAGTAACCAAATAAAATATATTATAATTATTATAATAAATAGGTAATGTAAGAGTTAATATTTAAAGTATTTAAATGGTTATTGATACGAAAAAAAAACCTATGAAAATCAAATTTGATCTCGTTCATAGTTTTCATCTTATGAATAGATTCGTTTGATAAATGGTTACATTTCATTTAATTTCTAAAATTATATGTTAAATAAGAAATAGACATCGATACGGAAACTTATAATAGGTATATAGTTAAAATATATTAAACCAAATATAATAATAATAACTGAAAATTATATCTGAAATGTTTAAATTCTGCAGATTGAGTGTATCGAAAAAGTTATTAGATTAAGTCTTTTTAAGATATGTTTTATCAGAAAACATTTTTTCGATTAGTAAAAAACTGCTCTGATTTCTTTATGCCGTACCTTAAAAGGTGCAGATTTCCACTAATCATTATTAGTGTATTTATGAATATAAAATATATATATATTTTTATGTGAATACACTCAAAATTTAAAATAATAACATATATAAATAAAAATAAATAAATAAATTTAAAAAACAATCGAGATGCTCCACACCTTGGGTGGCCACTGCTTTAGGTGGTATATTGCAATAAAAAAAACCGATTCTAAATGGAACTCGATAAACTGTTTCTCAGAAATCAACAAATATAAACTTGATGTACCTGCTATGTTCTTTGTCGTCAGTTTTTTTTTTTTGTAATTTTTAAGAAAAACTATCCGAAATTTTAAGAAAGAAAAAATCAGTTTAATTAAAATCCTAACTGGTGGGAAATCCGCACGTTTTAAGGTACGGCGTGAAGAAATCAGAGCATTTTTTTACTAATCGAAAAAATGTTTTCTGATAAAAATACACATCCTAAAAAGACTAAATCTAATAACTTCTTCGATACACTCAATTTGTAGAATCTAAACATTCCAGATAACATTTTCAATTGAAATATATTTATTTTTTTTTAAACCTATTATAGGTTATGTATAAGATACATCTATACTATACTTTTCAATAGCTATTATTAATAGTGTTTTATTTAAGTACTATAACTATATAAATCATTAGAATAAATCCTAGTATACGATGGTGTATATTATTATACAGGTACCAACTAAAATAATTTTGTTCGTTAAAAATCTGACGATGCCACGGAAATGGATATTTATACGTCGTTGTCGTCATCGTCGCATTATCATATATAATTACAACATTATATTATTATTATGTTATAGCTTGATTAACAAGTCAAAAAAAAAAAAAACATAATGGAATCGGCACTCTTATTTGAAGAAGTCGGGTGGTGATGGTCTGTTATTATATTTTATTTTTGCCTCCCAGAAAGAATTGAAAACGTATATAGGTACCTAAATATTATTCATATACAGGTATACGTATATTATGTAACTGCATTTGTACACATACACATACACACACACACACACGCAGATACAGTTCCGTCATAATGACGATTGTCCGGGTCTTTTATAGTCCAATATACGCACGCACACTATTACACAACGGAGGACAATAATATAATGAATAAGTCACATACGTATCATTTACACAAAACACAACATCCTTCGAACAATATAATGATGATAATATAAAACCGAAAAAAAAACATAGCTTTTTCGTATTATAGAGAAGACGGAACGGAAACGCATACACATGTTAATGTATATTTATATAATGTCAAAACACTTCAATTATCATTTATGCGTCGGCCACGGGGAAGGAGGAAGAGAAGGTATATTCAAATTGACAGTCTACTTAATTCTAAGTGGTCAATTGTACAAGACAAGGTTAATAATTTATAATATTATATCGTATTAGGTACCTATATTTCGGTTACCATTCTATAATTTCGGAGGTACCTATATATACGTGTATTTAAATATATAGGCACCCACCTACCAATACAAATAATGATAATAATAATATTCGTGTAGTTACGCACGGTAAGTTGTCGGAATATTAAATGCACTTAATATATATATATATTATATTGACTTCATATTTGGAGCGTATATTGTATTACAATTTGACTTCAAGTCTACATATACTATATAAGTATTAAGTATAAATAACCTATTATTATTGCATTCTAAAATAAATAAATAGACAGTACCAAATTTCACTTCACGAGTTATAACGAAGCAATAGGTTTGGCTAGTAAACGATGATTATAGATTTTCTCACGGTGAAAATACTTATATAATCGAAAATGTTGACAATAAATTAGGAAATTAAGAAAATTTCTAATACAGTTAAACAAATTACTACTGCTTATACTATTAGTACCCATATAGTTACTAACGTTATAATTTCCCATTGATAACAGAATTATAATAACGAAGATAGGATTATGTTATAACATCCGACAAAATATCACTTTTATTAAAAAGAATAATACAGTATACGAGTGGTTTTCTTTTTATCACTATCCTATGATTATCTATAAAGATTTTGAGTACAATTGTTTTTGTTTCGATATTATTTCAGTCGCTTTAGAATCGTTTACTCTAAATAATGGTCTTGTTTACAATATATTTTACCTAAAATAATTTTTTTTTTTAATTCGGTTTTATTTCTGTTCCTATGGATAAGGGTTTATAACGTTTAGATAACATTCTCTAATGAACTACGGCAACAATAACAAGTTCTAGTGGTATCCTTGCCTAACTGTATTTGGAATTGTCAACAAATTCTAAATATTGGAAACTTTCCCGGTAATATATTATATGTTATGTTATAATCAAAATAATTATTAAATTTTTTTATTTAAATATACCTAGATTTTCAGATTTTCTTAATTTCATTGTTGTTTTATTGTAAGTATATTGCATTTTAATATATTTATATTTACAATGGTGATTATAACTAAATTATAATAAAAATATCTAAAAAGAATTGTTATAAATGAACACGTCATTACATACTAGCTGGGTACAAATGTATTTATAATATATTACAGGTAGGCATATAGAGGTACAAGCTGTAATATAATATATTTTATATAACACGACCAGGTATAATAATGATTTTATGAAGGTATTGTATATCGGTAGGTAAATAAAAACATCATATATTGTGATTTTGACTTTATAAATGCACAAAAATACCCATCTCACTGCGGTATATATATTATGCGTTATTTGTATAACTATCGTCACTTTCTTTTTTTTTTTATGTCCTCTTCAAAAAACTCTACCCTTGTAAAAATATCTGATCGGTTCCTTTGAATACGACGACGGCGGCAGTGACTAAATTCTCTAACCCTGACAAAACAAATGTTTGTATTGTGCCGAAAGGATTTAACCCCTTATTCAACCCTATACAGACGCAAGTATATAAATATCTTTGATATATTACAACACATGAGCCTATTGGTCAGGTCCAAGGACGCTTTTTAGCGTCGCATTGTACAGTCAACAACCACCGCAGACAGAGCGTTTGAACGTATTATATATAAATTTTATATCGTAAACGGAAATATAGGTGTGTATTTTACGTATGTGTACCTATATACCTTTTAAATTCATAATAGGTATACCTAACGGTACTATATTGTATACAGTACATAATATAGGTACATATTATAATATATATATATAGTACATACATGGTACCTTCTATATTTACTACCTCAATAAAGAGCGATCGAAATTTTAAAAAAAAAAAAATGATTATTATAAAATACAAAAATGTATTTAAAAAAAAAAATTACAATTTTAAACCGTATACATATATTCTTATTTAGCTATTGTAACACATAACTCATAAAAAATAACACATACCTAGGTACAGTTATTTATTTATGTACATGATTTTTCTGATAATTATTGCATGTGACATAACAAATAGATATAATGTCTATATTATGATACATTAATACACTTAAAATATTAATATTTATCATCTTATCTTCTTTTGTTTTACTTTTAATTTAAAAAAAAAAACCAGTAGGTATTTATTTCATCCTATAATAATATATTGTAATTTGTATTTTAGAATATTATACACAAAACAGAAAGATTTAAAAATGTTTATTCGGTTGATATTTTAACGACGTGTAAATTTCTATGAAATACTTATTATTGGGTTAAAATTAATATTATATTTTTTGTAGGTATAATTACATAATACGTGTTAAATAATTAGTTAAATCTATATATATATATATATGTAAAATGCAGGTTAGTTACTGAAAGTATTATTTTATTGTAATCAACTATAATAATAATTATAGAATTAGTAGGTACCTACATATTAAATTTTAGCTCATAAATACGAAAAACTAAAAGCCTGATTAACTACTAATACATTAAACTTATGAGTTATAAGATATAATTGATAAATAATTATTGAAATTATAATTTATACGTAATCGTTTAAAGAATTATAATATATAATCTTAAGAAAAATAATTATTTTAATTTACAGTATATACTTATAGACATTAATATAATAGTTATTATAATTGTTTAAATAGTTACCTAATGTAACTTTTGTGAATTTTTAGGCTTCTATAATTAACAGTTATTCAGAAAAAAACAATTAAGAATAAATGTTGTAAGCATGATTAAAATATTATATTATTTAATTCGGCTGAACTACACAATTCCGTGGTTGAATTAGGATAAAATAAATTGTAATGCATTCATTCAAATAGTTATGCATACCTAAATTTTACACGTGGATACTGGGTTGATATGTGGTACGATACAAATTGTCGAACTATTTTATTATAAATTTATTTTCAAACGATATTATGTTCAGTTTACATATAAATGTAAAATCTAAATCTATGGTTTTTATATTATACGACATTCAGATTTGTCTGCGATTGCGGTAGGTAAATGCTTTCAAAGTCGTTAAATCTACATTACTGGGTGCTAAGCGACAATGCAAGGTCGTGATATACGAACATCAGATGATATTAAATGCATATAATTATTTGTTTACAGCGAAATTCGTCCGAAGTAAAACAACAAAATCAATATTATAGTATTATATGCCTATAATATTATAACGATATGAAACCATCTATGATGAAGATCGTACTATTCATTGTCGTCATAACGAACAGTATAGCCAATGATGTTCATTGGTCAAGTAATAATAATATAATCAAAATTGTTATATACTCGTGTATTTAAAATCTGAATGCACGATATCTTTTCAACGTCGATTCGGTATTGTTTAGATAACATGAATATTTCGAATCGTATAAAGATGATTAAAACAAAATTGGATAGCTTCGAAAAATTCGCGATTCTAGCTGCACGTTCGGCACCCACAAAAATGAATCATTACTATGATAAAACAAGTAAATACCTATAACCATAATAATATACCCTAAAAATTATTATTACGACGGAAATATTACAATGGTTATTATTTTATGTTTTATTACAAATTATAAAGAATTGGAGAGCAAATTGCCGGACAACACTGAAAAAACATGTTATTACCGGTCCGAAATCCCAGTTTACTTGTATCAGATGCTTTTACTTTATATAGTCTTGGGCGCTTTAATAGTATACTTACATATTGAATATCCAGAACTATATCTGTTTGAATACACGGACACACAGTAAAAGGTAACAACAGTATTCCAATACGATGTATTAAAATGTATTAAATAAAACGCGTGTTATTATTATTACTATCGAGTGATAGAAAAATATTTTAGTAAATTAATAATGCAAGTAAGCATATAATTATGTACTGTAAAAATGTAAAAACGGCGATATTGCTGATAGGTGTGCCACTTTTTTAGGAGGAAAGTTGTAAGTGAGGATTATTATGTATTTAGAGTAATTTAATTTATAACTGTACAATAGAAATACATTAATAAATAGTGTACAGTGTACATACAATATGATAAACCATTGCTAACGAAAAATGATTCTAAGCAGAGTATAATTAATCTCATTGTATTCAAGTTAACCTAGATATATCAACAAAAATCGCATAAGAAAATTGCCAGTTTTCAAATTTTGTATATGAAAACCACGTTCCGTCTGTAACGCTTTGTCGATGGCAACCAAATAAAACCCATTATGTGATGGGCTTATATAACTAATTTATCAAGAAAACATCAATGACCTCACCAACTAGATCAAAAATGCTACAAGGAAAATCCTATAGTTTTTTTTTTTTTTGTACCTAGGAAGATTTCTAATAAAACAAATTGTTAACAAACACAAAAAATAAAAAATAAAATACATCATTATAGTAAAACCAACACGTTCCTTACTTTTTATTAATAAGTTACAGAGTAATATCCAAATAATAATAAAATATTTCACGGGCTTAAACAATTTCTTTTTTTTAAAGGAGTGTACACATCGAGCAATCGTGCGTCAAGATTTCCACGTTGAAATTATCCCGTAAGTATATTTATTTGAACACGCGCTTTTGCGCTCTGCAGGGTGCACGTGGTTTTTTTAGTTAAAAAATGAATTTGATTGATAAAATTTAAAATTATTTTTTTTTTTTTACCTTACTTTAACCCAGGGAGCTCGATTGTAGAATTTTATTGGGCATTGTTTGCCTATTTTTCATACTAACATATTTTCACTACTACATATTCTCGTCGTAATAATTGTATTGAAAATTGCATACAAATTAGTCGAAATGTAAAAGAAATAATAATAAATGTATCGGTACTGTACAATTTATTATAACCTACTTTGAATCATAATAGTTTTCTTGACTCGCATCAACAATTAATATATTATATTATTATAGAACATAATTATGAAGAAATGAGGCTAAATTAATAAGAATAAAAAAAAAAATCAATATTTCAGACTCGTAACACTTACCTATAACTACATTATAAGCATATGATAAAAATTACATTTGAAGTCTTGTTTATAACAGTTACGTATATATTTTTAATACGAAATAGTATAAAATTGTACAACACGTTTTTTACGCATATATTATTATAAACTTAGTTTTATTCTCGTAACACCATCGCCACAATAACAATGTAAGTATGTACGTAATTTACAACCCTTTATAAAGATTTATCTAAATATATCGTACTTATATACTATAATAAAGTTTTCAAAAAAAAAAAATTGATTTTAAATTTTGTTTATTGTACACATTGTATACATACAACATACATTATATACGTAGGTAATACGACTTATAGGAATATAATATAGGTAATACAAGTGTATACATACCTGTAATATTGAAATGTTATATTTTTTTTTTATAAGCTACTTGACCTACATGTAGTAATATATAACGCTTATATATATATATATATATATAGAATTTTAAATTTCTCTGATAACTGAGATAAATTAAAATATATGTTTATTATTATGCTCCCATTATATACTATAAACGTGAAGTTGATTATCTATGAATGATACCTACGTCGTACCATAATAAAATGTCGATCCATTCAATATTATAAATTGTAATACCCAGTAATATTATATAGGTATAATGAGAGTATTCTCATTAAACAAAGTACCTATTCGAATGCATACCTAAACCTATGCTATAATAATATTATTTAGGTACCTATACTTAAAAAGAAAAACACATACACGAAACGAGTGTACAATTTTTCAAAATACATCGCGTTTGGCGCCCTCTAGGGTACTAAAACAGCGTTAGTAGGAGTTATAAAGGAGAACATTATTATTATGTGGTGTATGTATTCAAATCGAAATAATATATTCGTTCGGAGATTGATTGTTTATTATTATTAACTATTATTTTTACAAAACGAATACGATCGTTATAATATTAATATCATACCAATAATACGATTTTGTCGACGAAAAAATAATGGGTGGGTGGGAGGGAATAAAAATAAAACCACTTATTGGTTGTTAAAAACAAATCCAGAAAACAATACATAATAGGTAATAATATACATACAATTTTTTTATGCTTACCAAATCGTTCGCAGCCGTTTCGCCGGCGGCCACACGAACGGGATTCTGCTTGACTCGGCCAATTTTGAACAGATTCGACCGGGCCCGCGGGGTGGACGGTGAACGGAATACGGGAAAAATTCGAAATCCGAAAATGTATCGTTGCGGATGATCGCGCTCGGTATTTTTCCCCTTGTCGGGTATTTATGCGCGAACGATTTAAACAACAACAGTTTACGGTAACCAGCGAGCGCGTTCGCGGTATACGGCACGATTCTAGTCGCGGAAAATGAAAAAAAAAAACCGACGGCAGACGGGTGAAAAAAAAACCACGATAACGAGTAAAACTCTTGCGTACGAATCGTGCAATTAATTATTAATTATATTTTACCCGCGGTACGGCGAATTCGACGCGATAATTTTGTTTCTGTGAACTGGGCGACGACGGCACGATACAAACGGTTTCGGCGGACACTGGCTGCGGCGATTGCGCGGCCGGAACGGTGCGGTACGGTGCTGCGCGACGGTCGCGGCGATGTGCGGACTGCTGCGGTGCTGTTACGGCCGACGGACGCGGACTCGAATGACACGCCAGCCGTCGGCGTCGTCGGCTGCGGCGGCGACGGCGATGAACCGGGCGCCGCGCCGCCGAAAGGGGGCCGACACCCGACGGCGACCAATAGCGCGGACTACGGCGCCCCGGACACGCCTCCCTCGCTCCACCCCACCCCCCCAACAATGATATTATCGCGCGCCCCCTGGTGCCGTACAGGTATGATAGCATATATCTAAATATTATTATACGAGCCGGTGTAGTACAACGCGTATACAACTATTATACCTATATATATATATTATAATAACCTATTTAAATGATATCGATGTACGCCGAGGTCTTATTATTATAATTCATAATATTATAACATACAAATTTAAGTCGCGTGTGGATAGGTTTTACGGAAGCAACGGCGGCGTATTGACGGTGGGAAGATCCGGAGGACAATATAACAGTGACGCATACAGAAGGGGGGTTATGGAGACAAAATCGCCCCTTCCCGAAATGTTTTCCTTCGCTACTTTTTTTTTTTTTTTTTTATAAATCAAGTTTTACATTCAAGAACATAATATCGTGTAACACAAAATAAAAAAAAAAAAATTAATTTCATCAAAAATCATTTATTCATTAATAATAGCTAGCGATAGTTACTGTACATATAATAATATGTGATATCCCCTTCCTAAAAAATTATTATAAACAAAACCCCTCCCGAAAAAAAATTCTGTGTGCACTACTGCATTATATATTATATATAATCCCTCCTTGATGTTTTGTATAATATGTCATACCCATTTAATTATCAATATAAAAACCACGGTAAAATTATTATTATTTTGTATGGCTATTTTTAACAATATCCATAAAGTATTATGAAAAATAGTTTTACCTAATACTTAGTTTGATCAAAAATATTTTCGAGTTTATAGGCATAAGTACGTGATGGTGTTTACTACGAGAATGCGTTCAGAAAAAAAAAAAACAAAATAAGGAAATTTCTTTCAATTAATTAGGAACGCATTTATATTTGGGGGTAAATAATAATACCAATAAAAAGAAAAAATAATCACACATCCACACATAATCTTACTAGATTAATATTTATTGAACAAATGTTTGGATCGCATATAGATATAATAATAACTAAAAATATAACGATTTCTATTATAACTTCTCGTCCTTAAGGTTATGGCATTAGAAGTAAAAGTCATTATAATTGCATCCAACAATGATATTTTATCCAAGTGGCGTGCGTGAGATTTTCACACGAAACATCCGATGAGTTGCGTCTGTGTGTTTTCAACGAGTCCAAATTTAGTCCCTAATAATAATTTAAAACTGCATATAGTTTTCTTCCCTGCCTTTTTACTGCCTGAAGATTGATTTCATTTTTTAGAAACAAAATGTATACCCGTTAATAATGAATAACTTGCAGGATCTTGATCAATTATAAGTTTAATAAAATGCAGAATCGAAATTTAAAAAAGCCATTCTTCACACATGGGTGGGCCACTGTTGTAGGTGAGAAGTTGGGAAAGTAGAGGGGAAAATTTAATGTACATCTGTGAGCAACGATAAACCATTGCTAACGAAAAAACGATTCTGAGCGGATTTCAGTTGATAGTGATGCTTTTTCAACAATATATACATTATGTCATATTATGGTAAAATAATTAAATAAGCATTATATATTTTCTTTAACAATATTTGTTCAACATTGATTTAATTTTCCCGGTTTTTCACATTTGCTGGGAAAATTCTTTGATAATATAACCTCTCTAAAGTACCTTCCCAATCATATTTCCTTTCAGAGAAAATGCTTTCATTGTAAATCGGAGCAAAATTGCTGGTAAAAAGTTATTTACAGAAAAAAAGAAGGCCGTAATATTTGTAATAGTATTAACTAATACCTACATTTCGTACATTTTCTCGGATTTTTTTTTCGATTTTCTTATTTGATAAGAAAACTCCGGAGAAAATCCAAAAATGATCTGCTTAAGGTACCACTCCAAGAAAATTTCTTTTCAGAAAAGTGTCTACATTATATACATCGGAGCAAGATTTCTGGTACAATTTTTGTCAACAATATAAAAAAAGAAGAAAAAATAAACATCTTTGTAAAACCAATCAGAATCTAAAATTAGTTTCCAATAATATTAGCTATATTGTCGGATGGTGTTTAAAAATAATATTCAACTATTCACAAGAAAAATATATCGCCAAACCATAGAAATAAAATAACAATTATTACTATGGACTACATATATTACATATATGTAATTAACTGCATGATTATTTTAAATTCAAAAACCATATAATATATACTAAATAAATGCAATAATTAGAAAATATAATAATTATTAATAGATTTCCTTTAGAAAGTTTTTAAAATCATCAAATATACAAGTAGTTTAGGAAAAATAAATGATTTTTATAGTATAAATCTAATTTAGCAATTTTGAATATAATTACTTTTTTTTTTTTTTTTTTTGTTTATCATTTTAAACTAAAATATAAAAGTATATGTTTAAGGATATTAACAAATTAAAATCGTGGTATAATCAAATTTGAGCAGACAGAGCCTTGTTAAGGGGGGAGGGGGGAGGCAAAAGATTTTGATTTCCATCAACGAATTTTTAACTACAAGACTAATATTGTGATCATTATTATGCCTATTATTAATTTTAAAAATAAGTATATCCACAAAAGATGTTAGATGATAGAGTTAAATGTTTTTAAAACTATATATTAAGTTTCTATCCACCCTCAACTTGGTAGAAAAGAAAAACATAAGCAAAAATATGTTTATTTCTATTAGCCCCAACTTTGAGTAAATAGGAACACGATTTTGAAAATTTATATAAAAATCAACGAATGTATTCGAAAACTTCAAAGTTAGACTTCTAAAAATCGTCCACTTACTTATATTCTATCCAATCTCTTTTAAAAATCCAGATATCATAAAAACTTTTAAAATTTGCCCAAAATTGGTTAAATTGCCCATTTTCACTGTATGAAATAATTTGTATAAGTAATTTCTTTAAACTATTAAAAGTTGTTTGAAAGTACCGTGGGTTACTTAGGAATTATTGAATATCCTATCAAAAATTGAAATCACAAAATTAAAAAATTTTAATTCATTTATGATAATTTATGACATTTATTTAAAATATAATTTATATTTTTATTGAAAATATTTATTATATTTTAACAAAAGAGGCATTTCAAAATTTTAATCAAAATGGATCCTCTCCTTTTGTCAAATAAATGACCACCAGCATTAAACAATCTCACTACAGGTGCAGATGATGGTATTAAACTGTATTTAAGCTGTATTAAATTCTATATAAGCTTTTTTAAATTCAAGTGTTAAATCAAATGGTACCTTAATGTTATTATTTGATAAATAATTAGTTACTTAAGTTTGGAAATCAGAATTAACGACTGAGATTTCATCATTGGAAAAACTGAAAAAACCATCTTCATCTTTACTGTTTGTTTCAAGATTTGAAGAACTAAGAGAAGAAAGATTTTTGTTTTGATTAAAAATGAAAATGCACACGATCAATAACCTGTTGTTTTATGATGTTTCTGTCTTCAGGATTAGCCCAAATTAATTTAAACTTTGATACCAATGTGGAAGAAACCTATAGTGTTTTTGACTGCATGTAATTTTTAAACCTGAAAATATAATGTATATTTAATATACTATGTAACATACAATGATATAATTCAGTTTTAACTTAAGAATCGTTAAATATTACAAGTGCATTGTTATTTATAAATTTAAAATATATAGATATATGGGCGACATAGGGTAATAATAATATAAATACTATTTATGAAACTGTTCTGTAAAACATTTTTGTACCATTTTAACTAAATAAATAAGTTTTAATTTTTATGAATAGCATTGGCGTACATATATCATTTTTTAATTGAATTCTAATGATTATTATAAAAATTTATAAAAGTACCTTTTTTTAATCCATTTTTTAATTGTTGGTAATAGATATCCAATACACATATGTTGTTCACCTTGTAAAACATAAGATCACAAAATAATAAGTGTCATACATCCAGTTGAAGAAAAATTTAATTTCCTTCTCAATTCCTTTTACTCAGAGTAGTGACAAATTAATAAGAAAAAAAAAATTTTTCTTTAGTAAATTTAATATAAAACTATTATATTTCTTTTATTATACTTATCATTTTTATAATTACTAATACATTACCTTGCAGTATTTGATTAAAAATGAAGACTCTCTTTGACCTGAGAAAGGAGTTAATTGAAATGCTGTGAATATTATATCCATTTTATCTATATGGTCAACAATACATTTTATGGCATCGTAGAACAAATTCCATCTGAAAATTATAGTAACTTATTTTATTATTAATAATGAAAGTCTTTTAAGTCATAATACATGATATTCAATTTTAAAGTATTAAAATTTAAATAATATTAACTTCCCAGAATTTCTTTAATTTTATCAGCACACTGTGTCGATTGATTCTGCTTATTGAAAATAGATTGACATTTAGCAAACACACGTCTACTAAGTACTTTAAATTAATTATCTTTTTCTGATTCTAGAATATCAACTGTGCAATTAAATTTAATATGTGCGCTGCACATCTTTAATGTTTCGGTCATTTTATATCTAATATATCATTTATATTTTGACCAATTTGACCATTAAGTATTTCAGTGATATTTATGGTTCTCAATATTTCATCATTTTCAATTTCAGTTCACACATTTCAGTATTATAACCACTATTGTCAATTTCATTATCAGCACCAAATATAAATTGAAAAACTTGTAATAATAATTGTAATTATAATAATAAAATGAATAACTATTACAAAAAATAACAATATATAAATATATACAATTAGTATATATTAAAAAAAGTAAAAACAAACTATGATCGTACACCAGCTTTTAGAGATTAATTAATTCTACTATTTTTTATACTGTTGAAAGAGATAAAATAAAATCTGATTATAAAAACTGTATATATTGTAAATTACTATTTTAAATAAAATTTAAAATTTTGGTGTACAACAATCATAGCTTAATGAATTCGTTAAAATACATTATTATAAATCATAACATTCATAACTAATACAAATAGGCAATTCTAAAATATATATCTTACTTAAAAACTTTTACAAAATTTGCTGCGTTATCAGTGACAATAGTGAGTAGTTTTAGACTATATATCAAATTCTGTAAGAACTTTTTCAATTATTTCTGCTATATTATCGTATGTATGCCTCCCTAACATACGTCTACCAGCAAGTGCACAGGAATTATGTTCCAATGTAATTGGGTTCAGCCAATGAATTGTAAAACCCATATATGATCTACAATATATTTATTTTGTAAATATAGTTTTAATATTATTATTAAATGACAATTAAAAATCTAGTTTTTTTGATAATTTAAAATTAATATTTTACCTGTATAAAATACTCCAATAATCTGAAGTAATGCAAACATATTCAATTTTTTCTAGTTCAGTCTTCAGTTGTTGAATCATATCATTAAACAATGAGCTTACATTTCTCATCAAACTTCTTCTGGACATAGGAACTTTATTCAATGTTAAGTGACCAATATTTTATAAATGCAGGGTGAACACCCAATCAAAGAAAAAGGTGACAAAGTATTTATAATGAGTTCTAGTTAGTCTTATCAAATTCTGTTTGACTAAAATTGTTCAGTTTTTTTTACTTCCAATAATTTCAATTGTTTTTGGGTCGAGTACAATTGTAATTATTGTACTGCTTCCTTTTGCCAAGCTCATTAAATTTAATTAATTCACTTGGATGAACGTGCTAAAAATATAGGTATTTATTTCAATAATATAAAACTCATAAAAATCGCTTACTTTTAAATTTATCTACTTATTTTTCAATACTTGATGCAAAATTACATAATTTATGCCTACAAGTTTTAGGTTTACTTTAGATAATATTGTTAAATTACAAAAATCAAAACAATTAATGCAAATTTTTTTAAAACAGGTAGTTAGGTAGCTAGTACTTCAACATTTTAAAAACACTATTGATCAAAAAAAAATTTCCGAGTTGTTTACAAAAGTTGTAAAATTGGTACTTTCACTATAATATAATAATTTATTTTGATACTATTGAAAAAAATTAAACAATAACAGGCAGTTGCACTTTAACATTAACCGGATATTTTCTCCTAAATTCACGAATAATTACAATTATAATTGTCCGATATGCATGTGGAACGATATATATATATTATAAATAAACTTGCCTTAATGTGAGTTTTTAAATTTGAATTTGTACTTATAGAAGTTGATATTAATTTTATTTTTGGCATGCATTGCATGCATTTGAATGTAAAATTTGATTTTTTTTTTCATTTATATCTGATTCTGATAGTTGTTCGAAATAAGTTTTTAAATAAGGTCACTTCAAATGGTCTTCAGACATTTTAGTTTTAAATAAATAAAATAGGTAATAAAGAAATAATAAACTTTCACAGAAATAAAATAAGCAGCTAACAACAATATATTATAAATTCTAACGACATTTGAACTGAACACATGCTGGTTGGATAATAACTAAATAACTAAATTGGAAATTATACCAGAGTTGTTTTGTGATTAGTCCCCATCGACACTCGCTATCACGGCATTCACTATTTTCACAAAATATTCTGTGGATTTCCATGGGTTTATACAATAACAATGTTATAAAAATAAAACGAACAGAGGCATAAATCACAATATAAAATTCAGGTAATCTTATTTACGTTAAGTACATACAAAGAACAATAATATTATATTATCTTTACTCTTTATTTTAATATTATATAGTATATCTGTATATACAAAACTATTCACCCATATCTGTAAAAGTTTAAGGGAAATATACATTGTATATAAATTGCATTAAATGCCAAGCAAAAATATTGAACGGGTGATAAATTTATGTTACGAAGGTTGACACATGATGGTATACTTATAATTTTATTACTTATTGGTTAATTATTGTGGAACCAAATTCGGACTTGCCGATTATTTCATTTATTTAATAATGGAAAAACGTTCACGACAACATTTGACATCCACATCAGGGAACCCATCAAAGCGATAATCTTTATTACTTACCTTTGAAAATATTAGTAATACAATTGATAATGATAAACGTGTAGGTAGATATTATATAGCCCATATTATGACTATGTTATTTTTCATATTATTTTCGTCTACATGGAATTCATATTAAAATAGTAAATTATAAGTCTATTAAAAACCTCATTCAATAATTTGCATTATTCTTTCGTAACTTATTAAGTTAAAAGTTAATTTGTAAAAAAAGTAACGAGTTAATTAAGTTAATTTTATCTTTTAACTCGTTAATGTCCAGTCTTGCATATTATTAATAAAAATATGGATATGTCTAAATTAGAATAAAAAAAAAAAAAATACTAAATAACGTAAATTTAAAAATAATTAACATTTTATTAACAAATATATGCTTTAATCAGCAAAAATAATCAAAATGTCATTGCTATCAATATTTTTGAACATATCTAACTACACACTTACCTGTTATTTATTTTAATTGTTAGATTTCATTTATCAATGTTGTGTAGTTGTGTTCATTAACTGTTCGTAGTTCATTAAGTACCTACTTATGCTACAATTTAGAAGAAAAAAGTTTGCTTTCTACAATGGGCGCTATCATGTGGCCATCGCATTCGCGACACCACAATGGGGTTCTCTGTTGGGAACGCGAATGATCCTACGTGAAAGCGAAAACTCGTTTTTTTGAAATTTGTGTACCTAATATCTATTCCCTACTGGAATACTAGAGAAGAAATGAGAAGTAAACAAATTTAGAACTCACTGTCACAGGCTCTAATGGCGTGTATATTTTTGACACCGAAACTTTTCAATCTTGAGTCTAGATGAAGAACGCTAGTGAATTGGTAGGTACACCAACACAATATTATTTTTTAATTTAATAAAATCGTCGGTGCACAAGAATAGTGACTTAATTTCAAAAAATGAAAATTGTTCAGTACAGAGGTTTAAAAATGTCTTGTTTCTTATATAACTTATCACAATCTTAGATTGTTTACATTTAAAAATCAATTTAACTGTTTACCTTGCATCCTAACAATAAAATAAAATGTTCGTTTTGATAACATTAAGAATAAACTTTGAAAATTGTGAAATTTTCATCCCTATTTTGAGTTATGACGATTTTCCTCAAAACTTGCTATGCAACTATTATATAAATTTCTCTTATTTGTTCAATACCAGTGTCCTAATTAGATTTATGTCACTGTTGCAAATAACAGTTAATAATTTGTCTATCAGAACACAATTAGATTTGTGTCACTCTTCATAATTACCTATTAACTAGCTATTATGTTATAAGGAAATAACAACACTACAGTTTTATTGCAGCGATTTTTAGAAATATTAAAAATGTCAAAAATAATATTTTAAAATTCCAGTAAAAATCAGAAAAACTGATTTTCCTGGTTATTTTAAAATCTCCTTATATTTCCAGTTTTTCCAGACTTGTGACTATCATATTAGATATATTAGAATTAGGTAGATACTCTGCATTCAAATATTTGTAACTAAATAACCTATAACATTAGTTAGGTATTAAATTAAAAAGTAGGTAAATTTTATGGAATTCTTTAATTGTAATAATTCTTGTTTACCCTGTACACAAGATGACTTAATTAAGTTTTGAAAATGCATTGCTAGATTAAAATAATATTTTCAATATTTCTTAATCATTAATAATGATACAAATATACTGACAATAGGTATAATAGATATAATTTTAAAAGTTATAAAAAAAGCAATTATATTGTATACAAATTATAATTTGATATTAATATATTTTGTTAATTTTATTTCAATAGAAAATATATAATTACAGATTACAGTAAATTTTATAATTAGTTAATGTTAATACAAATATTAACTTATGTATCTAATTATTATACATTTTCATTATATATTTTGAAGTTATTGAAAATTATAAAAATACAAAATTAAATTAAATACATTTTAGGTGCTATGATAAAAATAATTTAATTTATAAACAAATTTGAATGATTTTCAAAAATTGAAAAATCAGGTGAACAATTTAATATTATAATGTAAAGTGAGTACATGTTAGTTACATTGTAAGTTCATCAATTAACTTACAATAGTTTTATTATTCTCACAGAATTTTAAGATGAAATTCAAACTAATTGACGCTAACATTAACCAGACTTCTGTTCATTCATTAACACCACATTGAAATTCAAAGTAATACAATTTATTTACAAAGCAATACACTATACCTACTCACTAGTGATTGTAGCACACGTGATTAAATCTATAATAGCTGGTTGTTTTTAATCAGTTTGTATATTACAGTAGTAGTTTGAAGTATAGATTTTGTCAATATTCAAAATACGCACAATATTGTCTTCCAGAATACAATTTAAAGAATATTCAATTATAAAATATATATATTTTAAACAGGAATACATGAATCTTTGGTACAGAAAATATGTCAACTGTACCTATTTATGTACAAAATTAAGGATATCATCATGTTCAGATACTGTAGCACATTATCTTCCAGTTAACATAGATATTTTAATTACAAGTTCTACTTAAAGCATCAATAACTTCAATTGAGATAGTACAGTTTTAAATTCCTAATCATAGTTTATAAATCTTAATATAAACAGTTAAAGTATCTTATTAGACATATTTCATTAAATATTTAACTCTTTAAGAGAAATCAACATTTAAATAAAAAGTTTATAAAACATACCATAAAAACTGTTATTGTTTAGACCACGTTTCCAATAAAGTCAAGACTGACAAACATATAGTCAAACAAAATACTAGATTTGTTAGTAAACGTTTATTTTTATCCCTAAGAGGCAAGGTTTGCATTTGACAAGGCTGCAGAAAATATCTAAAAAAAAGTTAAGCATTATTTATAAATATAGTTAACATTGTTACATAATGGTACAAGCCATGTCAATTGCTTACAAATTTTTCTATAGAACAATTTGAATTAACTCAAGCATTGATGGCGGAATATCTCAATAATAAGTCAACAAAATTGGAACATAATCAAATAATCACATTACACAATTACATACAACTTGAGAAAATTTCTCATTTTTCAACCAGAAATAAATAATTAAAAATAATTACTGTGTATAATTATAATGTTGTTTTAGTAATTACATTGATATTTGCTTGTAAAGCAAGTAGCCATGCGATAATTGCTTCTTTAACATTAGGATGAAAAGAGTGAGGTTTACTTAATTCTTGACATACAAAAATACCCAAATTAGATAAAGAAATACACTTTACTAATCCAGAAGATTCTCTTTTAGCTAATTTTAATATAATGGTTATTACAGTATCCTAAAAAAAAATATTAATTATTAATTTGTTTAATAAAATATAAAGTAATCTATTTTTAATTCACTTTGATATTAGGACAAATGTAATTAGAAACTGGTGGCAATTAAATTTAAGATAAGGTACTTTGGTAAGATTAGCCGCAAAACATAATAATGTTCCAAATATAGACACGGCTTCAGTACATGGTGCCTAATAAAAATTATAAAATATTATAACTCACTGGAAAACGATGCGAGTAAAAGTTAATGAAGAATAAAGGAAATATAATACTTAAATATAAAATAAATGCTTTTATAAACAATTGTAATTATTATTTTTGTTACAAAAACCAAACCGTGTATTATTTATAACCTTACTAAAATTTGTTCCACTAAGGAGTTCATTATAGGCACAAACAAAATCCAATATTAATAATGTAAAACCTGGTAATTGATAAGACAAAAATTCAAGGCCTATTTTTTAGTATTGTATTAGCAACATCTATAAAATCAAGTCTAATATTTTATTTACTTATTCTTAAATAAGGACCGTAATGTAGAACTTTGAAAAATTGTGTGACATATTTTAGTTTTAATGATACATCTCTGTTATTATTTAGTGTAATTTAGCATAATAATCTATATGCATGGAGCTTATCATATACATAAGTTGTTGGTAAATTCAAGGCCCAAAATAATAAAATAATATTTATGTTATACTTGTCAACTAATTTGAAAACAAATAATTTAATTAGTACATTTTATAACAATTGAAAGTTTTATAATGAATGAGAATATGATCAATTAAAATATGTTAGTCAAATAATTTAAATTTGCAAAGGTAAACTATAAAAAACTTAACAAAACTAATTCTTTGATAATAAACCAAAAATTTTAACATGTCTGAAAACACCACAGAGCAATAATTAATGAATCTAGGTCAAGTGTTAGAAAGTCATGTGTCATAAGGTCGGATATCACAAATTTAAGTCTCATAAAAGTTATGTATTATACAAATTATTTCTCATAAAAATCATATTATAAAAGTATAAAATGTTATAAATATGAGTTATAAAAATAAAAAGCACAGAGAAATTAAAATTTGTTATACAATTTAATTTTATAAAAATTAAATATTAATAAAATGATGTTATTAAACGTTCTATGCTAACTTCTGTTTCCTTCTGCTCTTATTGTATTCCAATTTGTATAAACCTTAAATAATATAAATTTTAATTATGTTGTAGGTACAATAAATGAAAAATAATAAACCAGGTATTGCGTTTCACTAATTAAAAATATAGATGAAACTAATAAACGATAAGGAACAATATTAGTCATCATACTCATCAGTACATACTCCAATAAACAAATAAATGATAAGAAATAATTACAATTTTCCTGTGTTCGGTTAGGTTTATTTGTATTTTATTTTTATAACATATAAATTTAATTTTGTCTGTGGTTTTTGTTTATAACAATTTTATGAGATGTAACTTTTCTAATATATGATTTTTATGAGAAATAATTTTTGTAATACATCACTTTTATGAGACTAAAATTTATGATATTCGACTTTATGACACATGACTTTCTAACACTTGACATACTACCATAATTAATATTGGTTGGTACTAGATCTAAAAGCAAAATTATCTTCTGCCATGCTTAGATTTTGAAATATCTATAGGAAATTATTCTATAATTATAACTTTCTTGTATACAATTTTAAGAACAATGTTACTTTATTCAACATATCATTGAAGTCTAATCAGTATTTGAATACTCTCCAACAGCAACATCTGGTCTCCAATCTATAATTTCCCTACCATACATGTCTCAACTTTGTATTGTTTTCTATAATATATTAATAAGAATTATATATATTTTATTGCATTAAAATTATTTATTGTACCTGAAGAAGGATGTCAAGAAAACATTATTTCTATTTGCATATTTGTCTTTTTGAATAAATTACTTTCCATTCTAGGAGAAGGCACCGGAGATAGTGACCTCATGATTCTCCCATATTCTCAACACTAAAAATGAATTATAGTCATAGTTAATTAATTATTGATAAATAATTTAAAGATAATTTACTTAGAAGTTTTGTTAAATTTCCAAAGAATGACATTTCTATACATTAAATGAACATTTTAAAGATTTTTCATCCTTCCAGTTGTATTTAATATATGCAGTAAGCATTTCTATATTAAAAATAAAAGATATAATGTGTCATTTTATTATTACATTCCTATGATATTGAAGACTGAATCAGTTTTACTATATTTTTGACATTAATAATATGTTATATCCGAATCACTATTTGACTATTTGATAAATTGTCTTTTTTCAATTGTTTGAAAAACAAATCATATATATATAAATATTATTTATACAAATATAACAAAATACAGTAATTGTACTTTTGATAAAAGACTGATGTTTATGTAGATTTAAAAATATTGGCTAATATTAGCGGGTTCCTAAGATTTGAAACAGTTGCTAAACTAAATTATAAAGAGTACAAAAACAATGTAGGAAATTCATATTACATATTTTTTACTCTACAATTTATACTTCTAGAAATAAGTTATGATTGTATTGTTATATAAATTTTAAAGCAATTTTTAGGGCTCCAATATTAATAATATTTATCTTACATGAGCAACACAAAACATTGTAAGTATTCATGGCATTATATAATTGTGATTAATTATGTGCCAATAACTATAATTATGTTAAAATTGAAGATGATTTTGATATACAATTTCCATAGTTAACCCACCTTTAAATAATATTAATTGAAGAACAATTCTAAACAACATTTTGTTTGTACATATTATATTACATATATTTGTGAATAAATAATTAATATCTGATTTGATATGGTAATTTTATATTTTATTTTGTTTCTTTTTAAATGTATATATATACAAACTATTCTGCATTATTTTATCAGTAACCTGATAATAAAATAAAGCCAAAACATATGAAATAAGTTTTATAATTCTAAATCGTAATTTACATTGTTTAAAAGCTTATTTTTCAAATAATATTTCTTAATTATTTTATAAAATGTACATAAAATAGTAAATCTGTACGCATACATAAAAACCTGTAATCTTTTTATGATACTGTTAAATATTATAAACACATTTTAATAGTTAACCTTATAAAGTGTTAACTATAAATAATAAAATTAGCACCTATGAAGTGTAAAAAGTAATAACAAAAAAAATAAACATATTTTTAGAAACCAGTATTTTTCATAGTTTATACTAGTATGTATTACATCCAATTTGAAGATGAAACAAATTTTGAAACTACTTTATCTAGGTCTACTGGTATGTCATTATAGATTGATAGAAGAGCTAATCTTGTGAGTCAGAGTTTTCTCCAGTAGTTGATCCTAAGTATGTTTTTATGCGACATAAACTTAAAAAAAGTTGTTATGCTGTCGCTGTTGATACTGGAAGAATAGTTAAGATTTCAAGCATTATTTTTATATTTAAATATAATATATAAAAACAAGGTTAAAATTACGGAAGTCAATTTGGGAGTGATTTTAGCCCCCCAAAACCACCCCCTGAAATTAACTATGCCGTTATTCCATAACTTATTATATACAGTAGAAGCCACTTATTAGGAACACTTCAAGACTGACATGAAATGTGTCAATTAACCGATTGTTACTAATAAACTATTGGTTTTAATATACATTTTGTTTAATTAACGCGATTGTATCAATTATCAGTGTTCCTAAAAAGTGGTTTCTACTGTATTTATTATAGATTTTTAATTCTGATTAGAATGACGAATGTATTGGTTTTACAATGATGTTTATTTTATTTTTTATGTGAACACTTTTTCTACCAGAAAGCACACTTTGATTATCAAGTATAAGACCTCTTCTGAAAGGAAATTTTTTTTGGGTGATACTTTAAAGGGTTCATTTTTTGAAATTCTCATTTAATATTTG
This sequence comes from Cinara cedri, assembly GCA_902439185.1. Taxonomy (NCBI): domain Eukaryota; kingdom Metazoa; phylum Arthropoda; class Insecta; order Hemiptera; family Aphididae; genus Cinara; species Cinara cedri. The sequence continues at coordinate 478,627 of CABPRJ010001894.1, forward strand.
AGATAATGTGGAAAATCTCTCTTAGGTTAAAAAAGATTGAAAGATTAAAAAAAAAGATTGTCATTGACAATTGTTTTAATTTAATTTTTGTTATTAAGTTTTTATTATTTTAATCTTTTTTAAAAAATTGTTGTCATGGAAACGCACATAGTTTCAATCATTTTACCATAACATGACATAATACCATATATTGTATTGTTGACGAAGCAACATTATCAATTAATCTCGACTCTTTTCGTTTTTTTCGTTAGCAATAGTTTATTGTTGCTTACAGATATACATTAAATTGTCTTTAAACCTGTTAAACCGTCTGTAGCCTACCTTACCAACTTTTCACAGATAACAGTGGTTGCACCCACATGTGAAATATGTCAGTCCTTTTTTAATTATTATTATATTTCGTTTTTTTTCTAAGATTTTTCATGATATATATATATTTATCAACACTCAGATGTGTACACAAACAAATAAATTATGTATAAAAAATTTACCAGTATAATGTCCAATAATAAATGTATAATATAATGTACCTCTAAGATATTATTGTTATTTACATTTAATTTATCAAAGTAAATTGCTTATAAAGTAAGTAACTATTACCCATTTTATGTATTTAAGTATTGCTTGTTCAAGTTATCCAACTCCATGATGGTCTTATGAACACACTGTTAAGGTCATTATCATTTAACAGTCATCTGAAAAATTCAAATTTTACAGTGTATTAATATTACAAGTATAGTTAAAATTAATGCTTGTATATTTTTACCTTATAATTTGTTTTGTAGATAATGTTTAATATTTTAACAGATATAATTATGATTTTCAGTTTTCTTCATATTTTACCAAAAGATTAAAAAAATCATGTTGTTAATATATTATTCTCTTATTAACATTATGCAGATTTCCTCACCACCTTAGTTTGAAAACTTTGAGGTACTGCAAATGGCGCGTTTTTTTTCCAAGTGGTGTCCCCTTATAGGCCTAATCCACTTATTTAATAAAAGTTATACATCTTCCATATTAAATAACATGCAATTACAAAATAATAATATGTATCTGAATTTTACCACATTACAATCAAATATCTCATAAAATCTGAGTTTTCTAAAAGTATTTTTTTTAGTTCTGTTCTATACACCATTGTGTCATAATTAGTATCAAAAGTGGGATTAAAAATAACATTTTTAGAGTTTCTCATCATGTATTTAGCATAATATAAACAATACACTCCATAGTTAAATAGGATAGTTGAATAGGATATACTATTTTTTAAATTTTCTTTCAAGCTCTTTTGATAAAATCCTGTAGACGAAAACATTCATTGACTCCACGTAGTGAAAATTACAGTTTCAAAAGTCAGCAAACAGTATTTTCCAGTTATGTTGAGTAGAATTATAAGTAACTATTTTTGAGAACCATTATAATAAAAAAACAATAAAATATTACAACAAACTATCTTAATGTGATATACATATTTTCTTAACACACCCACATATATCAATTACAAAATTGTTCAACCACATTTTTAGAAGTGTTTTTTTTTGTGACAATGTCTGTGTTTGAAGTTCTTAAATCAGACAGAACATTATAATCTTCAAATCCAAGTTTCACCAATCCAGTACCTACCTAATATATTAAATAAAATTATAGGCACCAACAAGATAATTTAAGCTGTCTTTATTTGATTGGAAAACCTGACCACAGTTGCCAATATTCTTTATCCTCTTCATCATCAAAAGAAATCAACTCTAACATTCATTCAATTTCCAGTACATTGTTTCCTTTTTGTTATTATCAAGGACTACTTAACTTCTACTCAAGATTTTCTCTGGTCTATTTTACAAATCGACTACATTTTAAACATTTATATTTTTTGTCATTCTTCACATCTCCAAACCAATTCTCTGCTGGAGCATTGCTCACTCTTTCGGTAGTATTTCATATTTTGAATTGGGACCACAGGTATAATTGACTCCATTAAATTATTATAAAAGTCAACATAGTAAAATTAGTTTTGTTCCGCTCCAGTCACATCAGTGATTTCTCAGCGATTCCTTGACCTGAGCAACAATATTCTCAAACCAAGATAAGAATTTAGAATCTTTGTACTGTTAAATTGTTTCAGAATCTCTATGTTAAGGTTCCAATTCAAAATCTGGGGGTCACTTATCCATTATTTCATGAACTAGACTACTAATATAATTACGACTTAAAAACTTCAGAATTTCTATGTAAGTGTCCATAAAACGGGTTTTATTAGGTGTAACGGGCCTAGGGTAAGTAATGAGACTTAGTGAAAATTTTGAAATAAATCAAACTTCAACTCGATTTATAATAATAAATTAATATTTCCAATAATTCTTCAATGTATAACATAAACTCACAACAAGGGGACGATGTTGTTGGCCCCTACTGTGATAATTTCCTCTATGGCTGGTTCGTTGGTGTATGACTGTCACGCGGTCCTGTTGTACACGGAGTTGCAAATTTAGGTTGTACTGGCCAGAATTTCTGAGACTCGAGGAAGTTACCTTCCATGACGTTGAATCCGATTTGTTGAAGTTCAAAATTCAATTTGATTTGGATTCTGTATTTAAATAAAAAGCCTACCAAATGCACCAAAATTTGTAACAGGCCCGAAGTAAGGAATAAGACTTAGAGAAAATTTTGAAATAAATCAAACTCCAATTTAAGTTATAATAATAAATTATAAATAATAGTAAATAATAGTATTACTTACCATAAAAATACTTCTCAACACTACAAACGGAAGAAAGCGTAATTGACCCAGCCAGTGTAATCACTAATATAAATGTCAAATACTAAATAGTAAATAACGAACACGTTCAATGCGCAGTGGCAGGCGGACGCACAGACAGCGATGGTATAAATGGTATAACAATTTACCACTTTCCAGTTTCCGTACTTACATACATTTACACAATTTGGATAATCAGTAATCACGATCTATGCATTTACGCAGTAAACGAAAATGTGATAACGAAATAACAACATCTAGTACAGGGTATCCCATTTTATGATAATAAACTTCCTATCTCATCAAGTGGTAAGAATATCATAATCTAGAAATTCCTTGGTACAAACCGGTGTACCAATACCACGAATAAGATATATCTTAATTAGTGACCGATACATTTTATACCAGTTTACTAATATTCAATACCGATTACTTTACACCATTGTATAATATATTCAACGATGAAAATCGATGTATTCCTATCATTGTTTAAAATTAACTATGATAATAATATACAAAAAAAAAAATCAATTATTTAAATTATAAGGGTATTACCTATACTATATTTCTCACTTCTCACTAATAAATACTGAATAACAATTAATTTGAATAGGTATAAATTGTTATTAATTAAATTATTATTATCATTATTTATCTGTTCGTTTATTATTTCGAGGGGGAAATGAAAGGGGTTGAAACCGGTGTAAATGGTTTGCACCATATGTATGTGATGGTGCAAGCAAATTAAACCGGTGTCATTAATTTTAACACCGGTTACTCCGAGAAATTTCTCAAATTCACATCGGTTTGATTTTCAAGGGGAAATTTACACCAGTTTGTACCAACGAATTTCTTGAATATATGTCTATGAAGAATACAATATACCAACAATAATAGGAAGATTAAAAAACAATTAAAAACAATGGTAAATATAGCCACAGACTAGTTCGTGATACAGAAGAGATAATAAAGAATGAATAGGCCATTCCTATGCTTTCAACCATCATCATTCATCACAAATTTAAATTAGACATCAAAAAAAGGTAAACAAATTTTCAAATAAATAATACAAAATTGTTACCTTCACGAAAAAATGAATAATTTAAACATTTAAATTTGATCTATATCTGTGATAAATATTTAATTGTGTTTTTGCCGAACTTGGCCCCTTTTTCAAATTTATGTTTTTGACGAGATATGGTACAATTATATGATAACAAATAGATCCCGCGTGATCGAGACCATAAACTTAGAATATATACACCGCGCATTACATAAAACATTTAAAATTTATATAATAATCTTCGAGATTATAAATATTTATATTACAAAATAAGGATAACGAAATTGATAATATACAAAATAGTTAAAATTTTGAAATTTATTATGTCTTGATGATAGCGTTATCAGTAATCAATTAAATATTACTTGAGAATATTATAGAATCGCTTATAACCTCCTTAAAAAGTAATACCAGAATCTGTCTCTCTCGCACATATGTTGGCTTCAATATATTTCACTAAAGCCCGGTCTATATATCATAAGCATAGATAATATATACTATATATTATGAATATATTATCTATGATTATAAATTTATGATGGAAACTTATGGATACATTTATTACTGATTGTAATTGGTAATGCTGTGTTAAAAATGGATATAATGATTAATACTTTGTCACTTTACCGGTGACTCATCTCCCATAAAAATTAGGTAATTTCGAACTTAAAAAGAAACGTCATGCCATAGATTCAAAAATATAAGTATAACAAATACCTAATGATATACAATTTAATTTACTTAATGTTAGTTTAATGAAATTGGTATAGTGTTAATATAATGTAAAAAACTTATTCATACGGTTTAATTATTACATAGGTACTGGATTTTCGAAAAATTCTATTCACCCTTAGCCATATAACCATGTATATTATTTTAATTTTATGACAACTGAATACATTGTGGCACTGAAATCACACTGAAAGTTAAAAAAAAATATTCACCTATATACCTACGTCATCCCAACTATTATGCTAATTGTATGTAATGATAACATTCCGATATCTGGACTTTTAGATCGAGGCAAGATAATTTAATCCCGAGAAAGCTAGATCCACACTGTTACCAAAGGTATGGTTGGCATCTAAATGACCCGGGTCCTATTTGTTCATTTACCAATTAATGATCCATTGAATTCATTAAATGTTATGTTTTTGGTGGGATTTTAACATACATTTGACCTACTTAATCAAACTGAAGATTATAACTTTACGTCATATCACTAGTTAGCAAGCTAGTAATCACAGTTTAAGATATACCTACCTATATCTTAAATCGTTCTAGTAACTAGTTTATTATCTTTATCTGTCAATTTTCTTATTTATCAATTCGCAATAAATATAAGAAATAAAGGCAATGTTTCAATTTTAAAATAAAATATTTCTCTTGGCACATTTTTGGTAAAATTACTGTTGATTTTACAGATATTTTAAAAAAGTATGTAAAATTTACTACATCATATCTAACTACATGGAACATTTATTTCTTATCAGGCGTTATCGTTTTTTGGAGATTTGACTCACGGTAACCTTAACCGTGGTTAATTTATGTCAGTCTGTGTTATACCGCAGATATATTATAGTCCATTGATTATCAGTAAATATGTAAGTTTTACTGTTTGTCTATACAGTAGCATTAATAAATTTTGTTTCATAGGTTTTCTAAGTTTTGACGATTTTAATTTTTTCGTTTATGTTAAAAAATGGTTGTACATAAAATCCCAATAAAACATATAAACGATGATCAACATATACAACAAATGGTGACCCAACAGCCAACTAGTTTTCATAGGTCATCAAAGCCTGTACCACTTGTTCGACAAGCTCCAGTTTTTGATTTGGAAGTTATTACAAGCGACAATTTTGTCCCATGGGTATGTGTCTAATAATTCTTGTTGAGTGTATTTAACAGTTTGACATTAAATATACCAAATTTGTTTTTTATAGACAAATACATTTAATATGCGTCAAGTTACTCTTGCTAATATTATAGATGTACCCAATGGTAATAATAATAGTGAGAAAGCTACAACAAAAGCCGTCAAAATGCGTGCAAAAAATTTGGTCAACGCTGCTAAATCTTTAGATTTACTAAGACAAAATTTACAGAATTCCATAAACAAAGATATTGATAATGTTATAAAAAAATATTTAACAGTATGTATTTACAGTTAAATTGTAATTCAATCAATATTTTTATTGAAATTAATTGTTTAGACTTATTTTGGCTTAGCCATTGATAATGTAAAAAACAATTTGGGTTCAAATTGTGTTACTGAAGATCACATAAGAGAAGTTTGTCGAACAATGTTAGATGAAGCAAAATTAATGTATTCAAATCCACCATTGTCTAGCAGTAATTCACCATTCAATACTGCCCAAACTACAGATATGCTTATAGAATCACGATTCGTAAAGCAACATTCCAAAGTAACTATGGGTTTTGTTGTGTTTGATAATTTTAGAATTAATAATACTTAATACATTTTCTGATCGCAGAATAGATCTCTACTTAAACGTAAAGAGCCGCCTGTTCAAGAAGCCGATAATAAAATTAATCCTATTGTTGAACAAACGTCTTCTCATCAACCATTGGTGAAATTTCAGTCTGCTTGGGACCCAACCAAAATTCATTCTCAAACACTATTTGTGTTGGCTACTAGAGCTAATAAGGTACCTAATTTTTATAAAAATGATTACCTACTATATTATGGTACTTTGGAAAAATTATTTTTCCATATATATAATATTTAATTCAATTTATCTATGTCAGTTGAAATATTGGTTATTTTTGGTATCAATTTTTAAGCAGATTATTTTTAATTGCTGCCTAATACCTATGTTTTTCAAGAGTATTTAAATAAAGAAAGCCTTTAAATACTATGCATTTTTTGTTTGATATTATTTTACTATAGCTACTTTTTTCATTGAAGTGGTGGGAGGGAAAGTATGTCTGTGAATAAATAATAATATTTTCAAAAAATATTTACTGAAATATCGTTAATACAGAAAAATTATACACATTATATATTTTTTAGAAATTTTCATCCAATTATAAAATGATTATCTTTTTTTTTTGTATTACATATTTGCACATTGCGGCATTCTGTGGTAAAATAAATGATAATTGATTAGTAGTAAATGGATGCTATGGTCTTTGAAGAACAGATCTGACAACTACCATCCTCGCCTCTTTCCATGTGGAGAAATGTAAACTGTAGAAATAGATGTTCTTAAAATGCAAGCCAATAAGGAAGAAAATACACAAGCATACAAATTCATAAACCCAATTAAAGGTTTATGTGAAGTTTTACTAAGTAAATTTTTTTATACTTTAAAGTTTAAAAAAGAAACAACTAGGAAAGTTTTCTGAATTGCTTATTGTATAGCAATAAAATTCAGCAACCCTACATTGGTATACTCATGTTTGTGGGTTCACAATCGGTCAATTAAATTCTTACTAGTAAATCGTGTAGCAGTATAATTGACCATATTTCAATAGAATTTGGAAGAAAAATGTGTAATGACATAAAAAATCCGAGGAAAACTTTTATTCTTGTAGATGAATCTACAACTTCAAATCAAAAAACTATATTAGTTATTTATCTAAGAACTGTTGTTGGCAGAGATAATATGATAATTACTTTTTTTTTTTTTTTGGTAAAGTTGAGTTAAGTTATACATCTGATTGAGAAATGATGCAATAATTAAAAATATTATATTCTTAAATATGTCTTTAAATGGACTTAATGAAATCTATTGTATACATTGATAACAATGCATATAGTATCTTCTGTTATGTTAATTCAATGTGTTAGACCTCTTGTTAATATTTTGTACTAAATTCATGTGTATTATCTTAAATAAGAGAAATATCTTTTGATGAAGTGTGCTATTTAAAAGGATACATAAAGAGGACAATAACTGTTATGAAGAATTATGTAGTATATTATTATATTATACATATATTAAAAAGCTTAACCTATTTATATTGTTATTTTATATAAATAGAAGGATCTAATTTATCATAAATCATTTATTTTAAAACTAATTTTTAAATTTGTTACTCCTATATATAATTTAAATGATTATTGACTTTTGATTTTAAAATAAGTATCCCCCCTCCACTCGCTTTTTGAACACATATTTAAATAAATAATATATTATATTTCTACATATTTTTATATGTATAACACTTATATTAAATTTATTATTTATGAGTTATAAAAGTTTAAAATTTAGTATGGAAGAGCAATAAATTTCATATACATTATTAGATTTAAATTCATATCCCTTCTCTATTCTTCTGGTCTAAATCGTAAATTGCTACAACTCAGTAAATTTGATATTAGCGTTTTACCTATCAAATTTTTATGAAAAATATACTCCGTTTAAAAGTGGTGTTGCTATTAATCAAAATGTATACTCAATTAAGGTATACAGATTAGGTATGATAAAATGCATATAAAATATTGTTGAAATAAAACTTAAATAATTCTAAAATGATAAAGAAAAAACTTTAATGAAATTCATTTAAAATTCTTTGAGAAATCACTGGTTCATGATAAATTAATCACTCTGTATATATGTGAAACTACTTATTAATTTAACTAATTAAAGAATGATTTTTAGTTTATAAATATTTATATTCTATAGATTGAGTTATAATGTAATGTAGTGGATTATATTTGATTATTTTTGAAAATTGATGTAAGGGAAATGTGGGGATAAGCGAAGTCCCCCATGGGTTAGGTTGAATTTAAATCATTTCAAGAAATCTTATTTTTTTAATGTCCTTATATTTTTGCAATTCAAGTACTACTGTTAAGTGTTACCATATTATTTAGTAGCTAGTACCTATAGAAATGTTGTTCTTTCATTTAATTAACATTCAATCATGTACATTGATGAAAGTAATTTGTATGCATTTTACAGAGAGGAGGACGTATGTACAATAAACATCCAGAATTATTTCAATATACTATAGACTTGGAAGATCGTGAATGGTTGATGAAGCAGAAATTATTTGTTTTACCACCACCTTCACCTGCAAATTCTACTTCTATACTGTTATTAGAAGACGTGCAATTAATACTGAGTAGTGTGAATTACAAGTAATAAATTTGTTCTTGTGTTTTACATAGAAATTAATTAATTTCTAAAACTAATAACAGTTAATTTTAATTATTTTTCTACTTCAATTAAAAATAAAACTATTAAATTCCATATGTAAAAATTATAATTATGATATATCATAATAATTCATATACCTAACAATTAGGTGTTATCAATTAAGGACATTTTTGCCATAACATTTTTAATGTTTTCCATGAAAACATGTCTGTTTGATTACCATACATTTATATTTTTAGGGAAATTATTTAGAAGATACTTATTTTATAATTTGAAAAATAATTAAGTAATATATTTTAATTTATTTTTATTCCAATGTCAAGAACAATGATAATAAATATTTTATAATATGTGAAAATTGCACTTAAAACAAAAATAAAATAAAATATACACTTATATGGAAAAATAAAAAGCCAGATATGCAAAATAAAACAAATTGCCTTGAATTTCAAATTTATTGTCTATACAAAATAAGAATAGTAGTCAGCGGTGATGAGTTTTCATTGCTGACAGTCATAGCCATGCCCATTCTATCTCCCGCTTGGTCAACTATCTATTTTACCTTTCAATTAACCGTAAAATAGAAACTTTGTACTGGTCGGCTGTCCAATGTCAATTATAAATTAATACCGTTCTTCGGGACGGCAGAGCCAACGCTTCGCGTATTGAAGGCCACGCCCATGTGCAGAACTCGGCTACCAACTATTATGCTTATTTTATATAGACTATATTCATGTTTTGAATGATTATTGCAAAACATGCAAACTATTATAAGTCTCTAGCCGTAATTATAGTATATTATTTTGTTATTAACTTAAGTTGTATTAGAGTAGAGGATTGTTCGCGACCTATTTTTTTGCTAACTAAATTGTTTTTCAGGAAATACTCTCATCCCTTATACAGGGTGATTTTTTTTTTATCATGAACTAGAAATCTCTGAGGATTTTAAGTGAATTTGATTTCTATTTTTCTAATCTTTGTGGAATCGTTTAAGCTTTATTTAAAAACCATTTTTAGTTCTTACTTTTTACTCCTGCTCCATACACCTTAAATAAGTGCATACTTTTGATTTTAAAATGGGATCCCCACATATTTGAATAAATAATTTTTTTCTAGAAATTTTGATATGCATAACACTAATATCAGGTTTACTGTTTATAAGTTATAACAGTTTAAAGTATAAACCGAAGAAGTAGAGAAGGGTTATAGATAGACAGTTTATTATTCTTCCCAACTTCTCCAGTCTAGACTTTAAACGGTTATAACTCATGAATGGTAAACCTGATATTAGTGTTTTACATATAAAAATTTCTAGAAAAATATTCTCTATTCAAATCTATGTCCAAAAGTTTGGATCCCATTTTAAAATCAATTTATGCACTTATTTAAGGTACATGAAACAAAGGTAAAAAATTAAAAATGGTTTTAAAGTAAAGTTTAAACAATTCCACAAATATTAGAAAAACAGAAATCAAATTCACTTAAAATCTTCTGAGATAATTGCTGGTTAAAAGAATTACCCTGTATAGTGAATCAATTTCAATCATCTTTTTTTTATTGGATAGAGGAATATTATGATTTAATAAGAGTTTGAATACGATCAATTTTTATCATACTTAGTTTTGTGGTTTTTGGTTACTAACTCAAAAATTTAATCTACAAGTGCACTAAAATGCACTTGTAGGAAGTTTTTCATTTTTCAATAGAAAACAAATTTTCTGAATTGGATCTATTTACGAGGCTAGTGAGTTGGGCTTCCAGTTAGACTGCCTACCCACTGACTGTATCTGCTATCAAAAATACTGACATCTAGACGTTTTTACCTGTTCCCATATCTCAACTATTTAACTTCTTACATATCATTATTTTCTCAGTATCCTACTGCCAGTCATACTAATAACCCACCAACAAAACTGAAATTTAGACATTCAATGTATTTTCCCTTCTCCTGTATCTTAATATTATTATTATTCCTATTTACCTACCTTGGTATCCTTTCCGACAAGTTTTGACCAGAAGTTTGTTTAATAATAAAAATTTGATATATTGGAGGCATTTTGAATGAATCTTTTATCAAGGGTAGGTGATTTAGTAGGTAATATTATATTATAGAAATTAGTACAAAAAAAAACTCAAACTTCAATACGCCACAAATGGGATACAGAAATAGTAGGTTAGCAAATTTAGGATGCCTTGATATAGTTTATAAAACATGTTTACATAAATGTTACATTAGTGTAGATATCTAAATAATATAATTGTTTATTTTTAATAAGTATGTACAAATAATTTGATTCTATTTTTTAAATTGATCTCTTGTTGATTAACTTAGAAACTCATTATATTATACATTTTCAGAAATAATCCTCATGAACTCAAAGGTTTTGAATTACCAGAGTTCATACTGAATAAAGTAAGAAACACAATGTTACTCAATAAACCTCCTGATTTGCAGTCCCCTCAACAAATTATTATCACGGAAAATGGTGAAATTGAAGATCATGCAGTAATGCAAACATTAAATTCATTAATATTCTTTTTATCAGTATTGTGGTAATTATTTTATTATCATCTTCTTTTAGCCATGCAGTATAACATTAAACGAAAACACAAACTCTTCAATCACCCAATCGGCTGCTCATTCAGAATCAAGTAGTATAATTATTTCAGGTATTAAGCCTATTTTATAATAATTGATATATTTTTGTATAATTAAATAAAAAAATATTAAAATAATAATATTCAAACTTTATTTGAAGAAAAAAAAAACTTTCATGATTTATGATAATGCAAATCTAATCTTTAATAATAAAATTACCATTATTCCTTACTCAAATTTGCTATAATTTTGTTTTTGATTTAAATTGTAAATTCAATGAATTATTAAGAAAGAAAAAAAAAAAGCTGATACTGGGGATGGGTGCTGTTATAGGATGGCCACTGTTATAGGTCGGTAGTTAGGAAGATAGAGTACATAAAGTTATTTAATTTAAACCTGTAATTAACTATAAATTATCACTAATGAAAAAGTAATTTGGAGCAAAGTTCAGTTATACATGTTTTGAAATGCCATAATATTTATGATTTTTTTCAAAATTTGATTTTAAAACTAACAAAAAAAAAAACTACATAGATCTCAAATTTTGTTTTTATTTTTTTGGCTACCAAGTACAACTTATAATGTACTTCCTGTCAAATTTTTTTAAGCATTTCTGTAATCCAACAATTGTATACAGCCAGGGTATATGAATTACCTATCAAATTCAAATTATGTAAAACCCACTCAAAATTAAAATTTCAGAAAAGTTGCTTAAAATCAAAAAAAATTCTACATCATAGTAAAATCAATAGATGCCTCGTTATGCCCTGAATCTAAAATCAAAGTATTTAGCTCAAAATTATATTGTTATTTTTGTGACTAAATAAAATCAATATTCATTGAAATTTAATAATAGATTAAATTAATTTTTGGTATTTTGTATTATTAATATTGTGATTTTGTATCTTTATTTTCAAATTAAAATAGTTGGTATCAAAAAGGTAACAATTTTATAGATTAATATGTTAATATTATACTGAAGTCTGGTATAATTAGAGACCAGATTTATATGCTCTTAAAATCTACAAAAAAGCAATTGAAAATGTTAAAAAAAGGCTTGATAAAAGCACTTAAAAAATATTTAAAAAAACAAAAATAATAGATGGATTTAAGAATTCTCCCTCTAACGGATTTAACTTGTAAATAAAATTTTCTAACACTAAAAAAATGATTAAAGAAAAGTAAAACTTTTTTATAATATGTATGACATTATTTAAAAGAATTTATTTTGTATGAATCAATTGTGTAGTGTTAAGGAATTTAATTTAATAAGTTAAAGCTAACTACTCTATCATTTTTGCTTTTATAAATGTTTGTAAATTTTTTTTTTTAGCGATTTTAAAGTGCCTTTTTATAGATTATTGAACCTCTGTTGATTGAGGTTAAAAGCTGTTTTAGTTTTATGGAATCGAGTTTTCCGTGTAATTACCATGTTTTTAATTATAATGGTTTACAGAATATGAGGATTTTTCCTTTAAATAGAATTAGGCATATTTGTGAAATGTTATATTATTTATTAAATTATTTAAATTTAGTTTATTTCAAATATAATTTTTTTATTTAAACTCAGGGACATCAACAACACTTGCTGAAGCATTAAATATGCTCGAGTATGGTGAAAGATTACCTCCACATAATGAGATTCCACATTCATCACCCAATAATAACTCAGGATTGGCAACCACACATTCCACCCTAACCGCGCTGTTAGCTGCTGAAAATAATTTTATGTCCAATAGCAGTCACACTAGCAATAATACACAGTTTGGAATGTAATATTTATAACATTTATACTTCTAATATTTATTCTAGTCATCTAGTCTTGTGTGTAAACCACAATTAAATATATACACTTATAACGGACTGAGATATCTTAGGATTCGTGATTATTATTATTATTTATTTACCATTACCATATTACTGTGCCAGTTCATTTTACAATTAATATAGAGTGCGTGTAAGACATTTCTTATCATTTAAAAGTAAAAGACACTTCGGGGTCTCGTTATCGTGCCTTGTTTTGTAACAATTATATTTTTAATCGTGGTGTAAACTATTATCAAAATGTATAGTTATATTATTAATTGATTTGACCATAATCAATTATATATAAAATGTGTACCTAATTTTAGTGCAATATTTGTTTCTTAATTTGTAGGTGTTTTATTCTTATTAAATAATTTATTATGATTTTGAATTTATTTACAAAAATGCTTAATTTCTTATATGAGTTTGTATTTTAATAGTTTATCTCAGTTAATAGTAGTACTAAAAATGTAGTTCTAGAACAATATAAATATAATACACATGTTAAATAATGAATACTTTCAACGGTTTTAGTCAATATTCACAATTTTGAATATATTACTTTCTATTTTCTATCATAGAAACAAACTAAGTAGATCTAAAGAAACTATTGTTTTTATTGTAATTGTTTGTGTAGTATTTAAAATTAAATAAAAACATTGTTCAACATTATGATTATATTGAGAAATGTATTGTGTAGAAATTAATATTTTATTGTATCATACCAAATAATTAAAATAAAGTTTGGTTTAAGTATTTATTGGAAATATTTAATATGAAATTAATACATTTTAAATCATTTTTTTAATCGTTAAAAAAAATTAAAAACAGATTTTAGGTGATAATATTTGGGAAACACTTAGGGCTTACAATTATATAGTGAACTTATTTTCCTTTAGATTCCTTATAAAATTACATTGGATATTGTGTGTTATGCTATTTCTGTTGGTCATACAAGCAATCACTTGAGTGACAAAATAAATCAATGCAGACAATTTTTGTATTTTAAATATCATTTTTATGGTATGTCCTTTATTTAATTTTATTGTTTTACTGAATGCATATTTACATATTGTACAAATAATATATATGAAACATTTAAAATGAATAATAAACAAAATATCATTATTTAGGCTAGAAAAATAATAATATTTTAATTTGACACATAACTTATATTATAATGAAAAAAAAAGGCCATGTGTGATCTATTCCACATATACCTCCCTCCCCCGTGAATAAGCTCTTGGTACCTTACTGGGTACACAATAATGATATGCGGTTTTTTTCTGTTTTAAATCCGTATGAGGTTAAGTTATATTAATAAAAATACCTACCTAAATAGTTATAAAAAAAAAAATAATTAAAATAAAACGCTAATAGCCTTTCGGTCCGGAGCGCGTGTATACCATGGCATGTTGACCATAACATGTCTACACATAGTACATGTACTATGGTGTATACTTACATATTATCATTGAGTTGTAACCACAGATATACCCTATGCAACTTAATGAGATTAACATGTAATCACCGGTGCTTTTATTGATTGGAACTCTAATATACAAGCACTGCCATCTATCAACGGCGTATGACGTTATATAAGTTAATGTCAATGATATTATCTCATAATAAATAATTAAAAACTTATTTACATTATTATTTATGGGTAATTTTTTTTTTTTTTAATTTGGCCTTTGGCACGATTATAGGATGTGGACTTAAAGTAGCTAATTCTAAAACAACAAAAACTTTGTGTTTTTATTTTATAAGTAAATATTTTAAATAATGAACCCAATGACTTACATTTTGAATAGTACAGGTAAGGTATCGTTTGAGTTAAATTAATTAACAATATAGGTACTTTTGTTTTATAAGTTTATAACTTTCGGCGTAATTTTTTTTTTATTTTTTAGATTTAGGCGGAGAGACGAATGTAATGGTTTTACAATGTTACAGCAGGTTAGCAGCCGCAGTGAGTTCCCCGCTTAATAAATACTAATTATAAACATTGATCCGCTAGATAGTGAAACGTGTACGTCACTATTCCTTGTCCGGTCATTAAGAGCACGGATTCCATTACCAAGTTGCCAGACCTAATGATCTAAGACCGTGTAGCTAACAAACGTTTTCATTTGAACTTTGAAGCCAGTCATCATATGCATGGCGGTCAATGTTTACATGATTTTCTTATCAATACGGCACGATAATATCATAGAATATAATATACATATTACTTATTGAATAAACGTTTATTTTTATTTTTAAATTATACTGAATCACAGATAATACAATAATAAAAAATAATTTAATAAAGTAATTCGTTGTGTTGTCTCAGAAATCGAAATGTTTTATTCAGTAACTTGGTGTGTACCATTAACAAGTTAGCTATTTATTACTTTATGTCTGTGGTTATAATTATATGATACATGTAGGGACAATGGCGTGTGCAGGGGGTGGAGGTTAGGGATTATATCCTCCCCCATTGGCTTGTAAAAATACAATAAAATATAAGTAATATATTATCGAAATGTATGTTATATTTCAGCAAAGTTACGGGGAAAAGATCGATGCATTGATAAGAAATTGTATCAAATTGCAAACTACATCCCCTCTCATTGACAATCTCTTGGGCACGCCACTGTATAGGGATAAGTGCACACAAAATGTTCGTCGATACCCTAACCCGGTGACCCCGCGGTAACAAATTCCAAATTGTATAACGATGCGTGATAATCGGTAAAAAAGATCAAGGAAAAAAAGAACAATTATTTTAAAATTATTAATTGATTATGAAAATTAAAAAAATGTTTATTGAAACATGAAAAATATATTTCTTATATAAAAAAGGGTTGGTGTTTTAATTGTAAAAAAAAAAAATATGAACAAAAGTATTTTCAAAAAAGTTAGAACTTTTTTTAAATAATGAGTAGTTGCAATATATCTTTCATTCCTTTCATTTATTGAAATTACTTATGAAGACTTTTTCATACTTTTATGCTATTATTTGAGTGAACCAAATTTAGTCTGTCAAAGGTCGCTAAACTTTCAAAGCGTTCTAGTGTTATAATATATCGGTGTTTTTTTTTTCGATAATCAATTATTATGTTCAAAATTTTAAAATTATTGTTATTTTTTTTTCTTTGGTGTTTTTTTTTTTTTTATGCAATTCCGCGCGGTAATCGGTAGGTTTCAATAATCTACAACGTAATAATACGGCGACACATTCAGATAGCCCAAACGCTATATTTAAAAACGTATACTTATACGCCATACGCAGTGGCGTGACGTGCGTATAGTCGGTGTAAGCGTTTGCTTATACACTTTTAGTTATAAAATGTTATAGGGATATTTTTAAACGAGCAATTTAAGCCATGACCGATTTCTAATGGTGTACAATTATATGTTACATTTCGGAATTCTGGAACAGTACCCAATGGGGAGACGACATTTAAGCGACTTTCGAACGTGTTACACGGCCAGTCATCGAGATATCCATGGCACGGCGCTATTTGCTACGCTATCACAATCAGCGTCGAGTAGGTGTCGCGTCTGCACGCGACACCGTCATATTAAAACTCGCATCGGCCACCTTCACACGTTGGCTTCGAACAGTTCAGAATATTATTGTTTATTCGGGAGCTACGGTCGATTATTTACGATCATTTTTGATGATGATTTTTTATTGGATGGATCACGTGAACGGCTCTTCAGAAGGCGGTGAAAATGGACGGACGTACATGTCGGGGTTATAGATTCCGTTGCGGTTGCTTGCGCCGCCGACTTGGTCCGGCCACGTCGCCGGCCGCACGCGCGTAACAATATGTCAATGTAATGCAGGTGGTATGCGAGTGTCCGCCGTTCAGTACGGTAAAACAATACACGCAGACGCCGCGGCGTTCGTCTGACGCCGTACATTGTATTGCAGACGGTGGACGGGTGTACTTGCGCGTACACCGAAACCGCAATCCCGTGGCCGGATCGCGCGTAATACCGCGTGTCTACGGTGACGATATTGCGGCGTTGAACACGCGTATTGCGTACGCCGCACACGAGGGCGGGGAGGGGGGGGTGGTGGCGGCGGCGGCGGTGGCGGTGTGTGCGTGTGGCGACTCCCGCCCAGCTTTGCGGCCTAGTTAAAATAATTTTTATCCGGATTCGATATCACGAAAATACCGAAAATTCATTATTGGCGCCCGGGTGTATTGAACGCACGTTGATTGATTGGTGCCGAGTACAGTCGGTACTCCGGTACGCGGTAGGTATGTGGGTAGGTACACCGTGATAATAGAATTCCGCCGAGTTTATGTCACGTCGTATTATACATTGGTTTATGATGTCCCGACGAGATTTGCAATTGTCACCAACCGCTGTAGCCGATTATTTGCGGATATTTTCTGTGGACGGCTTTTAATGTGCGAGAACCGTTTACGTATGTCAAGTTTACATGTAGGAAATGACTAATTCGGGAAAAATAAAACGAAATTTCGATTGGTATTCAATTAGTTACTACTATATTGGTGTACAATTTAATATTCAGGGATGGGCAAGTTACAGTGCATAGTGTAACTGGATACAAGTTACAGTTACTGTGATTAAATTGCATTACAAGTCACAAGTTGCACATAAATACACAATAAAATATATTCAATTTTTTTTTTTTTAAAAAAAGAAGCATTAAGTACATAAAATTACTTATATTATAATAAAATATGATTCGATGAACAAATTAGTAATTTGAATTAAATAAATTAAATTATAATTATAGAAATTCATTAAAAGTAAATTATTGAAATTCTACAATGAAACTTAATGATAGATACCTTATAATGCATAAACCGTATACTTTCCAATAGTCCCAATATTTATAATTTGATTTATTTGTACATGAGTATAACTAATTGTTTTAACCTAACAAAGCCTTTTTAAATATTATCATAAAATAAGTATTTTATAGAATTTAAAATAATGTGTAACGAACATGTAGATACATACAAAACTATAATATTATTGTGGTCATAAAATAATTTTTAATACATTTTTAACTGGAAATTAAATATTTACTTGAATTAAAAATAATGTAAAATATTATTTTTATGGTATAGATATATATATAAAGATGTTCAAAATAAATTCAAATGAGTGAGTACTGTTTATCTTAGTTTTGTTGCATAGATATATTAATTAAAATGATAATACACTTTTAGTTTTTATAAATCAATTAAAAATGTAGGATGAAAACAAGATGCCAATATAGCTCTATCAACTGCAGAGGAGAGATCAAAATTTAATATGAATCGTTTTTCTAACAAGGTTATTAATGGATCGATGAAGTTGAAAGTATAATGCAAATGTTGTTCCTTTAATAACTGCAATCAACTTTTTAATGAAAATAAAGTAGGAATTAAATGGCCATAGTAAAAATTTGAGTCACTTTCTAAATGATCCAGAGCACAAGCGATTTGTTTCATTATTAAAACAAATTCAGTCAAATAACTAATGTCAGTTTCGTTAAATTGATACTTTAAACCTAATTCTTTAGTCAAGGTGTTTAATTTTGCTTTGTGTTTAATTAATTGTGATATGGAATCATGTAATGAATTCTTTCTTGTAATAACAGGGTATTTTTAAGAACAATTAATTATATTACTAATAACTTCTGATGATTTCGGTCTTTGTGACAAATTCCATAAAGTCGAACATTTTGATAATGCTGAATGTTGGTACTTTTTGGCATTTGAATTCTTTAATATATTCTGAAAATCTGTTGTTATTAATAGACTAAATGTATGTGATGCACAACGTAAATGTTGGGGTAGTACTGGTAGTAAGATGTCTCCATCTCCATTTCCATCAATAACCAAAAATGATAATTCATCGTCTTCGTTATGATCACTGTCCATATCTAAATATATTGACCCGTTATAAAATCAATCATTATAAAATAATTTATGTATAATATATACCTTCGTCGGAGTCTGTGTCTGAATCAGTGTTTAATGTCTTTATTTTACAACCAAACTCCATGAATGATTTTAAAAAGTTGCACCTATTATCCATTACTGTAGAAACTATGTTATCATAACTTAAATGAAATTTGCTAAATATATCTACCATAATTTCTACAATTTTATCAAATGTATGTGCACCAACAAATTGTTGGCAAGCTACAACACAACTATGACGGGCTAATGTTTTGTCATCGGTCTGAAAATATTATAGCCTATAACTGCTATAGGCTATAAAATAATCAAGTTTATTCAGTGAGCTGTAATGCCTATAAAACTGTGATGTTTTGTCGAACAAATGTCAGCAGTTGTACAAACGTGGACCTCAGAATGTGTTCGAAAAAATAATTTTAAACTATTGTTATATTTGTCATTTATACGTCTATAACTGTTCTCCTAGATATAATTTTTATATTTGGATCTAAATCTAAATAAGTATATTATCTGAAATTGGATTAAATACAATTTGTGTATTTTATAAATTATCATAAATAGGTACCTATCCAAAATAAGTTGTTGAAAATCTTTTTCATATTGTGAACAATACAATTAACCGAATTATTTTTATATTGGGTTTGCTTCAATCCTCCGCTGTTAGATGGGAATAAATTGTTTAGAATTTGTCATAATTTTATTATTTTTCTTTTGAGTATTAGTCTTCGCATAATTTTCAAATTCTTCAAATTTAGTAAAATGAACCCTGTGAAAAGTAGAAAATTAAATTATAATTTCACGCCCTTTTAATTAATAATGCATATTGTATTAACTACAAAAATTAAAACTTGCCTTCATATGAGTACGAAATTTTGAAGTGTGTTTAAAAGAACCAGATATTGTTTTTTTTTTTCATTCTTCTGTTCCTTACATAACATACATATTGCTTTCACAATTTCGTTCTTAAAAAAATTTCCCATCTAATATAGCGGGTGTTTTATCAATATTTAACAAGAAACGCGTCAAAACTCGAAAAAATACCGACACTAAGAATGTACAACCTCAACTGACACACAAGTAACTTCGGTTAAACTAAAAACAGTAGTGCCATCATTGTTCAAAAAGTACCTACAAATTTCCAATTTTATTTTTATAATATTTATTAGAGTTGTGATTGTCTTTATACGATTAGATTAGGAAATGTCAAAATACATACGTCGTATTGCGTACTAAATCACATCTACGGTTTCTCCAGGCTTCTATATTCATGACGGAATTCTAAATATTATTTACACCGATACAATTTGATTTCCACGACGATCGTATTATTACCTATTATTATTATTATTATATTATATTGTTATACTTACGGTATATAATTATCAAGTTTTCAGAGCGAGTAATTGAATGTTTAAGAAATTTATTTTCCAAGACTTATGATAGTATTAGCATTTTATAGATAGTAGATGCCTATTTAAATAAACAAAAATTATAAAATTCATCATATTTGATTGGCTTTCTCAGTGTTTAACGAAAATATTCAAGTTTAACTCACGTGGTATCATTTTTTATTGAATACAAAAATGACATGATTGTTGTAGTATTGATAATAATGTACTAGTATTGTAACAATTTCGAATTAATTTCTTTCTCCGATTATTTTCGCAACTTTGGTTACTTGTATCTAATTGTTACAGGTCGCATAACAAATTGTAACTCGTTACAATTAAAAGCCACTTTTTAAATCGTGTAACTGTAACGTGGTCCTGTACACGGGAACGCCGGCGTACACACGCGTAACTCTCGTCGTCCGGCGACGTAAACGGACCGTGGAAAAAAAAAAAAACCGTTTACCAACGCGACCATCGACTTTAATCATTCTAAACCGTTACCGTATTGTTGTATAATTCACAGAGCGAACGGGTCCCGGGCACGTAGCTCCCATGCCCTGCACGTCCTACGCGTATAATATCGTAGTCCCGGAGTCGGCGCGCGTTCCGGATTTTAATTCGCTGTCCGTCATATGGGCATTTTTTTTTCTTTCTTTTTTCTCTCTATACCGTACAGACGGCCGAACGGTTCGCCATCGCCATCGCCGACTTACACTATTATAAACAATAATATTACAGTCACGTCCGCAAACGCGGTCGATATTTATTGAACGTTTTATTATGTGGAACGGTCCGAGTCCGGTTCGCGAGCTCGATCGATCACGAGATAAAATATGTAAATGAATGAACACAATCATAGGCGCCGGGTTATGAAAACCGAAACGGGCGCCCGGCGTGACAAACCCGTCCAACATCTATAAGAAAAACGATTTGTGTACCCGTATGCTTCACATATTATGATTAATACGTCGCACAGCCTCGTCAATATTCTTTGCTGAGATGCATGTTATTATGCGCGAGATACAATTGTAATCCGCAATAAAAACTGTCATACTTGCGGTCGCACAATAGGTTACAGTGTTACACGCTCGGCGGTAACGATAGCGTCAATACTCGTAAGCATTGCGGATTTCTTATCAATGAGCCCAATGAGGTGTATCGAATTTGTTCAAACAATAATCACGAATAAATCGTAGAATCGTCTTTTGTTTACACAACATAACAACCTAAACCGATAGTAAAAATGGAATCCAAAACAAAAAAAAAAAAGGAAGATTGCATTCAATAAATCAAATTTTTTTCCACGTGACTTGGCTGAAATACATATTTTTTAGATAAAATGACTATATAGATATACTATACTTAGATAGTTGTTATGTTTTAAAGCCAACGGGAGGGTGATATAATTCCTAACGTCGCGCCCTCTGCATAGGTACACTGTACCCTAGTTTGGTGCATCCTGCAGCATCCAATATTATTTTATTTTGGTGGCTCATTTTATGTGTGAAATATTGGTAACAGAAATAGATCATTAAGGAACACAATAAATATAGACAATTGAGATTTTTTTTTTGTAATTTATTAAAATAATAATATTTTTCATGGGTACAAATCAGTTATAGTTAATATCCAATTAAAAATAATGCTTATGTTTTATATTTATTTTTTTACCGCATGATATATGTATTTATATAACCTATAATACAGTATAGGTATCTAACGATAGAAGTTACAGTTTTTTTTAGTAAACCACAGTCCACCACCATAAGTTCCACCACATACTAGGAAGTAGATCTCATAAATCTAAAATAAGTAATAACAAACTATTTCTTGATTAATGTAAAAAAGGATTGTTTTTTTTTTAAATTTTATTAAATTTTATCTATATATGTATTTGTAATCAAAGCAATACTTTAACAGCAAGAGCTAACATTCTACCATTACGGTTAACTATACCTAATATAATGTTTATTCCAACCATGTACCTACGAGTTCAAGTCTATAACAGTTTTAGTTAAACATGAACAAATGAAAATAAAAATAATAAATTTAAGAAAAGCTTCTTCATAATTTCAAGAAGACGACATATTTAGCATTTTTAAAATTTTTAACTTACAATTTATAGCTTTAATATCTGTATAATTACAGTTTGAACATAGTTTTGCATTGTTAATTTATTTTTAACTGAATTTGAATGTATTCGAATTGTTATAAAATATTTGTATTGCTCTAAAAAAGTCATAAGAATTGTTTATACACAGCCCCTAAAATACGGGTTGTATCACTTCAAATCAAAAAATGACCTCCTTATAGTACCACCCCGTCCTTTTAGAAAATGTGCTACATTTAAAAATCGGAGCAAAATTTCTGAAAGAAAAGTTGTTCATAGAAAAAAAAAAATATATATATAAACATCAATGTAGAACCAATACAATATTTCTCGCTCCGCTCAGAATCTAAAATCCCGGCGTCATAGGACTTCGATGTCGTCCATAATATTTATGCCCACCGGTAAGAATTAACTAGTATATTTTTAGCGGCGGGTAATTCATTTGTTGAGATATTGTTATCCCCTTATTAATATTTTGGGGGTAAATATACCCAACCAAGGAATAATTTTACCGATGGATGGGTAAGAATATTTTAGTAAAGTCTTACTAACGCGTGGGGGGGGGAGTTAAATATATTAAGTTGGTAAGAATAGCCTGTTACATCGGGTACAAAAAAAATATCACACGCACACACGAAAACGACATACCGACAGTTATCACGAAAAATGTAAAGACGTGTCTGTTACATACGGGCATAGGTACGTATCGATTCGGAAAATTCGGTTCAATATAGAAAGCGAGATCGTTATTATACCGCGGTCGTGGGCCCCTATCGTCCCGCGACCAGTGTGACTCGATTATGGGCCGAGAAAGGGTTTTTTCTTCCGTCGACCGATACACTAAATCCGTGAGTTGGGTCCGCGCGAATGGCCCACGGAAGGCCCGTCGTATCGTTTTTTCTGCCAAGAATCCATCGATGAATTCCATTGCTAAACATCGGTGGTCGATGATCGGCGTCCCTCCTCTCCTCATTTGCACACACATACGCAGTAAGTTCTCGACGGGAAGCGGTCGCACCAGCAAAGTCGCGGTTCCTTTTTTTTCGTGCGCGCGTATAACAATTTAACCATGTAGGTACCCAACGTTGCGTTTTTTTTTTAAGTGTTCGGTTTATCTTTTCGTTTACGGTAAACGCGTCGAGTTCGTATAAAATATAAATACGGTGCCGTAGGCCGTTGCGATAACCGTTCGTCAAGAATTAGTGGCGGCGCGGATGGTGGCGGCGCGGATGGCGGCGACGACGGTTATTGAATGTCCGATTAATACGTTTTCGGTGAGTACCCAATAACATAATAATATTATTATAATCATTCGCAACAGCGAATTAATCAAATCGGCCTTCGTTTTATTAGTCTCTTCTCCTTCGCCTGCGTCCCGACTATTTGGGGCCGGCCAACCTCGTCCGAAACTTCTATTTGACTCGATCTCCCCCTCATCGCGTCGTTCTCGCATAATACACTCATCATACACGCGTCATTCTCAATATTACTGTGTCACTATTATTATATTCTCTGTATTATTATTGTACGAACGTCGGAATACTTATATGATAAATACGTTGTAGTCCTATCGTCCGCGACAGCGTTTTTTTTTCTTTTCTGACGGCGACGGCGGCGTGGAGGCAGCAGCGGTCTCTTAGCCGGCCGGCCGGCGTACGCGGAATTGGCGACGGGGGTTTTTACCCATTTTAACGGAGGCCCGCGACGGGTGACGTGCCCTAACCACGTCCGCCGTTCGACGACCGTATTCACAACCGTGGTAGGTACCGTGTATAATAGGCACACGGAATACGGTAGGCACACGCGCCATTATCGAATATATGCGCTATGATTCTTGCGATCAGCTGAGAATTTCAGTTCAGAATCAGTTCTAGAACGGCGCGATTATATACAGTAGGTATTAATAACAATAATTAACTGTTAACCTATTAACTAGAATACGATAATTCGTTCTGTGTGTAATCGGTGGTGTTCTCGTAGGGGTACCCGTACAACATAATGTTATGCACCGTCGTATACTCTCGACGTTTTGTAAACAAATCACGGTTGTACTGCGTATATATTCACATATATATATATAAACCAACTAGATAACTGGACATCCTATAACAACAATATCGAATATTGACGTCGGGAAAGTGTTCGATTTTTCTCATCAGAAAGTCCCTTGTTTATGGGCACATGTTTCTAGTCGATAAAGTTGAAATTACGTATTGGAATTTAGAAATCCGAAGATGGAAATATAATAATATTATATTATATTCTTATGCATACAATTTTTATTTGTCAAAACTTAATTAAAATAGTACAATAGTATTTAGATGTTTCGTAGAGAACTGTTCTAATAAAAAAGTGACAGAAAGTGGCATTAATTTTTTTTTTTTGTAAGTAATAATTTAAATGTTACAACCGCAGAGTAGATTCAATTTAATTGATCGTATTAAATTTAATCTATTTTGTGCTTGTCAACATATGTATATGCCATAATTTGGTAAAATAATTAAGTAGGCATTATATATTGTCTTTAATAATATTTGTTTTATGTACCGATTTTCCCGTTTTCCCATGTTTTATCCTGGTTTTTCACATTTGTTGAGTAAACTCCGGAGAAAATTGAAAAACGATCTCTTTAAAGTACATCCCCAGTGAAATTTCCTTTTAGAAAAATTGCTATCATTTAAGTTGGGGGAAAATTGCTGGTGGAAAAGTTGTCCATAGAAAAAAAAAGAATAACATCTTTGTAAAACCATATGCTTCTTTGCTCCACTCAGAATCTAAAAAAAGTCCAAATTTCAAATGTAAACTCCCATATGTATAAGTAAAATTTACAAATATAATGTCAAGATATTATTTTGTTTTAAGTTTTTTCCTATTATTGAAAAACATTCTAGGAATTTAAAAAATGACAAATAAAAAGTAGTTTTTTTTTCGATTAGAGTAAAAGAAACAACTGTTCTAGGACAATGGGGTTGTGTTCAGCCACTGTTTTAGGTGGAAAGATATGAAGGTATTAGGATATAGATGGGAATTTAATATTTATTCTGTGCGGAGTTCGGTTGATAATGTTGCTTTGTCAACAATATATATGTCATATTATGGTGAAACAATTCTTAAATATACATTAACAATTTTTTTTCTTAATATTTGTTTAATATTGTACCTATTTTCTCGATTTTCATACATTTTTCCCGGTTTTTCCCATTTATTGGGAAAACTCCTGGGAAAATCAAAAAATGACCTCCCTGAAGTATCTACCCAGTCGGATTTCCTTTCAGAAAAAAAATGCTTTTATTGTAAAAACTATTATAATATTGTAAATTTTGTGTAGCGATTAAAAATTCGAAAATAATATGGTCTTACTTATTATGATTACCTTGTACGGTAGTGCTTTTGAATTTCCGTATACAAAATTATACGTGTGCGGAAAAATAATGGCGTTATTGTTTGGAAAACAAAAATTAAAAATAAGATACTCATGGTCAAGGCATCGCCCCTAATGGCGTGATATGCAAGACAAGAACCACACCCAATATGATGCGATGAATATAATATATTGTCTACTCATCGCCATAATAACGACAAATTAATTTCGGAGCCGCCGTTACATCAATCACTGCACGGAAATATAATAATAATATTGTCCGAAACACTTTTAATTTGATGCGATTGTTATAATTGTTATTGTTATTAATTATTATTGTTTTATCGTATCGCGTTAGATGTTAGATTTTTTTTTTTTGTGATAATACGGGCGCAATCTTCGAATATTCTTTAATTATTCTCGTTACGATTTGTATCGTTATTTATTTTTCGCTATTTTATTTTACCTAACGTTTTTCGCGTAAAATTATTCGGTGAAATGCCGAACCCTTATTTATTTTTGGGCGGACGTTTTCCCGGTCAGTTGCAGCAGATAGTGTAAAGTAACTTTTGTCGGGGGTGTAAGAATATCTGAGGGGAGAAAATGTCTTCGATTCGTTTGAAGTAGTTGGTCTCGACATTGATTCGTTATAGTCGATTTATAACGGCAATTATTATGTTTTATTGCGTTTCGATATAATTGTCTCCTATCCTCGACGAGGTTCCGACTTCATCCAGTTGTCGCGATTTTAATAAATTGCAATAATTGCATTTTCGTGATTGGCTTAGAAAAACTTTATAATTTAATAATACTCAGGGTTGGGCAAGATACTCAAAAATCGGTATCGCAAATATACGTAATATACACGGATAATATATAAATATTATCCGTTTAGTATATAAATCCGTAGCTTTGTTTACTATAATTCCGAGCGTTGCACGTATAATCATCGAGACCTGTGCGCAATGCTCATATTTAAAATGGAAGATATTTTAAGTGAATGTGATAAAGAACAAATTATTTACCTAAATTAAAATTTAGATATGTTTAAATTTGTAAAAAAATAAGTTGTCACTACAAAAAAATAATCGTAAAAAATAATGTTTCAAAGTATTGCATTAATGTATCGAGTATCTTTCAATACAATTTTTTTTATGAAATACTCAATTCATCGGCTATAAAATGTATCGCGATACAAGATACAAGATACAATTATATCGAAGATAGTGGCCAACCCTGATAACATTGTCGTCGTGTTGCATTACTATTACTTATATATTATAAATTTAATTTTTCGAATTAGATACTAAAAGAAATATATAAGGTCTTAATAGTTTTGTATGTTAATTGCGATATAATAATAATCGCCATAATATTTTATTCATACAATTATTGAGATGTTATATTTATGATGTTAACGAACATTTTTTAAAATGATTCTCGAGACTACCTATCCGAAGGTTAACAATTCAAATTCAAATTTAGGATACACTATATGCCTATATTAAACGGTTGTTTCTTACACATAGGTGTAAAAAGGGTTGAGGCCGTTTTTGTGTATCAAGTTTTATGGTGGAAAATCGATTGCACTTGTATACTTAATATAGGTATAGTAAGGAATATGCTCAGAGTGCAAGTCAGCAAAAATCAGAACCGCATTAAATATTGGCGCAGAGAAAATATTAATTTCAATAATACATTTCTCGTGTGTGTTTAAACTGATCACGCTGTAGTAGGTGCCTACTCATATATAGATATACACGGTATTTGTACAATTTTACGAGAACCTAAAATTGCATATAGGTCTTGTATAGTTTTATACCATATCTACGGCACATTTTTTTTTTCAATCCGAAGATAGGTTTATAATAAATTTATTTAAAACAGATGATTTTTTTTCCATATTTCCCTGTTGCCTGCTGCCATAATATCCTTGAGCTTTTTGTAAAAAGTGAATTATGCATCTTTCATTCATTAACTAATGTACCTCGTTTTTGGTCTTCCAGCTTTCTCTTTATTGTAATCCTTCTACCATTCCTTCAATATTATTAAGCTGTATCATTCATCACCATGTCTCAGGGTGTGTACCCTATCATCTGCCATCTTCTTTTCTTTAGAGTATCTATATTAATGTTCTTCTTTCAGTGGAATTTATTCTCTGTCTCTTTCTTAAGCACCATATTTCTAGAGCCCTCAACAAATTATCTATTTTTTGTGTTTATTGTCTATATCTCTCGTTTGTATAAAAAAACCACAGTTATGCGTACGTTTTTATTAGTTTTTTTTTGGTATTTATATGTTCGTATTATTTGTTGCCAGCAATTTCTTCTTTGTTTTCGCTTATTCTATTCTACTCCTGATTTTCATTGTGGATTTTCTGTTATCTGTTTATAATGCTATTTAAATATTTTAAATGGTTAGCTTAGTTTTTATTTATATTCTAGCGTTATTATATTTATGGTTGGTATATTATTTTTGTAGCGCGCTAGGGTTTTATCTTTAAAAACTATTATAATAGTATATTATTACAAATATTATTATGTTATTATGATGTTTCACACAGAAAAAGCGGCAACATATTAAACGCATACGTTTTTTTTCTCCTGACTCGACGACTCTTACGGCGCGGTTGACAGTTATTACATTTTTTATCCACTTCCTCCTAAAACGCAGACGAATGGGAAATGCCGTTGAATAATATACGCAGAATTTTAATTTACGTACACGTTAATAATAATTAATATATATTATAATATTAGTATTGAAAATATTCTGTCACGTTTTTGAAACTGTTATAGATATTATTACTTAAAACCCAGAGCGGAACAAATTTGCAGACAGTAATCTTAGGTTATAATTAGGGCTGTGAATTTAAACATTAAAAAATGCACTTAAATGTCAATTTAATTTTTATATTCATATTTGTATAATAGTATATTATATGCTTAAAAATGTATTTATTAAAAAAAATTATAAAAATTTTGATTGAATTTGAATTTTGATTTTGAAATTGATTGAATTTTTCATAATTTTATTCACCTGAAACATTTTTTTAAATTTTTTTATGTATTTATTTTGTTAAAAAAAATTAATATGTTTTCAAAAATGTTAATTGATGAAATTTAATTAAAAATACCGGAAAATGAACCAAAGAAGGAAAATACGGCCTAAAAGGGCAAAACATAGTCTAAAAAATTAAAAACATCAAAAAATGCAAAATAAAAGTTTCATAAATGAATTTGTTGTTACATAATTCAAATAATGTAATAACAAAGCTACGTTTCTCAATTACCAAAAAATGCACTTTCCTATAAATTTACAGCTTTAGTTATCATTATTGTAGCAGATTTCGGGACTTATAGTACTTAAAATAAACAAAAAAAGTATTTAAAAGTGACATTAGAAAGCTTAATAAGTATTTTATGTGTTGAAATAAGCATTTAAAAAAGACTAGTAATAATAGTTTAAAAACAAAAACTAATCGAAAAAAAAAGCACGTTCGAATTTCATATTAATACTCTTGATTTGTTTTTAAAACTACATTTACGTATTGGCCCATGTCTAATGTAGTGACTGGCGTGAAAATTAATTATTAAGCTCACACAACAAATAAATACGAGTTGGATAGTAGAATACTAAGGCGAAATTATTTAAAAAATATAGGATTGACAAACCTGTGTTTTCGTCATTGGTTTACTTAATTACGTAATTACAATGTATAAAATATGTAAAAACTACAAAAAACTAGTAATAGTAATTTTTGTCTAAACAATTGATAAAAAAAAACTTTCGAATTTCGTATTTAATTCGTTATACGATATACATTTTCAAAGCACTCTGGTAGATTCAATGTCAAGCGAAAAAAATAAGCGAATGCTTTAAGATTCGAACCCGATTACTATAATATTATCGTCGGGTCACTAGACCCGATTTTCATCGTTGGATGGACAGTTCTTCAAAGTATAATAATAATATTATACGAACGGAAAAAATTGATTTGTTCCCGAACAAACGCAGTATAATATTATTGATGGTTTTAAAACCGAACGCTTATAATAGACGAATCTTTGCCATACAATTATTTCATCCATAATTGAGATATTCATATCGCGAGTTTTGGAGAATACGGTTTAACTTATATTCGATTCATAAGAATTTCTAATAACTAACTCGTAAATATTATGATTGACTCTAAAAATGTTTATTATTTATTTTTGTGAAGTCGAATTATCGATTGTTCAGCGAACATAACCATCACATCATACTTCAACTATATTTAAAGACATTGTTGCGATAAATCTTTATTGGCGTTTTTTTAAGAATTTATATATTTTCTTAAAGCTCATTAACTGTACGATTATTTTTGATTGAAATAACAAAAAAAAAAAAAAAAATAACAAAACGAAATCGAGAAAATGTACACGTTTTTCGACAATCATTAAGAAAACTACAAAAAAAATAAAAAAAATTTACCTCTCCGGTTATACCAACTAGATAAAATTTACTACCACCCCTGAGATTGATGTTCGTGGCAAAATTTCCTGAAGAAAAATTGTTAACTAATTGAACAAAAACCACGCATCGTTGTAAAACTCATAGTATATGTCTACTTTGATTTATAACAAGTATATCCATAGTATGAGCGCATATTTATTTGAGAACATGATAACAGTATTGGTACAGTAGGGTAGTAGATAGATATTATTGTAGCGAGATGTTCTGCCTTCCACGACTATATTATATTATTATATTATTGTAACTGACATGTAAAAGTCACGACGTTTGGTTCCGGAAAATGGGTTCCAACTTCATATCGCGACGGCAAAAGATCGAATTCGTCATTGGGTGGGCACGATATGATAATACATTGAAACCTCAATATAAACATATGGATATATATATGTAGATTTTAGATAACAGAAAACAATATTACACGACGTATCTCCAAACCCATGAAAAATACTCTGGAAATACGTCGTAGAAGATGAAAAAAAAAATGTCGTTTATGATTAGTCGATTTGTTATGGAGGCTAGTAAATTATTATAATTGTTAAATTAATAGAGCAAATAATTCGTCACCCGAAATTTAATTCTGTATTATTATTATGACGATAACCGAGTTAGGAATAAATCAAAACTTGAAATAAAAGATTTTAAAATCGGAGCGTAGCGAGGGATCTATCGGATTTACTATGATGTAATTTTTTTTTGGTCTATAAAAAACTCTTCGAATTCTGAATTTCACAAACGTTTATCGTAACATTTTAAATTAGCCAAGTTAATACGCAACGTTTTTGGGAATATATTATATAGTTAATAAGCTAATACTTATTATATAAACGATAATATATTACTAAATCGATAGAATAAGTGTAAATGAGTGAATATTGCAGTAGACACTTATTAATGTACAAAATATGAACATGTGTGTAATGATCGACGAACACGCGAATCTCAAGTACGTTAATTAGCTCAGTTGTAGATAATATATCAGTAAATAGAATGTATGGGATGAGGGCACCTAATGCATTTACAGGACTAACTCGACAATAGGTTTCAAATATCTACGTGAAAGTATTAAAGTACGGTCGCAGATAATTTGTGCAGCAGTGTGCTTGTAAAACTTTTAGTGGATAATTTGTAAGGGTTATAGTTTATAGTTTTTGGTGTGCCTCGAATGGTATATAATGTATACATATATATATAGAAAGAGGTCGACGGCGCCATAGGATTTAAAACAAATGGACTGTGTTCGGAGAGAGAATAAATGAACGCAAAATGAAAAAGATTGATGAACATTTCAAGCTTCCTGTATAACTTAATTGTATACCTAAGCCTCCTGTATAATTTAATTATATGGCGTATCGTTGGTATAAAATTAGAGGAACATATTATACCATATGCTACTTTTTCATGGGAAAATAATCGAATTTCGCTCCGAATTGTTTTTTGTTATCAATAGTTTATCGTTGCGTACAAATATAAATTAAGAAACTTTATGTATTCTATCTTCCAAACTTCCCACCTATAATAGTAGCACACCTGTCCCTAGTATCAGCTCTTTTTTTTGTTGTCGTTTTCGGGGTGTACGCATGTTAGGTTTTATTATTAGGTATGACATTGTTTTTTGTTATTTAAATATTTTTTATCATGAAGTTTTTATCAACGGGTGTAAGATTTACAATGATACGAAAAGTTATTAACTATCGATAAATTTAATGAGAAATATTGTATTATGTATATTTTCGTAATTTAAAATTAAATAATTCCACCGCGCTGTGTATACGAGAACGTTAAAAACATTTGTTGCCAACATTATTTTGTGTAATTATTTTATAACATTTGTTTTTTATATTATCATAATAGTTAAGTGCTCGAATTGAATGATGGGAGGAGGAGACAGAACTATTATTACTTATTCCATAGCTGTTTTATAAAGCGTACCTACTCCTAAATATTTTATTTAATACAAACCCATGTACGCTGTAGGAACGAAGCGTCAGTTTGTACTTGCACATAAAAAAAGCAGCATCTGTTAATAACTGTTATCAAAAATTAAAATTTTCTTTTTTATTAAACATTTTTAAAAATTCTCTCACTATTTCTCTTGAATAAAATGTCAGTAGGTAATTGTTATTAACTGTAGTATAAAAGTATTACCAATTTGTATTATAAATCAAAGAAATATAAATAATAAATATGTACATTCACTATATTTTAGAATTTTAAATAATAAAATAAAACTTAATTTAATATAGATACGAATATATACAAATTTCGTTACCATAAAATAATTTATCTACGATATTCAACGTTGGAATTGCTGTAAAAAAAACGTGTAAGTCATACTTTAAACTAAATGATAAAAATGAAATTATAGAACGTGCAAATGATTATAATTTATAATCATATCAAAGATTCTGCTGAACTATTTAATAGACAACAACTGAGTATTAATTTAAAGCGAAAGGTTGTAGAAGAACTTTACGATAAACCATCCAAACTTATTCATAGAGCTTTATCAAAAGATATTTTTACAATGACAACTTATGATTTAACCTTAATCTGTAATAATATATATTTAACGGAATTACATAATGTTTTTATGAAAGAAAATATACAAACTAACCATGATGAAAATTTTATATTAGTGGATGATATCAAAAATAATATTCTAATTTTTTCAATCATTACTAATTTAAAATTTTTGAGTAAAGTTGTTCAATATTTGTTGACGAAACTTTTAAGAGTTGTCCAAAATTGTTTACATAATTTTTTAAAATCCATAGCCTGAAAAACAACAATTATATACCACTGGTATTTTTTTACTTCCTAGTAAAAATATACAAAAGCATTTACATTTAAGTTTGTATATAATTGAAAAGAAAATAATATTTTTATGTTGGGATGCAATTCGTGTAATGGTTAAATATCGTCGGGACGCAATTCATGTGGAAAATGGATTTTGGGACGCAATTCATGTTCACCGAATCATCGGTATGAGCCGATATTAAATATCAAAAATCGGTTATTTGTTTTTTTTAAACCGATATCAAACCTGATAATTTTCAAAAAGATAGGTGGTCAATTTAATAAACAATAAACACGTTACTAACTTCATATAATATGTTGTATATATAATATATATATTATAATTAAAATACTCGTATATCGGTAAAAATCGGATATAGGATTTTGGTATATAAATCTAGTTCGGCGCCCAAGCGACTTTTTGAATTTTTTTTTCAAAATGTTTGGTTTTACTTGTACATTAAGAATAAAAAAAAATCAAGGCGGATGAATTTCCTTTTGAAGTTATGAGGGAAAACTTCATAAAGTTCGGGTTTTCCGTTTCGCGAATTTCGAAGTCGGAACTTAATATTTTCAAAATATATGTTTTTTAATGCTTAATCTATTAGTATAATCAAAACTTACTTATCATACTTACTTTTATAGTTTTTGTACAGAAACCTTGAAAAATAGCATTTTTGGAATTCATCCAAAATGTGGTCAAAAATTGACATTTTTTATTATTATTATTTTTAAATATTAAGGTTTTGATATCAAAGATTTTTCATTGAGGTCAGAATAAGGCTATCTGGTTTAGTTTTAGAGTTACAAGCGTTCAAACACGAAGTGTTAAGTTGCACTCACTCGGACAATTTTAATCAACAATCGATCTATCCAGCCAAGTCTCTATGTGCACCCAAAATAAGCTTTTTCAATTTTCCCTGTTACCTATCTGACGTGATTTTACAAAATAAATTGTGGGATATTTTTGATTAAAATTGTCTGAGTGAGTGCAACTTAACACTTCGTGTTTGAACGTTTTTAACTCTAAAACTAAGCCAGATAGCCTTATTCTGACCTCAATAAAAAAAACTTTGATATCAAAATCTCAATTATTAAAAATAATAATAATAAAAAAAATGTTAATTTTTGACCACATTTTGGATGAATTCCAAAAATACTATTTTTCAAGGTTTTTGTACAAAAACTATAAAAGTAAGTATGATAAGTAAGTTTTGATTATACTAATAGATTAAGCATTAAAAAACATATATTTTGAAAAAAAAACTAAAAAAATCGCGTGGGCGGTAAACTAGATTTGTTCCAGGATATTTTTAAGATATCGGATAATTTGAATATCGGCTCAAGGTTTCAAGCAAATATTGGATCGGTTAACGGTTTTATATCAGTAGCAAATATTTGAATATCGGACATTGGAAAAAAATCATATCGGATCACCATTAATTAATACCCAATAGCCACTTTTTTGTGTGGGTACCTCGTCCTTCGCTACAAACAACGGTTTTTTCATTCGGCGCCGGCGCCAACCGCTGCCTGCAGCGATTTGGCAGCGAAACCGTCGAGTCTTTAATATTGAATATTTAATGGGAAGGACTAGAAATATGGAATTTACGTACATTTCAGTAAATCGGGTACATTTTTTATTAGAAATAAAATAAACATAACAATATATAATACACATTTATCTATAGAAAAAAAAAATTAAAATTTTTGATGTTTTACCCTTCCATTTTGTTCATATCTGTAAGAAAGTAATTTTCTTTGATTTGGTCATAATAATTCAATCCCTTCACGTGTGATAAACTGGTTAAAAAATGGCAAAATATAGGAGGTTTTTTTTTGTCGTTTTCGAGTTTAATAAAAAAACTATTGCACATAGTTCAATAGTACAAGTTCAATGTACATACCAAATATAAATAAAAAAAGAACAGCATAGAGTATATTTTTTTAAAGTTATTTGAATAAAATAATTATTTTAATTTTTAGCCTTAGGAAAAAAAAATAAATATGAATTGCATAATATTATAATAAATCAGGGGTGGCTCGTGCGTAGGTATGCAAGTGCAAACGCACCACACGCCATTTTATTAAAATTATATTTTTTTATTTTTTTTAGAACCTAATAGTTATAAACTGTTAATTTAGAATATTTGGATGCTATTAAAAAAACCGATTGAAATATATTTTTCGGTAAAGAACTACTAATATCGGTGCCAATATACCAATCAGTGCGCAACACTGTGACAGCATCTGTATAAAATACGTATGGTTGACGAATGGGGGATCGAGAAATAAAGTTTCAAAATTTAAAATTTTAATATGCTAGGTTAGGAACATATTTCAACTCGGTACACAAAATTAATGGCATTAAAAAATTTAACATCGTTTGAATTTGTTTTACCATAAGTTGCTGGTTTAATAACAGAAAGAATGCCAATTTCCACGAAATTCACTTAATATTACATGTATAGACAAAGAAGTATCTAACTAAATGTTATTAAGCTTGTAAACAAATTTAAAATAAGGGGCTACTTGATCTTAAGAACAACAAAACAATGTTGGTAAAATTTACGTTTACCCGTAAAATTTACTGAGCTCACATGCTCACATTTCTAGGAAGAGCCACACTGCGGTTTGATCCAACAATTTTTAGTAATGTTATCAATATTATTATTACTTTTTTTTTTTTAAGCATAAATATAAATATTTGTGTTTATTTCGTGTTATAAATTTGAAATTATGTATACACAATAATCGTCATCGAAATGTATAAATCTAAATAGAAAAACATCAGTGCATATAGGATGTAAAAATACTATGACTAGAGATTTGAAAAGAACGACTTGACATCTTAGGCTTCAATAATATATCGTTTTAATAATAAACTAACAATATTTAAATCCGTTTCTTTATAAACTATAAACAAACCACTGATATTATATCAGATGTTATGGTATCAGTTAATAAGATTGAAGATTTAGTGGATGCGAAACCTGTTAGGATAGATGCAGAGACCATCAAATACGAATTTATTTTCAAATCTTTGTCTATAAGGTTTTTACGTGTTAAGTAGGTATATATACCATATGCTTTCATGTTTATTTTGATAGGATTATGATTTTTTCGATGCCGATCATTGAGTATTAATAATTTGTAATATGAATGAATCATATTGATTTATTATAAGTTTATAATAAATTATAATATTGAATCATGTTATAATGAACACAAATATGTATATTTTGAAAAAAAAAAAAATGAAAATAGCATTGATAATGTTATTTAAAATCGTTGAATCGAACCGTAGTGTGGTCTTTCCCATTCAAAACAATGCGTTTTCAATATGAACAGTTCAATGGTTTTGCTGCTTAACCGCTGAAAAAACCTTCGCAATAAAACCGTTCGTCCCAGCGGCGAGAAGAATGCATGCGACGATGGAAAACATTTCAAAGGCCATTTAACTATTTAACCCTTATTAATACTATGGCTTCGCTTTTTATTTTACGTGTTACATATTCAGTTTACTTTTTTATACTTTTGTTACAGAGAAATCGATTATTCAATTTACATACTCTCTGATAGTGATCTGCTATGTAACAATATGATAGTTTCTAAACTAAAACCGTGTTCCCATATTTCGAGCACTGCATAATTATAACAGATACCTACCTACGGGATTGTGTGATACGTTAAAAAAATAAAACGTAAATCGAGAGAAAGCTGAATAACAAAACGTAATACCGCGGTATAATGCATATTTTATTTGATAATTACCCGTGAACGGTTATAAAAGGTAGGTAGGTAAACGTTTTCGGCTGGGCGAAAAGCACACGTTTGATGGTTACACAGAGCATAGACAAAACCTAAATACACTAAATAAATAACCGTGGTAGTATATTGATAGCGGCCGGTTTGTTAAAAAATATATACATAGAAAATCCGTATAATCCGTAGGCACACACCAGAGCTGAAAATAGGAAAAAATAAATATATCTTTCGTTTTGCAGCGTTGGTCGTTTTCAGTCTATAATACTTAAGTACACTATAGAGAGTAATATTTTTTAGAGTAGATTTTGATTTCCAACTGAAATNATCTGCCTCCGCACAATTGCTAAAGCCCCTTGGTACGTCACAAATCTTGCTCTTCACAACGACCTCCAAATCCCTACCATCAAACGAACAGCTATAAAATATTATCTTCGACTCCACTCCAATATGGAACATCATTCAAATACCCTCATTGCTCAACTTCATACCAATGCTCTTCCGGACATCCAAGACAGACGCCTCAAACGTGAATGGCCCAGAGATCTTCTCAACGCACATATAGCATAACATGTTTAATACACAACCCCCCTAAATTAACTTCCACGTAGAAATTTCTAATGTAAAATTTCTACTCACTGTCTTTTTTCACCGCCTCCTTTTAATTATTTTCAGATTTACTTATTGTACCATTATGTATAGATTGTAAATTACACAAATAAACGATTTAAAAAAAAAAAAAAAAATCTCTGATTCGAAAAAAGATTAATTTTCTACAAATATTTTACTATAGAAGGGTGCGTGCTACTTTTTGGGGCATGCATTCAGTGTAAGACGTACCAAAATTTGTATACGAAATTTATTATAATTAATAGTGGTCTCTTTTCGAACGCGTGTTGGAAAATCAAAAGTCGACTGGTCGCGAAATTCTATTAATGTATTTATAAATGTATACATATAATATAAGAATAGATTAATGATTGTTGTGAAAAAATAAAAAAATAAAATAAAATTTACTCGAAATATAGTCGTAGGTGGTATTTCTTGGTAGATGTAGACGTCATCGGTTTTTTTTTTTTAGGAAAAACGATATTCGTTTTTCCACCCGTTATAAATTATTGTTTTGAACATAATTTTGGATACCGTTTTCTTTATTTCGATTTTGTAAAGTAAACGAAAAAAAATAATATTATTAAAATATATTTACGAGAGAGTTATGTATAACCATCGAAAAAAAGAATATCGTTTTACATCTATACAGTTTGGCGGAAAAACAGAAAGATCAGACACCAGTAAAATATCCGGTTGGAGATAAAAATAATCGTCCTGCAATATAATATCAGCGTACCTAAAGTCTTTTATAGATTTTTCACTATTTGTTCGCACCAAGTGTACATTATATATGATATATTACACATATACGAGTATGTGTTCACTATGTATAGGTATACACGCGGACCGGAGAAAACGTGAGTCGATTTTTTTATTCGTACAACCGTATACCGTATACCCAGTATACTTACCGCTCTTATTATATATATAAATAATAGACAAGAATTATTTTATTTAACATCAGCGCATCGTATCCGTGATGTTTTATTCGATTAACCTTTATTTTAGATCAAATAAAATATAAAGGTATCTTCTCGGGACGAGAAAAAATATACCTATACAAAACGTTGGAAAATGCTTATAAAAATGGTACTTGCAGTGCGCTGTATATTTCAATATTATTAATAATTGTAGTCGTGGTCCTTTTTTTTCTTTTGATATTTTTGGATTCCGCTCTCCCTTCATTTCTCGATTTATTTAACTTAATATTATGTTTATCTATAAATCTTCGAGTGATTTTATTTTATTTTTATTAAACATATCAAAAAAAAAAAAAACGACGATTACTAAATTTTTTCTCCATGACATTATTAATTAATTAATTTAGAAATATTTCACGTTCCTTACGTGTTAGTCGAACGTAAACAATTAAGTAGACATTATATTATTATTTATCTTCTAATTACTTCGGGGAACAAACGTGACCAATTTAAATATAATATTTAATTCATAATTTGAATATATTATTAAATGAATTTTGGGTGAAAATCTATAGAAAAACAGGACACGATTTTAAACACTTTTTTTAACTGTATAGAATAATTTGAAAGTTTTACGCGTGAACAATTTTCGTACCTATATTATAATAATAATAGTCTGATAGTTGACAAAAGGTCGGACCGGCAAATGTATAATTTTTGCAAAATCCAATAATTATGTCAACTTTTCAGTCTAAAGATGAATTTTAAAATATGATTTTATTTTGCACATGCAGACATAATTTAACATGATGGGTATATAAAAGTAACTAAAGGCACTAAAGGCTAAAACATTAAAGCTGCAAGTCGCAGGATTGGTAAATAATTTTATTTTGCAAATAAACGAATCTGCAAATTGCTTTTTTCGACGAAATGCGAATAACTCTTTTAAAACGACTAAAACGTGAATAATTTAAGTTATTTTTTTGGATATAACTGAGTTAAAAATATAAAAGTTCAATACGGTTAAAACTATTCCTCAACATACGAGTATAATACATATAAGTCACATATAAAATTATTATTTGATACAATGTAACTTTTTTAAAATCGCATTAAAACTAATGGAATGGAATCCGAACGCGTTTAGTTTTATTTATATCTTTATAACTTTTCACCCGATTTAGATATTATTTTAATAGTTTAAGAGCTACAAAAAAAAACTGAAAAAAAATGTAAAAAAAAAAAATAAAATAAAACTACTACCGAAAATATTATATTCTGGACTTTTTTTTTTTGGTTTTAAATCCGTAAAGTTCCAGTTATTCTTATATACATGTATCTTTAAAGTTATTTTTTAAGTAATACATTTTATATTCTCTATGTTAACATCATCAACTTCAGAAATAGTTTCTGGTAGAAAATGTCTAGTCGTAGAAATGTATATTACATTTGAAAAAAAAATTTGTTTTGCCACTCCTGAAAAAGTTGCTTTTGGATGATTATATACCAACGATATGGCATACGATAAAGTTATAAAGAAGGCTTGATATATTCATCGATTTTTTTTGTATTGCGTTCATTTATTCTCTCTCCGAGTGCAGTCCATTTGTTTTGAATCCGATGGCGCCGTCGATCTCTTTCTTAACTATTCTATACATATATTCTATATATATTCTATATATATATATATACATTATTTACCATTCGAGGCACACCAAAACTATAAACTAAAACCCTTACAAATTATCCTTTAAAAGTTTTACATCACATTGCTGCACAAATTATCTGCAACCGTACTTTAATACTTTCACGTAGATGTTTGAAACTTATTGTAGAGTTAGTCCTACAAACATTAGGTGCCCTTCGTCCCATATAGTCGATTTACTGATATTTTATCTACAACTGGGCTAGTTAACGTACTTGAGATTCGTGTGTTCATCGATCGTTATACACATTTTCATATTTTTTATATTAATATGTATCTACTGCAACACTTATTAATTTACACTTATTCTATTGATTTGGAAATATATTATCGTTTATGTATGATTTAGCTTATTAATTATATATGTTCCCAAAAACGTTGCATAATAACTCGACTAATTTCAAATGTCACGATAAACATTTTTAAAATGTAAAATTAATTAAAGAATAAAAAAAGTTGTGGTGAGCCTATATAATTTTTTTCCGATATTTAAATATTTGATATTTCTAAACATTCATGACAGAAATATTTTGTGGTTGACCCGTTTTTCAAATTTTTAACAAAATGAGAATGTAATGGTATTGTTTTGATGTTTGATTTTTTTTTTTATAATTTGTTTATTTTTGAAAAATTTTTTTACCAGAAATCTTGCTCTAACTATCAACTTCATAATACTCATTTTTTAAAGGAGATAACTGCAATAGGCAGTGGCCTATAATCATTTTTTTAAATTTAAAATTTAAGGATCAAATACAAAAATGTCTTGTATTTTATGCTGCAGCTTTATGAGCTAATGCAAATGCATATAATAGTAAGCTGTAAGCCAAATCGCAATAAAAGCGTAAACGCAATGATCTTTTATACCTAATGTCTACACCGCAAAGTTTTTACTTAATAAAAGAATGCAATGAAGACTGTTCGCCTCATATTACATGACGTGTACGAGAGCTGTGGACTAAAAGTGTTTCGAATACAAACATAATTAAAACTCCCTTAGGTTGTGTAAAGTAAGCATTTCGAAGTTCTAAAGTTAGATTATGACAGTACGTCATGCATGCATATAGGTATAGCCGTATAGGTACTTACCACCGGTATAAAATGTATGTAACTTAAAACGCTTACACACATATCAATATATATATATATATATTACATTGTATTCGACTGAGAACATTATGTGCTGATTACAAAATGTAATTCAAAGTTGAGAACATTAAATTTTGTTGTAATAATATGAATGTACATATGTGTTTTCAAGTATATTATCCTTTATGTAGAGGGTGATCAATTCTCGATAAGACATTTATTATCTCGAAAAATATTCATTTTTTTTGGACAACTTATGAAAGAACTAGTTTTAAAATGTTACATCACATTTATTTGCTGTAAACTTTATTTTTGGGGGTTATATGATTTGAATTTAAAAATAAATTTCAATATCAAAATGTATTTTAACAAAAACTTCATCTATTTATGGAATTTTTAATATAGTATACAACATCGGTATCACACTAGTATAATGTACTTATTATATTATGTGTACCTTTTAGTTATACCAAATTAATGGTATTAATGTATCTATCCATTCTAACCTAATCTATCCTATATTATACTACACCAATTTAATCCGGATTAATTCAAATACCGGATTTAACAAAATATAACAATTCGTATAATTCGGGTGATTACAAAATTCAATATTACTAATTTAAAATTAAAATTAATAATACCAATAATTTAAAATTACAATAAATAATTATTATTTACTCATAATTCACTAATTATATCCAATTATGCTAAACATTAAATAACTTAGTGTATCTTACTTTCTCAAATTCCTACGTACAATAGTGTCATCAGTACATCAGCAGTATCAGCTCTTTTTTTTTAATGTTAAAGTACAATAGCTCATTTGCACCGCTTATACAATTTCATAAAAAAAAAAAAATATATATAACAATATCACTGAAAAATTACATAGAAATGCTAAAGAATATTGAATACTACCACCGTATTCCTTATAATATTAATAATATTTCAATTTTTAAACAATTTGAGATAACTTTTTCTATTTATACTTATATTTAATAATGCCTAAGACTTATTTATTCGAACATATCAATATTAATTTAAGTGTTATCGATAATTAAATACTTGACTTTGTTCTAAAACAAGAGGTTTTTAATGTCTATGTTTATTTATGAACACTATATATTTATACTTTATTTATAAATGAGTATAAAATATGTGTATCCCTTGTTATCATTAAACTTAAAAAAAAATTACTATTAACTTAACTTTTATATGATAATAATATATTTTTCAATTAAACTTTTTGATAGGTAGGTAATATTCTGTATGTCTACCTGCCTGTGCGCATAATAATTTTTTTTAAAAGGAGCAGGAAAGTATATTATTTATGAAAAAATAACAAAAAAGACCGATATACTTTGCACCATAGGCAACTATAGGTTTCTGTTGTAGATGGGAAATTGGAAAGGTATCTTCAGGTTTTTCCAATAGGGTGTGCTAAAATAAAAAAAGCTATATTTTAGTTAAAAATAAGTTAAATCATTAAACATTAAAAACATTTTAAAAAAATTATGGAAGATGCCCCATAAAATATGTATATTCGATATCTTGAAAAGTATTAATTTTTTTCGGAATTATTTTGATTTAGTATGTATAATGTATATTAAAACTAATAGTACCCACAACAAATTACAATACGAACGGAAAAAGTAAAATAGTATAATTGTAGTCAAGGTTTTCTAGAATACAATAAAAAATTAAACCAGCAATATATCATTGTTTTTTTTTTTATTTTTCAGAAGAGTTATTATGAACCTTGAAAAAATATTTTTAGTGAAGTATCACTAGAAATTCCGCATTTTTTAAGGTACCTACTACGTGAATACATCGGGGATTTTTTACTTAACTGGAAAAGTGGTTTCCAACGAAAAAAAACAATTCTTAGTAAAATTACTAATATTAAATAATTACATTGGCGACTATATAAACACTTAACCTTTAGATGTCCTTTCCAGGGAACATTTTAGCAAACTTTTATATTATTAATAAATGTTTGAAAAAAAATCTTATTCGTTATTAAAATTATTTAAATTGAGTAAGCATATATCTAAGAAAAAAATAATGAATAAAAAAAACCACCCATGTTTCTTTAATAAATAAATGAAATTCCAATTCGTCCCTTCACAGATCCGTTACCGACGAATTCTAAAAAAGTGAACCAAATCAAAGGGACGAGTTTCTTTGAACTCGTTCATTGCTAGCACTGATATACTGACAGAAATCTATTAATTTGAAAAATCTAAATTCGGTACAGCGTTTGTAAAATGATACTGTAATATATTGTAATGAATTGTTGTACGATGTGCTTTATTATTCTATACCTACGTGGTACTCGAAAATGGTAGCGGGATATTATTCCAGCGATTCCGACGCTCGTGTTGGCCGTTTGCATTGTGCTTTTGGAGTATGATTAATACAATATTATTATAATTTATGGTATGATGCATACCTATGCTATTATTATTATTATTATTTTGAAAACGGTTTTAGCTCGCTCGCACGACGGGATTCTGTCGTAAATTCAGCGGCGTTTAATAGTTTCAGTATCGAAATATCCGCGATACTGGATAATGATATTAATATCATTATAGAATTATTGTTTTATGAACAATATTACTTCAGCATCAATCTATATTTTTGATAAAAACACGCGATTATTACACTTTGTATTATAACATTATAGAAAAAAAAAGTTAACACGTCAAATACCTTATAAATTTCTCGCGATAAAAACGCATTGCGTATATTATATTGCGTACACATCGCATTACGTAATATAGGTAATACAGCGTGGTCAATTTTTTGTCTTTATCACGATTTATCGATTTTCTCGGAGGATTTCAAGCA
Source organism: Cinara cedri (assembly GCA_902439185.1). Classification (NCBI taxonomy): domain Eukaryota; kingdom Metazoa; phylum Arthropoda; class Insecta; order Hemiptera; family Aphididae; genus Cinara; species Cinara cedri. The sequence continues at coordinate 523,038 of CABPRJ010001894.1, forward strand.
AATTTGATTTCCGGCTTTTTTTTCACTCAACTATTATGATGAAATATTGTCTAAGCATATTTTTTTAAGACTAGTTTTATCTTTTTCCCCGTGAGATTATCAAATTGTCGAACGGTAGGCAACTGTTTAAATATTATTGGAACTTATAATACCTAAATAATATTATAATATTATCAGAAATATTTATGAGTATGTTTGTCTATCGTCTGTGTTGAAAAATGGAGGCTGTTAAAATATTGTGACACCGGAAAAAAAACGACCAAAAAACGGAACTATTTATAGGCAATAAAGGATTTGTTTATTTTATAACTGTTATATAGTAGACGACGAATTTGAATTAAACAAAACAATGATAATATATTTTGTTTTTTTTTCATCTAAATCGACGCGCTCGGTCTCGATAAAGGCGGCGTTTGGGTACTGGCACGCCCTGCAGTATCAGCTCCTTTATTATACAGAGTTTAACAGGACTATTTGACATTTTCACATTTTAGTTACATGTAAAAAGTCTTCTTTGTTGCATTTTTAATCTAGTTGATGACCATAAAAGTTGTGTTTTGATTTTCTTTATAATTTATTTAAAAATTTAGTTAAAAAATAACCGAAAAAAAGTAAAAAGAACGAGAAAATTTACAAAAATAATGTTTTTATTATTTTCAATTTCGTTTTTTTTTTTTGTAATTCAGTTAAAAATAATAGTAGAGTCTCAACATTTTGATTCAAATTTTTCCTTTTCTAGACGTGGCAAATTTTTAAAATGTTTGAGCTATTTATAGACATTTAAATTTTGCGAGTTTTTTATGTAATTTTTATTTGGTAGTTATTCAGTGGAAATATTGTTGAATAAACAAGAATGTTTAAAAATTTAATAGGAAGTTCATTAAAAAATTTACTTAGTGGTCAAAAAAAAATTCGAATATAAAACTTGTGTGTTAATGATAATCGTAAATTTGAAGGCCTTTCAAAACATGTACAACCGAACTTTGCTTCAAATCGTTTTTATCGTCACTTCAAAAATATAAATACATAAATGTATACAGTTTTTTAATACATTCTAACTTCTCAAATTCTTACCTAGTTTAGTAACATATCCGTTTTCAGTATAAGCTGTTTTTCTTCTTTATTTGAACTAAATTTATTAATATATTATAGTTTTTGATGTACAATAAAGATCCGATCGGCCACGGCAGTAAGATGTTTTAATGACAGACAAATTTTTCTTATATGTGACGTGTGTGAATATTATTTGTATGGATGTTATAGGTACTTTACGCTAAAGAAGTATAATATTGCATATTGTTTGAGACTTTTTTATTTTATATTTATTTATAATGTTAACAAAAAAACCGTAACCGATATTAATCGGTTGTTATATCGTCAAAGAAAATATTTTTAATATCCAAAACTCTATTAATTTCCATTCTCGTTTGAGAACAATTTAGTCAAGTTCATAAATTCGGTTCGAGCGATGTATTTATATTTATTTAAGATCATAAATAAACAATATATGACGAGTGTGCACTCACGAGTGTGTGAGAAATATATAACTTTTAGCGCACGCCATTAATCTTTGTCTGCTTGTGAGCTGACGATATATTTGAATCTTCGAGGATTTTTTAACGATACATTTCAATAAAATAATAATAATAAATACCAGAAAAAAAGCTAAGGACGATTAAAATAAAATATGGGGCGCAATATGTGACACTGTGTATCAATATAACTGCAAATCAAAAGCGTGAAGATAAAAAATTAATTCAGAACTTGAAATGGGTGAACGAAAGTGAAGGAGATATGGCTAGAGGGGTGCCTAAAAATAGTTCAACAATTGTCAGAATATTATTAGTACGTTTAGAAAAGACTAATAAGTATTTTGTCAACATTTTATGCGTCTATGATTTTCAATCGAATTGAAATAAAAGACAAATTCGAAAATCTTTCATCAAAACCTTTAATACCGTAAACATTCTACGTTTTTATCCAGTTTTTCCCAGTTATTAAGAAAATAAAAAAAAAACATTCTTATGCACCAACTAGACAACATTTTTCTCCGTAAAAAGTACTACACATGAAATTAGAAGTAATATTTCAGGTAAAAAAACAAAATAATGAAAGTTCTACTGTCATAAATTTGTCTTTTTTTTCCTATACGCTTTTTTCCAGGTATAATAAAAACTATAACAAAATATTTTATTCAATATACCAACTAGATCCAAAATAATACAAAAAAGCACTCTTGATGTTTGATTAGAACAATATTCTCGGTAGAAAAGTTGTTTACAGACATAAAAAATAAATAAAAAATTCGCACACATCTTTATAATTAATCAATAGATATTGTTCATTGTGTTCACAGTCTAAAATTAATATTAATTTACCGGCCATAGAATGTGAAAAGTTTCGAGTACTCCATATATTATATGAAACGCTTAATATAGAAAGATAGTACTTGTTCTTACTTATAAATGTTTTGAGAAAGACAAACATACTTAATTTAAAAAAAACAAAAAAAATGATAATTAAATTTAGGTGCTTAAGGAGTTTATTATTATTTCTGACAACATTTGAACATACGTTATTTCTGAATTTATAGTGATTCTTACAATAAACTCGTCTGGAAACTGATGAACGGTGAAAAAGTAATGCGAATTTGGTCATCTGGTCGAAGTCGTCTTGGCCGTTTTGTTCGAGCTTAAAATTATAATAATATACGATCTTGTCACCACGATTAAATCGAATACGACACGCGTCACAATAATAATAATAATATTATGTCGAACGTCTATAGAAAAAAAATATTTTTGTTTTACGGCCCGTGTAGCCAGACCGTGGGTATTTATAATCATCTCGTATAATATCTGTTTCTGTATTTGATCTATCGGTCGAGTTTACGATCGGCCGTCAACGACGCGATATAATAATAATCATACATCCGTAATATGTTTTTTAATAGTAATAATTTTATTTTTTTTATCATATACGCTTCTTACCGTTAGATCGTAACAAAACATTATTATATTACGTAAGCGTTATCGTAATTCGTGATGCGATTCTATATATATATATATATATATACAATATAGAGAGAGACATACCTATACCTATTTAAAAAAAAAAAAAAAATGTCATTATTTTAAACCGTTAAATTTTTTTTCCGCGTAAACTCAAACACCACGGCGACTGGTGTAGTTATTATAATTAACGGGACGTAGGTACTCTGGTCATAGACAAGAGATAATAAAAAACCACCGCGAATCGTGCAACTCGTACAGCTCGTGACCGCCGAACAAATGTCGTAAAATTAGATATATACTAGTAACTATAAGTAGTTATACTTCTAGTGGAATCAAATTTTAAAACGTACAGCTTTCGCGTTTCTATCGTCGTATTTATAATAATGTTTCGTTTTTCTACAAAAATGACGGGCTCATGTCCCGTGTATTGTCGAATTTCCCTTGATAATAGAGAATATTTCAGTAGCTATAATATGTGTGTCTGTTTATTCGTTATATATCTTTAGTTCAAGTCTTCTAGGAATGAAGGGGTTATGTTAATTTTTGTATATAGTTTTCAATGCAAACAAATACAATTTTGAAAATACATACACTAATTTACTACACACACTTACGTAATTTAAACCAATAAATAAAGGGGAATATTGCATAGACAAAATTATAAAAAAATTTCAAAAATTGATTTGAACCCATCTTTCCTGGGCTCAATGATGTATAATATTTATATTTTTTCGCCACTACTTTTGTACACTCTAGCGACCTAGGTGACCTAGCTCTCCCACAGGACTAAATGAGCTTAGACTAGGGATTTAGAGTTGTTTTAAATAATAGGTGGATTAAAATGATAATAAATTTAATTATGAATTCCACTAAGTTGTTGTGAAAGGGGGTTTATTTTTAGTATTGGTTACACCTACTAATCCCTAAAAACTAGAAGAACGATATGCTGTAACATTAAATGACGTTATCGAGGATGTAATTTTTGGGGATTTAAACTTTAAACCCTTGCTCTCAATGATAGCAAGAAGTTGTTTTTCTATGAATTAGTTTTAGTAAAACTGATTACGAATGACACGAATTTGTATAGGTTTTTGGGAGGATTTTTGTGCATTATGCGGAGACGTTTCAATTATAGAAATTCATTATCGTTAAACCGGGTCCATAAGATGATAATATAGTTACTAACGGGATGGTAGTTTTGGAATTCACAACTATTATAGTTATTAGGTACCTTTATCAGTAACTATATCATTATGTGAATAGGGTGATAGCAAATATCGAACTAGCAAGGAAATAACTATCACATTATTATACATAATGATAGTTAATTGTGACCATTGTAAGACCGTGATAGTGATAGTAGCATCATCACCATACGAATGTACATACTGTTGTTCTATTTTACTGTCGTGTTGCCCTTTTATAGACGTTTCTATCGAAATTCACATTACTATCACGTCTTATTCTTTCACCTATACTATCCTCGACTACATTATCGGTATTACGGACCAGGCATTAAGTAAATCAAATCAGACAAGTATATCGTCAGTTAAAAAAAAATATAATATACCGCATATAACGAACAGTTTATGTAGCTAGTAATGCATCTAGCTGTATGTCGGGTTATTGCGAATATTATATTACCTTACTATGAAAATAATTATATTATTAATTGTATTATATGGCGGGTGTATGTCGAAAATGATTTTTTTCATAACTAATATACGAAGTTTGTGTTTATACGTATAGTGGAGAATTTTAAATTAAAAATGTATCAAATTCGCATAGTAGATATTATAATTTCCATTATTATTATATCATTTAGCGCGTCAGTTTTAATAAGTGTAATCCGGCGTCCAGACGCAACTATACGCAATGCAATAAATATTATTAATAATAGTATATGTGATGTAGCTTCGTTTGAAATCCAATTCAATTTGCATTCGTTTGTGTCTATAGCTATAAAACAATATAATGACTAGGTATAATAAATATTTTGTTATTCTATAGACCTTAGCGGATTTGGCGGATTCAGTTGGATTTATTTAAGTTTATTATTATTATTTTAAATGCCAATAGCGAATTAGGCACACACACATGCACACACGCTCATATCGTCGGTTTAGAAACAGAGAAGCGTATCAACTAGGTATAAAATGTAACTTTTTCAGGATTGGCAAAAAACAAAATTGCGATTAGTTTATTTTTTTTACTATGCTGGGTGCGTTTTTAGAATCTAAATGGAGCGAAGAATGTATGGGTTTCATTATGATGAGTGCTTACTGCTTATGTTTTAGTTTTATCTTAAAAACCGAACAAATTTATGACGTTAATGATTTCATTATTTTCGATTTTTTTCTATCAAAAATCTTGCGCTAAAATTTAATCTTTCGTGTAAAATTTTTTACGAAAGGAAGCGTTAGATGGTGTGTGAGAAAGTCATTATAATTATAATTAGGAAAAAATGTCGGGAAAGTTTGCGGACATTACTGGTTTTAAAATTTTCAATTTTGTTTTTTATTGTAATTCAGTTAAACATTTTCTGGCGGTTTTTAAACTATTTTATTATAAAGGGCATTTGTCATTTATTATTGATTTATGAGGATAACATTGTTCTGACTGATCAGAAATGTTTGAAAATTTAACAAGAGGTTTATTCTAAGTTTTGTTTACTGGTAAAAGTAAAAAAAAGTTGAGCATAATATATTAATTTTTATTATAAGCGTTTTAATTTAATATTTTGACAAAAATCGTAAGAACTATCATGGCTTTTTAAAACATGTTTATCTTCGTTTAGAATTGTATTTCGTCATTTTTCAGAAATTAATTATCGTTGTGTGCAGATATACATCAAATAATCGTATGTACACTACCTTCCCGACTTTCTACTTACGACAATGGCACACCTATTAGCAGTGTTAGCTCTTTTATTAAAAATATTATATATTTATATATTTTACCGTAATGGAATTGTTCAATTGTAATTTCTTGAGACGTAGTGTAGGTACTTACTATAATATTATTATGCTTAAGAGGTTTAATTGAAGTCCGCTGTGATGGTCATGAAAATCAAATTGAAACAAATCGACTACCTATATAAACATTGAACAAGTTTATATGCTTACTTTTTACACACACGGCAAAGCGAATACATATGTGTGTTTCACTGTCGAAATTGAAGAATAAAAAAAGCTTAACATTTTTATTTTTTACATGCGTGTGTGTGCAATAGTTTAATAGTACGTGATATGATTTTTGTCATTTGTACTAACAGTCCGTAATTATAATAATAATTTAATCACGTATATCTAGCTCGATTATATGAAGTCAATTTTCGAGATGAAACAAATAAATACGATAAATGTTAGATAGTTTGTAAATATTATGCTCATACATTTACGGGCTTGACAATAATATTACAAAAATAAAATTTATCTTAATCAGTAAAACAATATCGATAATATCAATCTAAAGATCAACAAGCAAATTATAGGAAGAGTAAAATACACATTTATTTTTCGATTTGTAAAAATGTTCTAAATTATTCGCACTGTACATTGAAATAGGTGGATGTTCAAAAGTACTTTATTAAAAAAAAAAATGTTTAGATTCCCAATATTTATTATCTAAAATTAAAAAAATAACTAATAACAACTGTTGATACATATCGGTTTTATTTACCTTGGTTACCTTTGAATACAATGGGATAAACACAGCGATTAATACTACTCCGATTTGATTTTGAGGTTTTTGATTTCAATGATTTTCAAGGGTACCCTGAGAAAACTTTAGTTCAAAATGGCAGCCATGAGTCGAAAAAGTTTGGTAAGCACTGCTGTATAGTGTCTTATGCACTTATATATAAATATAATTGGTTTATACAGAGTGTCCTGCAGTGTTACTTGAATGCTAATAACTTTGACAATGTTTATTTATATTTTCAATCGGGTTTTTCGTTAGGGGGACACAAATGTAGAGAAAAATTAAATACTTTTTTTTTTGTATTCCTCAGTCACTAAAAACAAATTAATGTAGGCAAATTCGACTCTAGTGACGAAGCTCTGCTGTTCATAGGTGTTTTTTTGTTTATTAATATTATCGTTTACTCTCATAACGACGATAATAATATTATTTTTGTTCCGTGTGTAGAGAAACAAATATAATAAAATATTCAGGAACTATTTTCATATTGTCGACCGTTTCTCTCGGCCCATATACTAGGTAACCTAAATTATACAATTTCGGCTCAGAATTATTATTATTGTCTCTTTTATACTGCACATATTATAATATTATAGTTTTACATCATGTCGTCATCGTGTAAATTACCTAACCGTAACACACACACACACACACACACATATATACATATATACGTATGCATATTATATTATGATATATATATTTATAAATGTAATATCGTGTATATGGATATTTGGTGGTGGAGGGGGAGGTACTACCATGGGTCCGAATTTGAATAATAATGTTAATGCAGGGACTGCGACGACGATGACGACGTTCAAATGGGTTGCGTAACTGGCGTTATTAGACTTAATGCGGTTGAGGGCCGAGCTCTAAAGGGCGGGGGGAGTGGAGAAGAGGTCGGTATATACCCGAGACTAGGTATATACCGTAAACCATCGCCGCAGTGTCGTTCCCTCGGTAAATCTAGTCTGACAAGGGCTCTTGTACATGACCCATCTCCCGTTTTCCACGTTTATACATATTATATTAGGTGCCTTGTGCCTACCTACCTCCTACTCGAAATACTTGGTTTATCCTATAAACCAGGCAATCTTGGCCACGTATGAGAATAGTATCTTTGTATACAGAGTGATCTGAATTTTATGTAATAGCAATTACTAGGAGAAAATTGCTGTAACATAAAATTCTGATCATTCTATATATAATATATGTATCATTCACAGCCACGGAGAGATTTTCCGACTAAATTTTAAATCTGAAGAGGTAGAAGTCAATAATTGATATGAAGCTTATTTAAGAGAGCTGAGGTGAACTGGTATCATATGTATAAAACATAGGTTGGTAAAGAAAAACAAATTTGGGGGATAGGATGTCCATTTTTTTCAGATCATTAAATATAAATATTTAACACTTCAATACATTATACTCATCAGCAGGGCTTGGAAGTAATAATACTAAAAAGGTAATTTGTACTCAGTTAATTTATTAAAATTTACTTAAAATCACCAAAATAAGAGCTTTAAGTAGCACTAAAAATTGGAAAATATGTTAAATACAATTTTCTCAAATTAAATCTGATTATAATGTAGTACGATAAGACTGACATGGTTTTAAAAACAATTAAACTATTAGAAAATAACAAAATTGTCCGATAAGATCGGCAATAACAACCGAATACGATAGCCTTTTTAGATAAATTTAGACATAATATTTGAAAAAAAAAAGCAAAATAGTTCTATAAATCATAAATATGCAAAAAATAGTAACAAAAATATACATGACATCACTTTTTTAAAGTATTCTGAAAAAGCTAGTGGTTTTTTTTGCTGACGATATCTTTCAGTGAGAACATAATGGAAATAAATTCATGAATAAATAAATAATATATAATATACAATAATATAATAATATAATAATTCATAACTAATATAATAATAATATATAATAGACTTTAACAGTTTAACGGGGTGAAAATTTAAATTTTTTATCAAGACATCAAAACCGTTGATCGTGGGCCGCAGCCATCTCATGACAAATGGGCCTATACTAAATTTTCTGATCTTTTGGTACCGAGTTTTGATTTTAAAATATTTTAAACTATAAATAATTTTATTTACATAAAAAAAAATTAAAACTAAAGAACATCAAATTTGTCAAGTGTAAACAACGTAAATGACACTAATATTTTTTGAAAATTTTACTACCTACACCTCTAGAAAGTGCTTATATTCGGTGAAAATTAAAATAACTGAATTACAATAAAAAAAAAACAGAATCGAAAATAACAGAAACCGTTACTCTGTATATATTCTTATTTTACTATAATTATTAAGAAATCTACAAGGGAAATCAAAAATATTAACCATGCAAAATTCGCTACCAGAAACCACTCCTGAAATTAATGATCGGAGCAAGAATTATTGAAGAAAAGTTGTCCACAGACAGAAAAAAAAAATCAAATCACGTATATTAAAAATAATACCTACATTCTTCGCTATGCTTAGAATTTAATATAATTGTAAAAAAAAAGGTCCTGTATGGCTGTATGACAAAATCGATAAAACGTAAATTTTCGTGATGCAAAATATAGTAAATCTGCATTTAGGTATGTCGTCATAAATCACACCAGTGCTGTTCAAAAAAAAGAACAAACAAATATTCTTATATATACTTGCTTGTAAATAATTCAATTTAAACCTTTGATTATTTATTATCTACTCGTTTGTATAATAACAACGTACAATTCTGCAAGCTGTGCAATGGGGTCGCTTATGATCGTACATTATGATTTATTTTTTTTAAACTATAGTATTTTTTTTCCGAAATCTGAATAGGTAAATAATATAATGTGTATAATATATTTAAATATATTTATATATCATAATGTTAGTAAATATATATGAATGTGTTCGTTGGTTTCATAATGTTAAAACAAACTGGAACGTTTTCTTTTTGTATTATTATTCAGTGTAATTTATGATTTTTAACAAAATTGTATCCGCATAACACCAAATAAAAATTTAAAAAACCTCAAAAATTCAAAATCTTTAAAAATAGCTTAATAAATAACAAATAGTACTCAGATTATTTAAAAAAAAGTTACTACATCTAGAAAGGGCTAATATAAGTATTCTGTAAAATTTGAATGGGCCAATTTTCGATATCTGATTATTCTTGTAGTTGTATGTGTTATTTTGTACAGCGTATACGAGATTTTACACAGAGGTAATAATACAAATTGTGTACCATATAGACGATGTAAATATTTTTATGATTAGTCTATATTTAATATTATTATATGTTTATATTGTTGTTATTATATAATTAGTTTGTTTGATAAAACAAACGATATCTCTTGGTGGGTAATTTATTTTATTATTCGCAGTAATAGTATTTATTCTACAAAATAAAAAAAATAGTCAAATTTTATATTAAAAAATAATATTATTTTATAGTTAAGAAGGTTAGATTACAATTATATATTATCAAATAGTACAGCAAATAATCGCTGTTAGTAATAAATTTTAATTTTTCTACGGACCTGATCAATTTACAGTATTTATTATGTATTTTGATTGTTTTAGTTTTGAAATTTAAAATATTATCGCTTACAAAAACCGAGTATTATTTTTTTAAATCCCCTACAGTTTACCCCTCCCCCCCTTTAAGATCCTTGTTGGTATTTTTGGTTTGAAGTTGCCAATTTAAAAATTTGTTTTCTATATTCACAACATGTATTTTCGAAAATTAAACTACTTTAAAATTAAACCTACTGATGATATTTTATTTCTATACATCATGTGTCAGTTTTATTTTTAGCGTATTTTTGTGTTATATTGGGGGTATAAGGGGTAACAAACAGGACCAATAATGTTAATACCCTTATTAGCTCTGTTCAACATAGGTTTTTGATTGTAATATTTAATCTGTTGTTTTCAGAATATATTTAACTAAATTTTCTGACACCCCATACTTTCCCAAATTTTTCACCTACAACAGTAGCTTACCCGTAGTGCAAAGTATGCCCGGGTTTTTTCTCCGAAATTATATTTATTTTTTTTTAGTTTTCTATACATTGCCCAATTACACGACTTAATTGAACGATACGCTTTTCGTCAAATAAATATAATGCAATTAACCATGTATTCGTAATTTAGGTATAAGCATTAAGCATAATAATATTATACCAAAGACAAATAATCCTTTTATACCCCTACGTAACCCGTATAAACCCACCAAAATATAGTTATACTATGAGGTTATGATATTACATGAGTTTGGAATGCTCTTGTTTGCATTAAATTATATACTCAATAAACATAAGCTCTAATCTGATTCGTACTATATATATATAATTATTATAATATTATTTACGTAATAATTCAGCAGTAAATTATCAATTAAATTTCGATGAAATATTAATCATTGTTGTTATGGGTATGCCAATATAACCTATACAATTTGTACTACAGGTACTTATTGTAAATTGAATAATAAAATGTGTGATATAATTATTTATTTTATGATGTGCTATATGTATCGATTTTACTACGAGGTGATTTTGTTGAGTATGTTAACCTTAAAATATTGTGTGTGTTTCTTATAGCCTTATAAAAGTATTAAAACATTTTTTTTTTTTATATAAGCATTTAAAGTTTAAATTTTAATGATAATCATAAAAATCATTGTATTTTGCGTATCAGATTTTCCAATTTACTCATGGAAAAGTGTTTTCCGTTACATATATCAGAAATTGCGGTATTTTGTTTTTTTTTGTTTCTTAGATAATATGTTAATTTACAAAGTATTCACTGACGATATACTGTACTCACCGTTATATTGTATTTTGTTAAAATATTATTGTTACGGCACATTATTGAATTTACATTGTTTTGTTTTACGTAAACAGAAATATTAATTAGTTACTTAATATTATTACGCGCACGCGTAAACGCTTGCGATCCGCTTCCCGACGAAAACTGAACTGTGAATGAGAGAACACTGATAAGAAGTACAATGTCCGATAATTTTCTACGAATGTTATTTAATACAAAGTGATTTCGTAAATGGCCGGGAGGGAAAACGAGAAAATAATTTATACTGACGGAAGTTAATCTATTAACAGTGTGAATGGCATGTTTGTGAAGTAGGTATTACACAAAGAAGTTCATACAAAAATGGTGACTGACGTGACGCATTGTCGAGCTTATAACCAGCATCTTGGCTAGGCCAAAACAATTTTATTCACAATAATTAAAATAACTCCACAATTTTTAGGACAATAGTCCAAAGATATACAAATTCTAAATATCACGTCTAGGAAAGGATAATATACCTAAGTATTTATTGTAGATTTCAGATCTCTACGATTAACAGACAGAAAAAAAAACATCATAATAAAAGCGATACATCATATTACACGTTATGCTCAAAATCTTAAAAAATATGCGCAATATGAACGAAACGGTTTAATATAAAGTTTATTGGCCGGAATCCAATGTATTATAAATACAATTATAATTCATTTGTTTTTTAACGTTTATATTTATTTTCTTATCAAAAACACTATATAAAAAAAAACTATAAAATCAAATAGGAGACAAGATGGGAACGATGTGACTAATTCTGTGTAAAATACCGGGCCTTCGTTTTTATCGATGAACTGATTTGGGCAATATTTTTTTGTTTTTCGCTCATAAACTAATTATTAACTACTTAATTTTTAATTTTTTTTTAAACCTTGATCATGAATTCACAACTTTAGTATTTAATATTTGAATTCATCTTCTATGAATCTTTTTTCGGAACTTTCTTGGTAGATGATTATTATTATTTTTTTAAATTGTTTATGTTTTGGATTTATAACCGTACCAATTAACTTAAATAAAATATATTAATATTATTATAAAATAAAATAGGGATATAAGCGTATTTTATGGGAACTGTAAAGTATAAAGTATAAAATAGGAAAAGTACGGGTTGTTACCCTAGTTGATAAATGGTGCCGTTGAAAATAGTACGCTCAAAACCGAATCGAATCTTATATTTTGTGCCATCGACAGGTCAATTTATGGCGTTCCGGTTAAATGTAATTTCGAACGAATTCGTTTACAACACATTTATCGATAAACTTTTGCGGGTTGTTATTTGTTTTTTCTTCCGCTTTAGAATGCAAATTCAATTTCAAAATTCAATGTATTTTTCAGGTTAACGTCAAATTGCATACTAAAATATTGATACCCTTATGAATTTATACCGTGGCGTGAGGTAAACGTGCAAAATACTTTTTGGTTTTTTTCTTTTTTCTTTTTGATATTGCGTGGTTGTAATAATATTACAGGTATACACAATATAATAAATGACGATACTTGATTATTCGGTGGTTTCTTTCGTTTTATACGAAAATATTTCAATTTTCTCTGTTATATTATTTTATTCGGCTTTTTGATTAAAACGCGATCGAACAGTTAATACGTTTTTTGCAGCGTTCTAAAAAAATCAAACATTATTAATATAATATCATATTATCACATATTCGTACAATGCATATTAAATCCGGGATAGCAACTGACGTTTAAATTGAAATTCACTCTTTTATAATAATAATATCGGTAAAGACGCCATCTCAGTTCCGTTGTAGTTAGTGGTTATTATCACCATAGTAATAAGACTATCATGTGGATATGATTCATGTTACAGTATTCGTGATAGTAACTATGAACTACCACAAATATGGCGTGGCGTCCATACAGATGTTACTATAGTAGAGTGAATTTCAACAAAAACGTCAATAAAAGTGCAAGTTTTATGACAGTAAAATAAGTAAAATAGAACGATAGTAGATATTCACATGATGTTACTATCATTCAGTATCACTACAGTATCACGATAGTAGATATTCACATGATGTTACTATCACTCAGTATCACTACAGTATCACGATAGTTACTATTAACTATTGTGTATGTATATAGCATGATGGTAACAATTGCTCTGTTTATATAATACTATCATCGTATAAATATCAATAGTCATTACCCATACATATACTCAGTGCTGGATCTAAGGGGTGAGATGAGCGGTGGTTGGGAGTGCTTTAATGGCAAGCATTTGAAAATTTAAATATTTTAATTTTATTTATTTAAAATAATTATAAAAATTGTATACCTTTATTAATTTACTAATTTATAATAATTATTAATAACTGTCAGTTGCTTTCTTAAATTTGTTTGATAAAATGTATATTATATATCTATTGATTGATATGGCTATATGCTATACATAGTATGTCTCATATTGTATGTATATAAAATACATTAACTAGTTTCTGAATCGGAGAATTTTAAAGAATATGTTGCGTTTTAGTTGAATGTTTAACAACGCAAGTTCTTTTGATATGTTAAACTCCTTTTATAAGAATGTTTGTGAGACGCGTACCCTAACACATCAGTAGTTTACCGAATATTGCTTACATAATCAGTTAATCTGGCATTGTGTGAATGAAGATTTATTAAATTAAAGTTAATAAAAACATATTTAGGGTCAACTATTGAAAAAAATCGATACAATCTCATTTTTAATAATATCATTGAAAAATAATATTGAAAAACAAATTAATTATCAGTATTGGATCAACAATTTTTCAATAAGCCAGACAAATTGAAATTTTAAAAATAATAATAATAATAGTTTCTAATTTATCTACTTTAAAGTATTACCTAGTAGAGTATCTTTTAGTGTTAGGTATTAATGTATTATAATAGATAATTTATGTGTTATAACCTTTTAAAGTTTAGACCGGAGGAGTAAGGAAGAATAAAACTAACAATTTATCATTTGAAAATAGATATTATGCAATTTATTACCCTTCCCTAGTCCTTCGGTCTAAACTTTAAACGGTTATTATAACTTATAAACTATAAATCTGATATTAGTGTTATGCATATTAAAATTTCTTGAAAAATATTTAATAATCAAATCTATGTTTAAGTAGGGCAATATATATATTGAAAAATATATGTATTTAATGTTACATAGTAATTATATTATACATATTTAGGTATATGGAGTGGGATTGAAAATATTAAAAATGGTTCTAAAATAAAGATTAAATGTTTCCATAATGATAAAAAAAAAAAAAAAAAAAAAAAAAAAAAAGGTTTTTACATTTCTCTATTTAGCAAGCGTGTGTGTTATTTGCGATTTCAATTTTATTTCTTTTCTCGAATTGTTTTATGAAATTTATTTTACACAATATTTATTTTTCGTTTAACAACCAAAGCTTTTAACTCACAAAAAACAAAAAAAAAGGTTTTTACATTTCTCTATTTAGCAAGTGTGTGTGTTATTTGCGATTTCAATTTTATTTCTTTTTTCCTATAGCTACTACAGAATTGAACTAGTTTACAAGTTTATAGAGTTTGATTGTTTGAATATAAAGTATTTTTCGGACGCTTCGAGAAGCAGAAGAGTAGAGGGGAATGTCAAATGCTCTATAAAAGTGCACTTAACCCTCATAAATCCCGTCATCATCCGAGCCTTCTGTCAAAATGTCTTGTAAAAATTTGGAATCTCTGATAAATGTTCGGTACCTTCATAAGAATGAAAACCTCTTTTCTATATTTTACCGATGAGTGTTGTTGAATTACGACGTATACGTACGTATATAGCAATAATTCTTCGTTTCCAAATTATTTAGTAGATCGAGATTATTATTTATTTGAATTGTATTGTATACATCAAACAAAGTTTTGAATGATGGCGATGTATTAAAGACGAGGAAAAAAATGTTGTATTATATTCGTACAAAACGAATATATTACATTATTATAGTTTTCGTACGATTAAAATAATAATAAAGTGCATAAATTATAGAAATATCAAATATCTATCATTTTTCATTGCAGGGGTGAGAAAAAAGAAAAAAAAATGGCCGCCGAAGACGTTATGATGTATGAATTTTCTGCATGGGGTAATTCTGTTCATATTATTATAATATATACATTATTATCATAAATGAATGTCAGCGCGAACAATGACTGCACGGCAGTTTAAAATGGCTGAAATTAATGATTCCACCACTGAAAGTGTTGTTAGGGTAAAATGTATGAAAAGTTTAACAAAATTAATAATAATTATAAAATCCGATAGGAATAGCGGGTTTTTTTTTTCTGATACTTATCTATTTTATAAGATTACGATTTAATATAATTATATACCTTCATAGATGCCACATTAATATTATGTTATTATATTATTATGAAAAAAAAAAAAAATTAAAAAAAAAGAAATATAAAAAGCAAGACATTGGTTTCATGGATAGGTCATTGTTTTGTAGGTGGAAAATTGGAATAGGATAGGTATAGAGTAATTATTTAGTTTGTAGCGCGCTCGGTGAACCGATAAGGAGATTCTATAATAGTATTAAACCTGTTTTAATAAAAAATACTCGTATTTAATTTATTTTAAATTCATAATACTATGTTTGACATGTTTAATTGTGGATATATCTTAGTAGAAATCTAATTTATTGACCACGACTTTACTAATCAAATTAAACCATTCAAATTTGGGTTTCTCGTTACCTGATTGTGCTAAAATTTGGAAAACACATTCGTTGTTCCAATATTTTTCGAGTTAAAACGGTTTAGTCTGTATCATACTAAAGTTTTAAACACTATTTTGTTATAAGTAATACGTTTTCAAAATAGTATGAAATCCATTTTGGGAAAAGGCTATATAAAATAAAATATATAAAATTATTCCAAGTAGGTAAGTGACTAATAATTTCACAAAAGAATATCAGATATTTTCTTTGGATTATGGAAAATAATTGTCAGTTATTTTATTTGATTAAACAGAAATGACGGACTTGTACCTAAACAAATATGTACTTTTATCTCATTTTAAAATATTTATATTTATTTTATTGTTGAGCATTAATCATTTCATCCCAGTAACTAGTAATTTGCTCTTATCATTATCTAGATGTTACACAATTTATCACTCTATGTTTGGTGAGGGCTAAAAACTAATAGGGAAAATGGACAAATTTACGACAGTTCAATTTTATTATTTATGATTGTTTCAATTTTTATTTTTCGATAAGAAATTGGCTCCATATTTCAAAAGTATTATCTAAGAAAAGTTTTGTTTAGTTGAAGTGGAAGAATTTTATTATTTTTTTTCGTGTATTTTTCTTAATAATGGAGAAATCGAGAAAAACAATAGAAACGGGATTGATTACAGCAAATAATGGTTTCATTATTTTCGATTTTGTTTTTTTTTTGTTGTAATTCAGTAAAAAAAAACTCGTAGAGACCTGAAATGTTTACGAAATACTTATACTCGTATTAGCATTTTGTATGTATCGTAACTTCACAACTTTCTGACTACTACAATACCACACCTATCAGAAGCTTTTTTTTTTTTAAATTCGGAGTGTAGTGAGGGATCTATTGGTTTTCTATGATGTGTGTTTTACTTCTGTGTATTTTTTTTTGCCTGTAAACCACTTCTCTACCAAAAATCTTGCTCTGATGTATCAAGTATAGTATATTTTTTGAAAAGAAATTTTATCTAGTTGGTGCATCGACAAGGTCATTTGGAATTTTTCTAGGGGTTTCCATAATAATTAGGAAAACCGGAAAATGACAAAAAATGGATAACAAATGAAATTACATGCATTTTATGTCATTTTATGAGTTTTCTTTTGATAAAAATATAATAATTTATAATTCAGTTTAAAATATACATGTAATCTTGACATTTTGACAGAAAACTTTTATTTGCTTTAAAAGATGTGGTAAAATTTTCAAAACATTAAAGACATTTTTGAGCTTTTTATAGATATTTTGATTTTGTGAGTTTTTCAAAGAAATGTTTTTTTGGTAGGTACTTTATGGATAAAATTGTTAGAGTATATAAAAACGTTTACTTTGACAGAAGATTCATTATAATTCTTACCTAATAATTAAAAAAAAAAAAAAAAAAATTGAATATAACGTAAGTAGTATTTTTCGTTGTTTACAGGTATAAACTAAATAACTATCTAAATAACATTCTACCTTCCTGACTTCACACCAACAGTGACACACCCGTTCTCAGGATCAGCTTTTCTTTAAATTGTTTTCTTAAAAATGTTCGAAAACCATAAGAAAATTCTGAAAATTTGATTTTAAAACATTATCATTTTAATATTTATTAATTAGGTTGATTTTTTTTTATAAATACTATTATCATTTTAAAAAAATTTTTATTTTGTAAAAATATAATATCTTGAAAACAGTCGTGACAAATTCTGCATTCCTAATAATTATTCTCTGCATCTTATATTAATGTCAATCAAACGAATAATATTAACAAACGGATTATAACGTATTTTACAAATAAAAAAAAAAAAATAATATAAATACGTCCTAGGATAATGGGGACGAGTGCAACCACTGTTATAGATAGTTAAATGTATACCTGTAAGCAACGATAAAAAACGATGCTGAGCATAGTTTAGTTGATAGTAATGCTTTTTCAATAATATATATATGTTTTATTATAGTAAAATAATTAAATAGGCTTAATATATTTTATATAATAATATTTGTTTAATTTTATACTGATTTTCTCCGGTTTTCCTACGTTTTTCCCGGTTTTCCCATGTTTTATCTCGGTTTTTCACATTTGCTGGGAAAACTTTTGAGAAAATCGAAAAATGACCTCTTTAAAGTACCTCCCCATGCCGATTTTATTTCAGAAAAGGTGATCTACTTAGAAATCTAAGCAAGTCTTCTGGTAGAAATATTGTGCACACATAAAAAACACAAAAATAAACATTTCTGGAAAACCATAATTTTTTTCATTCCACTCAGAATAAAGTATTTATGAATTATTGGAATTTCGAAATAACTGTATAGTATTGCTGCAGTTTCACTCACGTTATTCAAAAATTCGTCGAAAACTTGCCGACTATGTGTTATTGATCAGGACTTATGTTACCCTTATTGTGTATGAGAACCGTCTAATAATAATTCCACTTCTTCTCCTATGCTTCTTTCCCCAAATATTTAGGGTCTACCCGTGCCTTGGTCCTAAATAAATCTCCACCTGACACGGTCTCCCACATCATATTTGCACACCCTTACAGGAGTGCTCGTATTATTATTATTATAACCATCACTCCAAATGATTGTATATCCGACACTCACCATTTCGGTGTATCTACCTTCCTTTCTTTCCACATTTATTTTAAAAACCGCTCTTATATGCTGTGGCCTCTGATTCAACGTTTTTGTTTGAACCACCTTGGTCTACAGATTATATTAGTTCTTATTTTTATTATCAAATATTGAAACAACCTTAGGTAGTATACTATTTCTGCCAAACTGTAAGTGAGTCCGTTCAAGATCATTCTCATTCTCTCTGCTCCACTTGTCTTCTGTTTTATGTTTATTCCTGTCTACTGTTCAACATTTTGTACTATAGGTAGACCAACTCCGTTACTCACTGCTGAGCAATAAAAATATTAAAAATGAAATAATCAATTTTCTCGTCACTCCCATGCTGCTGGAAAATGGTTTAACCGATTGTAAATGACAACTGAAATTCTTCATAATATACATCATTGTTAAGTAACCGACGACGTGCGACAGCAGTATATGAAACGGTAAAAATCACGGAACCTTTTGGTGAGAGTGGAGGGGCTCTATACCGGTCAAATTTGAAGTTATGAGAACAAACTCGAGGCCCAAATCAGGATACCTGAGTTTGCGCGCGCCCTACAGCGTGCCGGCGGACTCGGTGGACAGATAGGGTTGCATGTGCTATATAATAATATCGATGTGGTGGTGCCGTTTTGGTTGCATACTCATTAAGGACGCGGCGGTGGCGGCAGCGGCGGCGCGGCGGCGAATCGGGCGCACGCGCTTGCCCGTGTGTTTCCTGTGCGAACGCATCCGCCGTCGTCGCGCGCGCGCACACCGCCCGGCCGTCACACGCGCACACAGGCGGGCGCGCGGACTCGGGCACCGGCGGCGGGTGTCCCTCTCTCTCACCCGTCGACGCTACCGCCGTTCCGCTCCTCCTCGCCCTGCGGGCATAGCGCGCGGCAACCGGCGGCGGCGGCGACGGCGGCGGCGGCGGCGGTCCCAGTCACTCGCCGCACCGTTCAGTCGAACATATCCGTTTAGCGCGAACGCTCGGGAGTATACCGTGTGCGCCAAAAAAGCACACCTCCCACCAGTAGTGGTTAGTCGTAGTTTGCAGGAACACAAATTTATTTAATAAATTCACACCGAATCGCAATCATAACAATAACGGTCATATTATTGTCGTACGCCGCCGCTGTGTCGTCGAATTTCCAACGTTGTTTACATCCGAAAATCAACTAGCCGGTGTCGCGTTTTTACGCCGCGTCTCAACGTCAACGCAGCTACCGCCGCCGCCGTCGTAGACGCCGAAGCCGCTGCCCGGGTTGACTGCCTATACACCGCACGCACAGCCGCCGACGCCGGATCCACGTGAAATTTCTGCATTCTTAATATCATTATTGTATTATACTAATTGTTGTGTTTATTGTAATTATTACGATATCTATATATCTATATACATAGTGTGTTTGTGTGTGCGTTTTTCGCCGTCCGATATTCGATAATATCCGAGATCTCTCGTGTCCGTGCACCCCCTCCCCCCCTCGCGTCTCTCCCGACGATCCTCGAGCTGCGCCGGCCGAGTACGCGTGTCTCCTATCCGTATATTGCCAATCCGTCGACCGCGGGAAAGTTTAAAAAGGACACTATCTCTTGACAACATTATAATTACCATCGTTTCGCCTGCGTACAACAACCGCGCAGTGTGATATCCACGCGGTCACCGCGATCCCTTCCGCCGTCGCGTCTTCGCCGTCCGCAGCAGCAGCACCGCGCCGCCGCTTTCGTTCGATAACGAACGCACGTGAACCTATAGTACCGCGTGAACCGCACATACCGTGTTTACGTATACCGTGTATATTGAAAGTTGCCGGTTGCTCCGTTCGACACCGTAACAAACAACACACACACACACACACACGCACGCATACACCGCACTTAAAAACCACCGCGTTTCATCCCGCCGGGTCGATACTGTCGTTTATCGTTTTACCTCGTCGAATACGTCCGGACGTGTGTCGCACAATACCTAGCAGTTAGGCGTGAAACGACACGCCGTAACGACACACACACACATTCTCGTACACCCACACACACGTTGACTTGCCCGTCGCGTCTTCGCGTTTTCGATAATCCGCTACGATAATAAAGAAATCCGCTAGAGGAGCGATGGAATCGCAGAGCCAAGACGCAGCGACCGCGGCCGCCGAGGTGCCCAACGATCCGGGGTAAGTGCACAACACCTATAATATGTAAATAAACTATAACAATTATAAAATATACCTATATTGTTAAAACAAGTATAATGTAGTTGGTGATTACAAACATTGTGACTGATACCGCGTCGGTTGGTGTTGTCGTATTGACGAACTTCAAGATCAAGATCGCCTCCCTTCGCGACCCTGTAATTCCGATTCGGAATCCGTCGCCTATCATGCCGTTCTCCTCCACCCCCCGTCCTATCGTCACTGCCCCAAAAGTCGTAAGCCGGTTTTCCACGACTTTTTGTTTTGTTTTCCGAAATCCGTTTGTGTTACGTATACGCCGTGGCGTGCGCGGCGTCGTCGACCCTCCGGCCACCAACCCCTCGCCTCCGCATCCGCCAAATCACCACCGCCGCCGCCGCCGCCGCCGCCACCACCGCCGCCGCCGCCATCACCTCCGTCGCCGCCGCCCACTACCGCCCTTCTACTGTCCATCCTTCTCCACCGACCGTTTCGCCGCCTTTCTGCACCGGCTGCTTCCCCATCACTGCCGCGCCGTCGGTCGGGGCGCAGGTGAGCCATCGGTCAGGCGAACTTATTGCACCACTGCTGCCGTCGTCGTTATCGACGTCGCTTAATTTTTTTTGGTTATTTTTTTTTTTCAAATTTTAAAAAAAAGTAAAACCGACACACGGTTCAGCTTGTGTGCCATACGACAATCAAATTGAAAAAGTTATAAACGATTAGTAAAAACAAAATCGAATACAATACTTACCTATATCCCCTGTACACGACGACACGGGGGTATCGTTTTGCGGATCGACCCGAAATAGTTACTTCACCGCCGCTGCTCACGAATAATTTACGAAAATATCAAACGCGAAAATCGGGCAACAAATGTGACTTGCACGTGTACTTATATTGGTACTGTCATTCATGAGTTTGTATAGTAATGGTTGAAACGATGCAACGAATGTCTTTGATGTGATAAAGAGAAAAATAAATACCGAAGTAAATAAGACAGACGTTTCGAGTGGTTTCGTGTCTAAAGAGCGAACGCAAAAAACACGAACGATAATATTTGAGTGAACAACTACAATAGGTTTACTATAGTTAGTAATATTATTAGGCGTGTTACGCGATGTGGTTTTGAACAACCTGCTACCAACCTAAAGTTTAGCGCACAAACTTTTTTGGTTTAATTCAATTTGTTCGATAACTGAATGACTGAAATGAGAACTTTGAGAACCGAGTTACCGGAATCGGCAAACAATTATTAAAAATAACGTCTACTGTTTTTGGTTACTCCTTATCTATTGGTAAAATAGTGTACGGTAAACAAAACGTTTTCACGATATCGTGACCAAGTAATAAACAACTGCAAACAATGCAGACAAAACCGTTCACCGAAAACCTCATTGCCAAAACTCGCCTACCATAAATTTGTTGGTAGTAACCGGTAGTTTTTTCTATTAAAATTGATAGAAGTTAAAATTCGTTTCATTTCACTGATCACACTGGTTACAAATCAGTCACAATATTTTGTAACTATCTCGGATAGACAGTGACGAGTGGTGACTTTTCGACATTCTCTCTAGAATTATTAATTCTCCTTATCTAAATCATTTTAGATTATCTTAGTTCATGATTTAAATCCATTTGACTACCAGAGTGTTATCTCTTTGCACGATTCTGATATTATTGAACAATCAATTTAATTTTTATTTTATATACAACCAAGTACAAAATGTATTCAAACCTTTTTGATAGGTTAAAAGAGGGAGTAAGTCATCAGTTATAATTAATCAAATAGAACAAGTTTTAAATAGGTATCATTGTTACTACCGGATACTATGGAGTTTGTAACCCTACCGAAATGGTCTAATATCAATTTGTGAATGGTAACTCGAATGGTAAACGAATTTGTGGCTATTGTAAACTTTCTTGATCGTAGCCAACTAGTCGATATCTACAAATATTTGTTCATTAGTTAATTCGTAACATTTGTTTTCACTCGTACATTGTTGTTCGTGGGATATCCGTTTAAGTATAAAATAATTCGTGATACGTTTTTATAGGAAATCGATCCCTCAACACGATATGAATTTTAGTTTCACATTTCCTTTCGTATTCGCTAATCCATTTTTAAAACCTAACGGAATGTCATTTTACAATTTATTTTTTTCGATTATTTTTTCGGTATAATGATAAATAAATGGGATATATATATGTCAATAAAACGGCCATAGGTATTTGACAAAAAATATTTCATTTCTTTCACGTATTATTCCCATGGTTTAAAATACTAGAACAGAAAACATTCCTGAACATTTTTCTGACGACGATTTTAATCCAGTGCAGTTGTTATTTATGTAAAATATTTCGATTTTTATCAACAGTATTTAGTATAGACGTTTAAAATCGGACGTTAGTTGATAAGTGAATCTTTGTTTAATGAATTCGGTCTAAAGTGTTATAAATTTGATTGCTGTACCAGAATATTGAAGTTAAAATGTATGCCATTGTAACTATTGGTATGTACTTACCTAAGAAATCAAGCGGCAAAATTTCACTAATATTTTTTGGGAATTATTAAATGCGGGAGTTTTGTACTATGCTAGTATATTATTATATAAGGGATACAGATCACAGAAAGAGAGCGAGTGAGAGAGAGGGAAAGAGAGATTGAGAGAGTGTTATCATGACGATGAGGATTTTTTTCAACGATTTAAAAATACAGCGAGTTGTAATGTTGCCAGCCAACGGTAACGAACCGTTTCGGCATTTTTAAAATTGTTCGAAAAATAACGGGATTTTCGTCCCCCGAGTGTCGTCGTCATCCAAGGGCAATAATAAAAAGCTGATAGGATATACCTACTGGCAATAATGTCTACTGCAGCAGAAAAAAAACCACTGAATAGAAGACTCCGTGACTAGAGAAGACGTAGTCGTGTAATTATTTTTACTGTATACGAATAATATAAGGAAAAAAAAAACAGTGTATTATAACAAGCTAAGTGCTAGTATATAATTGAATTGAGTCTCAAACAATCAAACAAATATCAAGTTCTCTTGTTTGGCGTTAGCATTATCCATAAGATACCCACAAGGAGGTTGGATGACTTAGATGAGTAGTAATAGTCTCTCCAAAAAAAATAGGTGCCCTTGTTTATAAAATATTGTTTTAAGGGTTTATAAATAGTCAATTTCTTTTGATAAATATTTAAAAAATTTATTAATATTTTTCTGTGTATTAAATCCAGAAACGTAGATAAAGATTACTTATAGAGAGGGAGGGGTTCTGACTACTAATTATTTGTAATACGAGTGGATTGGAAGTTGAAAAAAAATTTAATTATTGTAAGGGTTTAAAAATAAGGTTTCAAGGTGTTTTTCTGGTAGTTTTTCCTAAGATTTGTCTCGATTATTTCTCGAAACTTTACAGAAAATCAAAAACTTACGACATTACTTACCATAATTACCAAAGTGGCACGATTTCCTTTTGGAAAAAAGATGCTGCACTTGAATTTTGGTACAAGATTTCTGGTAGAAAAAAAACAAACAAAAAAATGATTAAATATTTTTCCTTTTTATCTGTATGTATTTTTTTTTGAATTTTTCAATTAATATGAAACCCATTTAGAAAATCAAAAAATAACTTCCACAATGCTTTAACTAGATCTAAAATGTAACGAAACTGTTTTTTTTCAATTTTTTTTTCATTTAGAAAAATATTTCTGGTAGTATAAAAAAAAAAAAGATCACATCGTATTAAAATTAAAATATACCTAAGATACGTTCAGGATTTAGAAGTGTACCATATGTATTATGCCACATAATATCTAAATGATAAAAATTTCATGCAATCGATGTAATCTACCAATAATCATTTTTAATCCGTATTAATTATTTAAATCGTATATTTTACTGATTATATTTAAATAGATATTTATCTGTTCGACGGTTTAACTCTTTATCTCGGATGACGGTTACTCATGTTGCCATTTATCTAGTAAACATGCATTTATCTATCTATGCTTAAAATGTATTTTTATCTAGAAAAAACATACAACACTTTCAAGACTATTTCACGGTCGAGGCACAAGCCTAGAAAAAAAAAAGCTACCGCCGGTCGTGTGAAAACAATAATGATAATAATTATACAAAACCTATAAGCGGACAATATAATAATAATAATAATAATAATATTATCATTGTTCTTTCGCGGGCCTTAGTGAAGCTTGTTGTCCTGTATACACTTGGATCGTTTGGTTCACGCGGCTCGAAAATCATTGGCTGCAAACGACAGCCGCACAACGGCGGCCGGTGACGGGCACTCGTGGTACATACAGAGGGTCGTGAAATATCATTTCTATGTGTTTTTCAAGCGACGCGAGGGTTCATCGTTAGGCATTTCGGTTTTATCAATAATCGCCGTAGCCAACGACTGTATATTATTATTTTATCGTAATATAACGTTGAATAACGACGTTAATCCCGTAATTTTTCCCAGACCTGAAAAATCTCTCATATATACATGACCGGCGATGCGGACACGAATTTCAAACGGGAGAGTGCTGTAGTAAATAATAATCGGATTCGTAAATAAACCGCAGATTCTCCCTTAATACCGAACCCAGAAATAATGAGAATTTAAAAGTCGGATCCGAAAAAACCAATTTTTTATTCTAATAAATTACAAGTTTTTTCTTTGTAACTCGGCTGAAATATATATAACTTTAAAGTCATACTACCTCCTAAATTGCCGTTTTTGGTATATTTTTAAGCTAATGATGAATGTGGATATAACCCCTAACTTCCAAACTCCCGTGCCTGCTATAGTGAATATTTTGAAAATTATTTTATCACGTCTACAAACTAGAATAGGCAGGACTAGTCAGGAACCATCACCGGCGATAGTTGGTGGCCGAAAATATATTTCCAGTCATAAAGTTGATAACAAAAAGATTAAAAAAAAAAAATTTGAAAAAACACACTTCAGGGTGTAGTAAAATTAAAACACACGTAGTAATATTAATATGGAAGTATGGTCTATAATATGTGTTTTTAATTCATCGCGACGGCGATGATAAAATTGTATGCAATTTATGAATGATAAACGAAACGTTGGGCGTCGGAGAACTGTACAGTTAGGTCAGATTTAGTTCGTGCTACACGTACAAGAATCATGTTAGAAAATAGCAATTATCAAACGAAAAAATAAAAATTATTTTGTATACGCATAAAAAAAGACAAAAAAAAATTACATTAGTATGTGCAATGTGTATACAGTATATACGTCAGACGGGAGAATTTTTCGAAAGAAATTGTTCGTAAAGGGGAAAAGAAAAAATAAAAAAGTTATTTTCATAAATTCATTGTCGTTCCGCGGGAGAGTCCAAAAATACTATCGAATTTAGGAAAAAAAATAAGATAAATTATATTAAGTTTCTCGATAAAATTAAATCGAAATTCAAACACGTTGAACGCAGCTTCGAGTAGAATGTATAATATAAGAAAAAGAAAAATGAATATATATATAAGTTTTTTCTTAGATTCCTCGGATTTATTAGTCACTTTAAAATAACGAGATTCGATATATTAAATATTATATATATATATATATATATGCATAAAGAAAAAGTAAAGTTTGAACTCTGCTCGTCGAATTTATGAAAAATTAACTTTGTCGGATATCAAAAAGAAAAAAACTTTTACTTTGGATTATATACGAATTAAAAAATAAAACCTGAAAAGAAAAATAATGCGTTTTACAATACCACGTGGTTTTATAATACACAATATGAGAATACATAATGCATATATTATTGTAGTCTTACATAATATAATAAAACAACAATCGAAAAGTCGCTATTATTCGTATAGCAAATAAATTATAATTTGCAATTTGATTCTTTTTTTTTTTTATTTATTATTTCCTGGAGGGCAATAGTCTTTTATCGACTAGAATTATATATATGTATATAATATGTATAATTATTATCGTAATCAGCCATCATAAGTAGTATACATAAATTGTGATAAATGTTCCTATCATCTTAGTGTTTTCTTATACCTAGTGTTTGTTTTTTTTTTTTTTATGAAATAAAAGATAAAATAATTTTCATAAATTTATAAAAAATGTTTAATTAGATAAAATATTAAACGAAAAGTGTATGTATTTTTTGAACATCTCTGCTGCGGCAGCAGTATATCAAAAAGCAATAAACCGCTAATAAATTATTCAATTTTTCCTTAGGCCTGCTATAATATATTAAAACGCTTTCGTTTAAATTCGTTATTTGAATTATTAAATTGTTTTAAACTAAACTATTTATTTCATGAGAATAAATTCAAGTCTTGAGATGTGAATTTTTTATTTCTTGGTCTAAAATAAAATGTTGTTAAATAATTTGTTCTTATGAATTTTGTCTAATTATTATTGGTATTATTAATATTTTATATCAATTTGATTATTTCGTATACCTAGGTATAGGTACTTAAATTAATTTAAGCAAAAAATTTAAATTTCGTATCTCAAGAACTTTATTTGAAAAGAAGTAACATAGGCAGTTAATTAAAAAAGTGGACAGCAACTTTTGTTTTGACTTTTTGTTGTCATCTCTTTGGAAAAATGTTCCAATTTTCAAAATAATTTGGTAAATTTTTTAGTTATTATTAGCTATTTGAGTTTTCATAGTGTATGTTTGGTTTTATGCGGATAACAATTTGTTGCCTTCTCAAATAATATTGAAAATTTGGTGTAAATTTCATTATAAGTTGTTGTTTTTATGGTACTTTAAAAATATCTAAAATCTTTAGACGCGATTTTTTTTCGTGTCAAGTCGAATTTCGTTAAAATCTCGACATTTAAAATCACGTTGAACTGTTTAATCGTCTTACATTAGCAGCAATTTATTGTCGAGTAAAAATGTAAATCGAATTACTCTAAATTATATCCTACCTTTCCAAACTACCCACCTGAAACAGCGGCACATCCATATCAGCTGCAGTATCTGCTCTATAAAATTATTATAATATATTCCACACGTCACGACGATGGAAATGTAGTATCGGAATTCAATCGTGTCGATAATATTACTATCGATATTTACACAATATATTTACTCGATAGTCTCAGTCAATACAAATTAATGCATTTAAATTAAAGCGGTTTAAATAACGCGTGCATTAAACGGTCCCGTAAACAGTCTAAAGGTATGATGACGAACGGTATCAATAGTATTATTACTATCGAATATAGGGATATCGAATATATTATTTAGGTATGGCAAAAAAAAAAATGGTTAAATGGTTTATCGTACGTATATAGAATATATATATAGTAGTTTAAACGATGTAATTACATTATTATTTTTTTTTCATTTTTAACAAACATCATCATTTATAATAGTACCATATAATATACTAAACCGTTTCGAACGATTATATCGTTATTCGTGTTATGATTTTTTGTACACCGCACTCGAGAAATCTATATAATAATTTGTAATCTGAACCCCGTAATATAACTACATAATGTAGTAGTATTACACGACTGCCGCAGTGTTTAATAGACTCAAATACAACTCGAATTTGTTATCAGTTTAATATACAGAGTGTATATCTTTGGTCCCAGAAAAGAAAGGCTTAAGTCAATTTTTCCTTCATAATTCTGTCTTATATACGACCGACCCCAAATAATTGGAATGAAGGAAAAAGAGAAGATGAATTCTGTCTGAAGTACGTAATATGTTTCCCTTTATTTTGTGGTCTAAATTTCCCGAGTTTATCTACTCGTATTTTCAAAATTTAATTATTTTGTATTGAAAATAATGCACTAAATCGACTTAAAACCTTAGAAACAGAAATATATTGCATGGTAAACTGTTCAATCCCACAGTTACAGTCTGTATAGTATAGTAAATAAAAGTTAAAGCGTCGAATCGGTCAGTTTACGAAATATTAGATACTAAAGGTAATTTATAAAATAAATAAAACTCGTGGGTAGGTATATACGCTGGAATATAAATATATACAATTTATACTTTAAAATATATTAATATTTTAATTTTATTTCTTCTTTTAAAAAATTATGTACAACAAAAATGTATTTTCAAAAGTGATGGTTAATGGTGTAGAGTAGTGGTTTTTAACCTTTTGGGGTCCATGGCTCTTCTGATTTTGAAAACTAAATTCGCGGCCCCCTTACGAATAATTATAATAATAAAAATTAAAATTAATAAATTTACTGCAATACTTTACTGTATTTATTTACTATAAACGCGGCTCCCTTGATAATAAACCACGACGCCTCTGGGAGCCACGACGATTGAAAACCACTGGTGTTAGAGTACATGATAAAATTAATATTCTATATTAGGAAAAAATATATAACATTTGCAAAATATATAATTGGCATTCCTTTCAGCCACGAGTCACTAATTTAACTTCTATAGTCTTCGAAAAATTTGGAAATAACTTATTAAATAAAGGAATCAAATATAATGCATAACAAATATTGAATTTGGAACCCATTAAAGAACAATTATGCAGTGTGAGCCAGTTATTAATTATATGCACTTCCAAAATTAGAATCTAACGAGATTTAACTTAATTAAATGTCCCAATAAAAATTAAAAAAATAATTCTTTCAAAATATTAAATTACAATAATTTAATTAAACGAAAAAATAAAATTATAAACAATATTGTGAATACGTTAAAAACTTATAACTTTGAAATCCTTTCTGTTGATAAGTTTAGTATTGTTGTTATTGTCTATACCAATGATGTTGAAGACACAACTTCAACAAAACAAAAAAAAAAATCTGAGATAATGAGTGTCATCGAGGATTTCAATATTGAATATTGATCACCCTATATAGTATATACTCTTTTATTCAAACGGAAATCGAATTGAAATCGTATGTATAATAATATAATACTTGAAATAACGTATTTTAAGTTTAGTACCTATTTAGTAAATATATTATTCAAACTATAATTTTTACGTCAAACTCTAACCGAAACTTGTAACCAATTCATAAACTATAACTAGTCATTTCATAAAATAACGTTATTCAACACTCTTACTGTATAACAACATATATTCAGTTATTAGTTACGGAGTAACACCCGATGACCTTCTGAACGTGATATTTTAATAATAGTAGTACTTGAGACCGCGCGTTTATAACAATAATATAATATAATATGTAATATTATTATATCCTAGCAAAAATTGTGTCCGGCTTAGTACTTTCCGACTTTTTCAAACACTTATATAATACGTCATGATTATAATATATAGAGATGTGAATTTTCAAAACGTTAAAAACCGAAAAAAATACAACAGCTAGATAGAGAGGGGGAAAGAAAATTGTGGAAAATACCATAAAACAACCTTCCAGAAAAGAGGGAGGAGAAATCGAAAATATCTAGCGAAATTATTCTTTAAATCGAGAATCGAACATTTTACTGAGTAAATACGAGAAATCTATGTGTATTACAATGTGGTAAAGAATAAAAAAAATGCATTTATAGCTACAAATAATATATAGGACTGAAAACGGCGGGTTTGTTTGTTACCAACATATTTAAATGGCAACATTTTCCTTATGTCCTTATAAATGGACATAAACTGAAAAAAATTAATCAGGAAAGTCGTTGCAAAAAACATTAGATTTAATTAAACATGTAAGTAGAGGGCGTAAGCAGCTCTCCTGGATCATCTGAAGCCCCCCTTCTTGCCCTAATTTAGAGGTAGAGCATTAATTTAATACTATGGTTAGATTCAAGACTCCCACCCCAAGGTTTCCCAAGCTAATTGTGCCACTGGATTTGATGAAAATTTATATAGAAAATTGAATTTTGGAACAGTATATCGAACAATATGTTCAAACCATCGATTTTTGGAATGTACACATACTTATAATATTTTTATCATTTTGATTATAAACATTGTTGAATTTAAGAAGATCCTTATTATTATATATTATGTCTATACAATACTGCATTATAATTTTACGTTTGAACTGGAAAAACGGTCGAATAACGAAAAAGAATAACTCGCAGTGAATGAAAAAAATGTATAATATTGGAAGACATGAAAAAACCGGTGTATTTACGTATAACAACATTATTCCAAATGTGTATAATTATAGCGGCAAGCACGCGATGATCCGGATGGGTATATTATAACGATACGAGACATATAACGGATATGATGAAGCGTTATAATGTATAATGCGGGGACAAGAGGAAACAAAAATAATAATAACAATAATATGTGCACGAACTTTAGAAAAAAAGAAACAAATATAGTTATAGATTTTATGAATAAAAAAAAAATATTATTTGAATAACGGAAAAATAAAATAAATACTAATTAAACAGCCTTGTCCTGTGGTTAATCCGTGACGGTTGACAGTCGTACGTCGCACTTAACGTTTCGGTTTCGACGTGACGGCGACATTTATTTCTATACACACACTGTGAATAAATATTCATCATTGGAAGAGAAATAATATGAAACGACAAACCGTTAAAAACGAAATATTTTTTTATTATTATTTTTTAGATTCTGAGCGTAGCGAGGAATATATTGGTTTTACTATAATGTGTGCTTTTTTTCCTGTCTTAAAACATCTTTTCTAACAGAAATCTTACTTCAATCAAAAAATGCCAAAATACATTTTTTGTTAGACATTGGACTTAGTTAGTGGATTAAGAAAATTATTTTTTTTTTATTTTCGAAATGGTTTTCATGATAATTGGGAAAAATGTAAAAAAAATAAAAACCAGACAAATTGTTGGTTTATTTCAAGGAAATATAAGATCAGAAGGTAAAGTCTCAATATACCATGTAAGAATTCAGTAGTGTAACCATAGTAAATTTATTTTTAGGATGGGAGGGAGAAATTAAAAACCGTAAATTTATTTCTAGGCAGATAATTTGGATAGTAAATTACTAAGTAGGTGAAGTACATGGCATAAATATATTTACAATTATAAACAAATTTATGAAACTATGCGTTTCATGTAGAACTCGTAAAAATAAATCTTATACTGCGGACTCTCTGGACCAAAATAAAATAAATGGACTGATAGCAGGAAGAGAGAAAACCGGTGGTCAGTAGTGGCCAGTGGGCGATATAGTATAAAAAAAAATGGAGTGAGTTGTACTAAATTTCGGTTACCTAACCAATAGTTAAGTTACAGTTACTAATCTTAGTTTACTAACTCAGATACGTCATAATAGTTATTACAAACAAATTACGTTAAGTTACTATTACAGTTCCTTGTAAAAATATAACTAGTAAGTTGAGTTACGTACAAGAAAGTTATACAACTCGTAGGTAAACGTTGAAAATATGTTTTCATTTTGATTTAACTTAAATTACATGTAATGTGGAATTATATTATTGCATTAAAATATTATTATTTAATGTAGGTATTTCGTGAAATTTTCAGTTATAATATTTTTATTTTAGAGGTCTTAAAAACTGAAAATCTACAAAGCTACCTAATAATATTGTCTAATCGGAACGTTCTCCGTTTTAATATTATTATTTTTATTTTATATTAAAATATTAAATATGCAATATCACGGTGCAGAAGAATTTTTCAGTTAAATATAATACTTCCAAATATAATTCTGATTCAAATTAAGCATGACGTTTTGAGAAAGGGGATAGGAATAAATCCCTACATAATATATATATATATATATACAGAAAAGACGGGAGGGTTGTATAAACTGCTGTTGAAAATCTATATAAAGAGTCCTAATTCCTTTCTAAAGGGATTGCCGACAATAATTTTAAGCTGCCGTTATAATATTATTGGCTTTATGGATCGTAATTCTTTGTCACAAAAAACCGGTTATAATGATCTATTTTTGTGTTATTTTCAAGTAATATTTACATTGTGTATCATTAAGATGACATAGGTAAATTTCTTTTAGATTCCAAGTGGACCCATGACCGTCAGTAATTGGTTTAACAAAATTTGGTTTAAGATGATAGATTAGGATAATATTTAATGTCTTATATTATGTACAGTGGTTTTATTAAATTTTACCCTTTTATAATAATATATCGAGAAACTGTTATTTTCTGAAATTTTCAGTCAGATAAAGTATTAATTTCTTCCAGAATTTGTTTTCTAAAATATTTAAAAAAACAAGCTGCTCTAAAATTTAAAATTTATGTTATTTTTTGTTATATAACATATAACATTGTTAAAGTCAGCGAGACCATTAGCTTTTTACAATTATACCAAATATTAAAAACCTTGTTTTTTTTTTTTTAACCAATTTCAAAACAAACATTTTTGTTTCTGACAGTTTCATTTACACGTCATAAATGTTCAGGGAATTAATTTGTAAAAGTAAAACGGAGATTTTGCACTGCGGTGATACGGTCACACAACGGTCGGGGTCCGTGTTCGAATGATTTTCCCCGATAATTGCATAAGTTTTTCTCGGTCTAAACACATTCAAATACAATCGTCGAACAGAATTCGCATTAGTCTATTATTTTATTATTATTATTATTATTATTTTTTTTTTTTGGAAAACTTGAAGTAATAATACATTACTTTTTAAAAATACGTAACAACTGTAACATATTGTATAATGTTTAAATTATTTCATTGATTTTATTATTATAATAATTTTATTTTCTGCACACTCTAACTGAGGTTACCGGATAGATCGAAGTTCGACGAGAACTGTACACACATACCTATATAGTAGGTATATAACTGAATAAACAAATAATATATACGATTAAGAAATACTATATTTAAAAAAAAATGACAATTCGTTTTTTATAATCCATGGAAATATAGGTACCCGATGGCTGTAATATTATATTAAGTGAAGATTAGAATCCGAAACCGTTTCACCGAAATTATGCGTGCAACTCATCATCACGACCTTTTTTTTTATCGGCGTCTTGAAGACAATTTCTTTAATAATTTGACAAAGCGTAAAAAAAAAAAGTAGGTTTTAATAATTATTACATTATGTATACAAGTAGAAAAATACTGAAGAATTTCGGTGGAATATTAAAGGTACATAGTAATAGGCAGGACCCGTTTTGACCAATTTTGAAGACCCGTTTGAGCTAAACAATACTACTTTTATACGGCCCGTTTGAACCAGAATTTTCCTAATGTTAGTTTAACTAAATGTTTATTTAGCGAGTCTTTATATAGTAGTATTTTATTTGCGTTATCTTATTGGTTATAAGACCTTGATACACAGATATCTATTATATAAAGATAATAGACATAGGTATCTAATATATATTTAATATAATTGAATTTTTGGTATGTTTTAAAACTAAATTGATACATAGAAATTGTATGTAAACTTAATAATTTATTATTATAAATAATAATTTACTAATATTAATTTTCATAGTTTAACTGAACATTTATTTAGTGAACCTTTATAGAAATTTAAATGTATTATTGGCCCAAACGGGTTCACTAAATCCTAGTCAAAATGGGTCGCAGAGTTTTATTAGTGACTCAAACGTTCCTGGTCCAAACGTGCTTCGTCCTTAATAATTTAGGTAAAGGTACTTATATGGACAAAACATTCGGTTACTCAAACGCCACACGGTATATAAAACTAACATGTTTATCTTAAGTACAAACGATTAAAACGATATGTTGTTAACTCTTATGCGCAGTTACATAATGTTAATAATCGTGATAATAGTTATGATTAAAAAATAGAAAAAAAAAACATCAGAATAATAATGTATTTATATATCGTAATAATATTAACGAAATTTCACACGACAAAAAACTTATTAAAATATACCATTATATATTATTAGAAGCCTGCAGCATTAAAAGCGAAAAGATTTTCATTATTTCGTCTCGAGGAAAAGCTTGTTCCTCCCACCTCCTCCGGCGTTTTTTTCTTGAGAAAAATCGTTTAATACGCGAACTTTTTTTCCGCGACGACTATGACGACGGTAATTTGTTTCCCCGCGTTTTTAATTTCGTTTTTAATATATTATATAGTTTTAAAATAATTTATTACACCGGCCGGAAGTTTCTAATACTGCATCTGCACCGACAAACATGCATTGTAATCGAGATAATTTTTGAGAAATCCACGGGTTTTATCGTCACCCTCCCCGAACTATACATATGTATTAATACAAGACTAATCGAAGTTTAATCACAAAGTAAAAAAAATAATTTCATCGTGTATATAGGCATTTGCATAGGCATTGTGTTATATTATTTACAATAATTTGTCTTAAAATTACAGTACCCCAGTGGTGGAGGAGAATATCCGAAAGCAAAACACCGTATAATTATAGGTATATTTTTATTTTTTACGGGCTCCAAAAAAAGGGAAGCAAAAAAAAAAAAAACAAAACAAAACAAGATTTAAGTTTATTTGATTTTTGCGTTCAAATATTTATTTGTTAACGTTATAATAACATGTAAAAATAATGTAACATTTTAATAAAACAAATGACTGGTACGAGAATGATGCACAACGGTTGACGGGACTCAAAAATAAAAAAAAAACAAAACGCTATGCCCTTAAAATATGTAGCGCGGATCTTCCATGAAAATGGTGAACTTACTCGATTCGCAAAGTAATAATGTTGCGTAGCGACTCTATCGCCATCATCTACCGTGCTGCAGGTTCCGATTAAATTGATTTCGTTTTTCTAATATCGTCGTATTATAGGCATAGTATATAGAGTGATCTGGTTTTTCCAGGTAACACTACATATTATTTCGGCCGGATAACCTTGTATTTAAATTAGGTTTTCAGAACGTATTATTGCATTAGGGGGTAGGAGTACCGACTTAGTGACGTGATTGAATAAATGTTAGATTATTATAACTATATATGATCTATTAAATTTGTATTATATAACAAATTATATAATAGTATTAATTATTAGGCAACTTTGAGATTTATAAAATCTAGAGTCTAGTTATAGATCAAAATATAACGAAATAATGAACAATTTATGATTATAATCAATTTAAATTATCTTAAATTATTTAACAATTTTACAAATTTTTCAAAATTATACTTTCAATTAACTAAAAAATAACCTAAGTTAACTTCCACTTGTAAGGCGGAGGCAAAAGCGCACATTTCTTTCCTGACACATATTTAAGTCCTTAGAAATAGTGTTTGACTTATTCCTATCTATAATTTGTGGAACAATTTTGCTTTGCTCTCATCCCTAAAAATGTCCATATAGGCACCGAGGAAACTTTTAAGTATACTGGTGGGTGGTGGTCGTTTTAACTTCGAGAAAATGTAAGTTTTATTGTGCATGTGCGACCAATACAACAGTTACAATTTTTGAATTTATCCTGAAATATGTATTTTAATATTCCATATCACCTGCCGAAAACTGAATTTAAATATAAGTTTATTCGGCCAAAATGTTTATAGTGTTAACTGAAAATATGATTACGCTGTATATAGTGAGTAACCTATATATACGATATTATTATTGGCTTGAGAAAAACTCATAAAATATAATATCCGTTCTAGTGATAAATAAATAAAATATATTACACTTGTGTGTATATATTAAAACTCGTACAAGATCGCTTTCGATTTATTTTTTTAATTTTTACGATAAGCGACTTTCCCGATCGTTATTTCCCAGAAATCGTATAGGTAAAATGTGATTTATTATAATTTATAATATTGTATACGATATTCGATGTGCGCCGTTTCTCGAACACATTCATTTTCACGGTTATTTTTTCTCTCTTCTCTTTCGCAATAACGATATAACTGAACATCGTTGATAATACTATTATTATTATAATATAGTGTGTAGATGTATTATATTTTTAACACTCTCGCAATTGTTAGTTTATTAAAAAAGAAAAAAGTCTACTATCGACCAATTGTCGACTTGTTCTTAACTGGCCTTAAATAATATAATAATTCGATAACCAGATGATATTAAACGGGTATATTTTGTAGGTAGCAAAAAAGAAAAACAACAGTAGCGGTTTTTTTTTAGATATTTTCAGACACTCTAACTAATAACTAAGTTTTTAAACACGGATATTTTTTTTTAAAGCATTTTAGACATTTATTATAAACTAATAAATTGATAACACATTATCACATTATCATTAATCATCACAATCTTGAACCTCAAAGTAGTTATTTTGAATAATAATGTTCGTATCAGTCATGCACTGGGACTTAGGGATAATTCTCTCCCCGTGATAACAGAAAAGTCTGTGAAAGAAACAAAATTGTTTTTTTTCCCGTGATCTATCCGACGACGTGGTTTTTCATAATAAATCGCGAAAGTTTTTTTCGATTAAGTTCCGACTGAAGCTCACGATCACATTTAAGGTTATGTTAAATAATTTGTTTTCCTCATCTAGAGAACCGACTCCCACAGCAGTGACGCCAACTCGACGGCATCGTTACGAGGCGTGCGTTATCATAATATAATCATAATTTAATGGGTGTTTTTAATGGAATTTAAAATAATTATATAGGTTGGTGTGCTCTTTCGGGCCTGAGAATGAATTTCAACCTTTCACATGTTAAGCGCCTGCACTTATATTATCTGGGCGCGTTATTATAAATTGATGTCGCGAATCATTGAGAGAGAGAGAGAGAAAGACCTTACCTTCCCTAGCTTAACCACGGTCGTCACCACCGTGCCAGTTAATGGTTATGATAAAATGCTTGTATGTATATTATATGTGAACAGCTTCCACTAGTACTGGCGATAGTAATAATAATATCCTGGGTTTCTGTTGAAAAATTCATCTGACGTCACACACACACACACACACACACACACACACACACTTACACACATACATACATACATACATACATACGTCCACAGTTAAAACGACGACGATCGATTAAAAAAACAACTGCAAATTATGTGCACCGACCTGAAAATATTTAGATTTATATACATATAGCAGGTACGTACCTTGGTGAAAAAAACAAATACGTATTTAAAAAAAAGAAAAATTTCGTTGCTGTTTGGTGTTTCCTTTCGATTAGAGAAGTAGAATACTCGATACAATCTAAGAACATATTTTATTGTTATTATATAAGGAGCTTTTTCGTGGTATTTCGAATTTGTACAGTGTATTTTACTCAAATGGTAAGACGAAATATTTCTGTTCAGTGACCTTGGATTGAAAAAGGTTTTTCAAGAGAAGATAGGAAATACTGAAATACACATTTTGCATGGATTTTCAAATTTATTAACCTTTCAGTGTACGCATGTGCAATAAAACTTGCTGGAGATTTATCGGTGGTTCAAAATTAACTACAATGTACCCAAAGAAAACAATCTAGATTCGTCAAATCAGGAGAACGCGCTGGCCAAGCTATTGGTTCATATGTACCCATACAACAAATGTATGGTATAGATTAATAGGAAGTTCTATAAAAGCCCCTATTTTCAGATGGTTCATTAAATGGAAGGAGATTTTGGATTTTCTCTAACCATTTACCACCATTGTTAAATAGTGTTCCGTTAGATATTAAGGAAAACGTATTTTTTGAACAAGATAGTGCCTCCGCGCACAACAGTATTATTGTATGAAAATACTTAAATAGCACATTTGAAAATCATTGGATTAGTCTCGATTAGTCTTCAGTATTTAAAACAAAAAATCACTGAAGTATGCACACAACTAACAAATAAACAAATTATGGCAGCAACTCAAGATGAAATCATACGACGTTCAGAAACATGTTTACAACATAATGGACAAAATTTTGAACAATTTATAAGATAATGATGACTGATGAGTATTTTTTGTAATAAATTGTTCAAAATAAAATAAATTTAATAATAATAAAATAATTTTGTTTCAACTTTAACTAGCTAAGTTTCGGGCAATTTTCGAGATAAGGGAAGAGTTTATTTATATAAGTCGTTAAAAAAAAAATAGTTTATCCAAATCAAGTGTTGAAAATATGTGTTTCTAAAAATGCAAGTTTTATTGCGCATGCGCGCACTGAAAGGTTAACAAATTTGAAAATCCATGCAAAATGTGTATTTCAGTATTTCCTATCTTCTCTTGAAAAACCTATTTCAATCCAAGGTCACTGAACAGAAATATTTCGTCTTACCATTTGAGTGAAATACACTGTATACCTATTATTATAGTTGATACATTTGGAGGTGATTTTTTTTTAACTCTCCATACTTTTCTTATAATAATAATAGAAAAAAAAACTGGTGTATTGTTGAAATTGATTTATTTTTCGTTTTGTATGATTTAGCGAGAAACAATCTTATTTTTATAAGCACTATAGATACGGTAAATGGTTTTTTTTTGCTCTTTTTTAGTTGTACTATAATAAACATTTATCTTTGCAAATTTTCAATACAATAATAAGGTTTATCGTGAAAGTTGTTCTTAGTTGAAAATATCAAAATATCAAAAATCCATTTACCTGTAATATCCAGTTTTATGTTCGGATTCTAAAGAAACTCATAAAAATCATCAACGTCTTGCATCAGGTACTTGGTACCTCCACTTACATATACTTACGAGATTTTTTTTATCGAAGGTATGTGTAGATATTTTTTTTTAGCAATTTTCAGCACCAAGAATATAATATAATAATAATAATATTTTTTACATCGACACAAGGTGTTCACAATGGAAACTCGGCGAAATTATAATATTAATGTGTCACGTGACGTGTAATATAATATATGGAGAAAATCGCATAAACATCGACAGAATGACGTGTAAAATATTATAATATAGTCATGGATAGAAGGGAACGGAATAAATTGCCCGTAAAGTAGCTCATTCGAGTCGTATTGTACAGCCAAAGGTTCGGAACCGACATTTTTGGTGCGTTCTATTAATATTATATTATTTCGCCTGTTTTAAATTGATTGTAATAATAAAACTTGTCTCGTCAGACATCTTGTGATTTTGATGGTTTTATTGTTTTTTAATAGAAAAACATTTGGAAATCTAACGAAATGATTTTTCCAAATAAAGTACCGCGGCTGAGGGAAAAATTCTCATCTTTTCAGTTACATACCTATTTTACCTACCAACTCTGAGCATTTTTATTATTAGTCACAAAAGTGTTTTACACGAGAAAAAAAACAGTTATGAGCTATGCAGCAGAGCTTCATCATTATATTACAAAGTCGACATTTTTCCCGTCTATTTTGTATTGTAGACATATGAGGTGTGGCTATTAAATAACGAGACTGCTCGCCCTAGATGGGTAATGAAAAAAACGAGTAATGCGTTGGGTATCTAGATATCTTATCTATCCACGTACCAAAACACGTTTTCGTCACTATTATAGTATTTGTGCAGTAGTGGTTTGAAACGAACGTGTTTTTTTCTCGTGCCGAAAACCATGTGTGACGAAAAACATGAGCAACGGGTAAACGTACAATTTTCTCGTTAAACTAAAAAAAACTCCAACTGAGTGCTATAAGTTGTTAAAAGAGGCCTATAGTGAAGATTTAATATCTCGGGCGCGTGTTTTTAAGTGGCATAAATTATTTTCTGAAGGTCAAAAGTGCATCGGAATCCAATTCAGTCGTAATTCAAATTCAAAACCGTTTTCTTCGATATCAACGGCATCGTGATGACTGAATGGGTTCCAAAGGGTCAAACTGAGAACCAACATTACTATTTGACAGTTTTGGCAACATTGCACGAATGAGTTCGTAAGAAACGGTCGATATTGTGGAAAAACAAGTCGTGGATCTTGCACCAGGATAAAGCGTGAAGCGTTATTTGGCCGCTTAAGGCACTCCAGTACTCGAACACGCATCTTACTCACCCGACTTGGCACCCTGCGACTTTTACTTGTTTCCGAAGATAAAGTCTGCCTTAAAAGGAATCCGGTTTGAGTCAATGGAAGAGGTGAAACAAAAATCGGCGGAACTCCTGAATGGTCTTACGAAAACAGACTTCCAGCACTGCCTCGAGCAATGGAAGAAACAAATGAAACGGTGTATGAAGAGGGGAGGGGAGTATATTGAAGGGGAATAACTTTTATAATAAAACACTTTTTCGTAATCAGTCTCGTTGTTTAATAGCCACACCGTATTCTTTAAAAAACATTGAACT
This sequence comes from Cinara cedri, assembly GCA_902439185.1. Classification (NCBI taxonomy): domain Eukaryota; kingdom Metazoa; phylum Arthropoda; class Insecta; order Hemiptera; family Aphididae; genus Cinara; species Cinara cedri. The sequence goes on from CABPRJ010001894.1 coordinate 564,230, forward strand.
ATCGAATACTATTATAATTTAATACTATATTGTATTCAAATTATTATTATACAATTTCCAAACAAATGATGAATTCTGCAGATCATACAAATTGTAGGGGTTGAGGTTGAAAGTTGAACCATCCCAAAGGTACCTGATATTGTCATACTCATAAATTATAAAATTTCATTCCCCTGGATTTATTTAATGATGTGAATTTATATTGTGATTTATATTGTTTATATGTGATAGTGAATTTATATTAAAATGTAACTAAACTTTTATCACTTTAATACGTCTATAAAACAACTCTGATCTAGTTATTTTGTTCCAGAGGGCGTCTCTTAAAGTGTCCAAAAATAGCAGGAAAATGATATTTAATACGCATCTTATACATATTATTATGTATCTATTATAATAGACATAATAAAGTGCAACAGTTTTTATTTTCGTGGAAAATTCGACTAGAAACACATGTCTTAATATATATAATACGACGAATGCTTATTTCTCGCTTCGATCAGAATAAAAATAAATAAATACACCCGTTTCAAGTTAGAAAACTATATTATATATTGTTCTCGGTTTAACTTTAACGGGCAGTCTAAAATACGCAATATATTTCATATGTAAACGTCGGAAAAACGTGCTTTAAATGTCACCGGATATTATATGGTGACTGTATTTGCGATTAAACTCCGTTCTCTTTTAATAGTTGTGATATGTTAAGCCTTAGGATCGTGAATTTAATGTACACACGCGCGTACGCGAATTCGAGCCATTACGTCCTATAAAAGTGAAAAATGCCAGCGTAAAGTTCGAAGAATTTTCGCCAAATAACGCGCTAAATCGACTAAAACAATAAGAAAAAGACTCAATCATTATCGTTTTTGGGAATATTATTATTTCTATCTTTGCAGTAGTTGTCGTCGTATACTTTGTAGTGCAAACACGTTCGGCCCCGCGGGTTTTTATACTATAGAACGACGAAGAGGGGCGAGGCTAGTGTTGTTTTATCGTGGTAAATCGATGAACGAACGAAAAAAAAGGGAAAGAACCATTTATACAGGGAGAATTTATGTATACAGAAAATATTTTATAACGAAACGGATTTTTATCGATATAACTGCGACGCGACGGCGCGCACGCTCTATACGCGACCAGATGGAATGCCCGTGATAAAATAATATTTCGGCGTTGTTACTTTCACATATTATGTTAAGACAATAGATGATCAACTAAAATATTTAACATATTTAGATATCTGCAGTATGACATGAACATCGTCTATAGAGTATATTCGACGAACCTTTTAGATTCTGTAGAGAGTAACTACAAAAATGTATTGATTTCACTACAGTGGATTCTTTTTTTTTTTAATAATGTAAACCTCAGATCCGGAAAAATGAAGTCAGGGAAACGAAATTGTGTATATGCATGGTTTAAGTATAAATGATATAATTATCTTTTGGGAGTTTTAACTTTCAACTCTTTTCTCGACTATTATTATGATCTAATTTATTAGTTTTTTTTTTTTGAATTTATTTAATTGTTTTATTATATCTATCTTTGTTTAGAATTCGGTTATTTATTGTTTTGTGAAGTTCTTTAACAAGAATATGTGGGGGCGATCTTCCACTCTAACAACAGAGCTCTGTTGCTCACGGATGTTTTTTTCCGCCGTTTTTCTACTTGAGGACATAATATACTCGTACACGTATATTATTTACATATTTACGATTCATCATCTCTTTATATGCGTCTTTTCGTTATTTTTAGACCAATTTTTTTCCGTTTTGTTATGGTACATGTACATGCATATCGCGTGGTATACGTTTATAGGTAATAATAATATGTGCAGTCAGCGATAAGATTGCCAAATCGTATACTCGAAGAACGGCGATGGCGGTCGATTTCGAGTGCAAATCAAATATGCGATGACGAGGAGATACGCGATTTGCGCGATCTTGAAACCGCGAGAAACCGCATCCACACAGTGTCGTGTTTTATTTGTAGATATTCGTGTGCTTACGGCGGCGGTATGTTGTATACGAGAAATCGCTCAAATACGTCGACGCAATTCACGGTACGATAATATACGAATCGTTTTGGCATCTCTGCGGCCGCAAACCGCTATATAATTGTATATATAGGTATACTGTGCTCGATTTAATGTTTAGGATTTAGAAAAAAAAAAATAATAATGTCATTAAAATAAATCGAGTTCTAGTAGCCACCGACCGGTCGTTGAGCGATTTTTAACGATAACCCGTCATATAATAAAATCGCTTGTCGATTATAGGTATAGGTAGGCATGTATTTTATTATTATACTATGTCGGTATAACGCGAAACATCGATTCCATATCATCAAGACTTCGCAGTGAATATAATATCACACGGCTTTTCGTATTATAAAATAAGTGATAAAACATTTTAAATCCTCGAATTTCTAAGGAAAAGAACGAGGTTAAAAAAAGGTAAACCATGGTTGGAGGTGCAGCTGCTCACAAAGACGAAAATACATGTGCAGTATAGGGTCAAATAATTGATTTTTTTTTTTTGATAATATAACAGTCAATTTAATCAACATAATATAGGTAATTTATAGAAATCACAAATCGAACGATATATCACGAAAATCGAAAATATCATAATCGACAATGTGTATAATGTATATAGACTATAGAGAGTGGTGGACTGTCTTAATACATAGTGAAATTGCAGGTTCGACTTACGCATGTGATTATTACTGAAGATACTTATTTAATTTATCGGTTATGGAATATGAGTAGAGACTGCAGCAGTAGATTTGGAAACTATTTTGTTTGAAATAATTATACAAAAAGTTTGTTGGGATTGAACACAAATGATATATTATATTATATAAAATATACAAAATAAAATAAGTAAAAATAAAATATAATAAGATTAATAAGTCTCATATCAGTTATAAAGTTTCAATTGTAATTGTTGAAATTAGTTTTCGACATAAAGGTCGACTAAAAAACATTTTTGAGGAATCCATGAAGAAATGGGTATCTATTTATATTGTATCTGACGTATATATATAATAGTAATGACATAATTACAATACTCCCCCGGTCCCCTAATCAATTTTTTGTTATGACTAGGCTAATAGTAATAAATTGTAGGTAACATTTTAAATTTTTTTTGAAGTCCGTCGAGCACAATTACTTAAATATAAATTCTAGTTTTAATATTATAAAATCCCATCACGCTCGTGTTGTAACATATCTATTATGATCTATATGCATATTATTTTACAATTGTGTACTCATCAGAAAATAATAATACTATTATAGTAGATCATTTTCTTTTCTTTTATAAATATAGATACATACTCCGATCTCATAGGCAAAGACGTTCGAGCGAAGAGCGTCCTATATAATAATAATAATAATAATAACGGACAGGAGATTAGATATTTAAATAATAATTGAGATAACGAGCGGCATATCAATCTATATACGTATTGATTTAGTTGATAACTGACAATGGTATGTATTCTACCTAATGTTATTTATATACGGTTCGTATATTATATTGTATCGAGTCTGACGTGTACGATATTGTATTATGTAAACTTTGTTATTATATTATATCGATAAAACGTAGAAATTATTTGGGTTCCACGTATTCATTATGTAGAACTTTTCAAGTAGACTATATAATTTGATATTATTAAATAGTTGACTTTAAAAAATGTCTGAATATTGCCTCGTACCGTTATGAATGAGCACAAACATATATTGTAGTGTTTTCTAATCAATACGTTTCGTATCTTATATCGTTTATTGTCGTATTGACTTTTTGTAGATACTATACGTTATTACTTTTAATGAAATATAAAATGTAGATAGAGGAAAAATTAACTCTATATGGTGATAGAGTTTTTAATTATTATTGTAATTTAATATTTATACAATATTATTTGACCGAATAAACAAATAAACAATAATTATAGTTTTTAAATAAGGTACACGATATTAACAGCGAGTAATAGTAATTACTCTTTTGATGTGTCACATTAGTATATTATAATAAACCTCTGTTTGATACATTTTTTAAAATGAATAACGTATCTGTGTAATATTGTTACCTATATTAGTTTACTGAGAAAATCTTTTGAAATTATTATGATATTTCGTACTTTGGTGACATACTACAGCTACACGATTTATTGTCGATTTATCCGCGTTACGTATTAAAATTTTCACACGAATAATTATGACATAATATTATGCAATTGAAAATGATTAACAGGACGCCATACCCGCATCTATACTGCAGTCAGAGGTCTCTTATTAACTATAACGGGCAACAAATTATAGCGAAATAATTTCGTTACGCGTATAGAGCGTATAAATTGCGGCGTTTAGGTTCGAAATTAGACTTTAATCACACGGATAACCTGATAATGTTTAAAGATAGTTTAAAGATTATGTTCAGCAGTATAGTTGCTGTTTTCCTGAAATATTGTCAAACGAAAATTTGACAGTTATTCGAAAAAAAAATAATCAAACATTAACATCGCTGTAACTTTAATGACAGGCAACTCGAAAGTATTAACTGTGTTTACATTAAAATTCCAAAGGTTAGCGACTGTACAATTTACGATCAATACGCGCAACTTAATATTTTCTTTTGTACCGTCATACCGAAACAGCAGAATAATAACTGTAAAATCATGTATACAGTATCTACAATCGTATGCGAGTACTCACATAAAAAAAACTCGCTAATTTTATGTAATGTGTCTCGGGATATTGGCGATTTTAATGTAATATTAAAAAAACCAACAAATTCGTTAATTATTTTTTCATCAATTGGATGTAATATAATATTCGCGTAGTATGAAATATCTATATCTATATGTATATATATATATATATATATATATATATATTTAATTGTATGATTTCGTTTGGGTGAATATCCGTCAAGAAATCACTATATATTATAGAATATTATTATTATCATTATTACAAATTATCAAATATTTACGTACGTAGAGGAATAGAAAAAAATTTAACAATTTTGTTAGCGTCCTGAATAATAATATTATACTAGTGATATTAATGAGAAAGAAATCACAATATCGATTATTATTATTTGTATTCTTATTGCGGTATTAATGTAGAGTACGGACATGAATAAATTAATAAAATAATAATTTCATTCAAACACTATAATATATAATACACACAATAAATAGGTACCTATTTTACGTATTTAATGTTTGAGCGAGTTTGTTTAACAGTTATTATAAATTGTTAGTTTATCGCACCATTATTATTATACTTAATTATAAAGCTAAACGAATTATGGATTTTATAATTTATAACGCAGCAGTGCATAATAAAACTACAACGACGATAATCCGAAACACTATTTAATATAATATTTATTATAATAATTCACGTGTTATAATAAATTATTGTATAGTTTCGTGCACGTTTATAATATTTCAATATAATATGATGTAGCTTGGCTACCTTAAATAAATAAATAATATCTTTTCAAGTGCCAGCCAGACATCGTCCGTTTTTAGTTTCCAATCGCGTTTTTTATAATATTATATTGATGGGGTATTTGTGTCAGGCGCGTGGAATCGTTATCGAACAATAATCGAAATCCTACACTGCGACGTTATAGACAGACACTCGGCTTGTAAATCGAAGACAAATAAAATAATAAATTAAGCTAATAGAGATCGTATTGGTAAAAATTATAATAAAATATTAGTTTCCATCGAGTGGACGTAAAATAAATACGATTCGAAAAGAAAAATATCACTGCACCGGTTGACATAGTTTGAAACCGCGTGGTCGTGATAACAGGCTAGGTGTTATAATTCGGTCGGGAACGAAAAAAATATTACAATTCTGTATGTTTACTGCGTATAGGTACTACCGTGAACGAGATAAGCAAATTCTATAAGGTTTCTCCTCCCTCTTCCTACTACCCAATCATGCCACAACAATATACCTAATCCCGCGCCTAAATCAAACAAGGATTGGAGAAAACTCTCTCGAAAAAAAAACCGTATTTGTTCGTCTTATCGATTTTTCGGTTTTGTTTTTTTTGTTTTTTATATTATATTATGCTGCCAGTAGCTTTTTGACAATGTGTTCGTTTGGTTATCTTATGGGATGGAGGGAGCGGGGGAACCGTGATGTGTGACATCAAGGGTGAACCTTAGGGATTCGGATTTCCTCGACGTGGTGTGAGAGAGAGAGGGGAGGTGTGCAGAACTGGCTGCTTCAAGGATATAATATACGCACTATAAAACGGATTTCGATCCAGAAATCCGCACGCGGATTGTGGTGTGTGGCCAGCAAATATAAACTTTTTGACAATGTAATAAAATTGTACGTCTTTTTCCCATCGTTCTTTTGCCATATTGTTTTCATCGCACTGCAGTGAGCACTGACCGTCTGCTACCCGTTTTCTGTGATCGCATTTACTAAACTAACGTTGCAACTGCATGTAGTTGTCGCTTTTACAAAACAGTAAAAATATCGTTTCAAGGGGCCGATAAAATATTAATTACTATTATTATTATTGTTGTTGTTTTATACGTACGTGTGGGTAACGTGATCGAAATATTGTTTTCGTTTCATATTCATGTAAAACTATCACGGTTAAGCAACTTGCAGCCAAGTCTACATACTGACATGTTATGCTACTCGATAACGTCATGCGCGATTGTTATCCGCCAAAAATTTAATTCGTTTCAAATGGAAAACCAAAAAAAAAAAAAAAACAGGAAAACAATCACGGAAACAGTCGTCATTTTTTTCCTGAGCATCGTCACGATTTTTCTATTTATAATCGTGAAATAACAATAACAAAAACTCGTTAGACGGAAATAAGTGTTATCTTATAAGGTTTTATTTTGCAATTGGTCGGGTTAGAACATTTTTAGTATAAAATATTGAGTGTGCTAACTAACTATAATGTAGTTGTATTATTTTGTGGAAAAAATGTTTTTTGATTCTCTATACCATGCTGAGTATGGGTATAAATCCTATTATAGATTATCGAACGAAAGACGGAGAAATAAAAAAAAAAATGGCCGATTAATGACGCACGACAAAGATAATTTCGAAAAACAAAACCAACCTTTTTACGACAAATGGAGCCAGCGAACTATCGTAAACGACGTTTACAATAATAGACTTATTATCGAATAATTACCCTTCTTTTCTCAATAATAACTCTTCTCATCGGGTGTGTCGTTATACTGATCCGGTGGAAATATTTTTTCAAATATTTGTTCTCTATATGATCAACAATATACTATTTTATTTTGTTTTCACTGTATATATATATTCTATTAAAATACTAGAATTAATGTTAATCGCTGGAGTTATTTTATGTACATTTTTTCATTTGAGTAGAGACATTTTGACTAAAAACTCAAAACATTAGGTATAGTATAGAAATTAAAAATATTATCGTTAAATAATAAAACGGTGCGTGGTGTTTCACTTGAGTTCAATTCGATTAATATTATTAATATTTTCTCGTATAAAACGTAAGTATAGATACTGGAATCATTATACACTGCGTGGTTTTTGACGGACTATATATAATAATGATTATTGGTTCCCTTTGATATATTATTGTAGTGATGCGTTCCGCGGTATCGTAAATAACACTCACGAGGAGTTTGTGTACAAAATCTTAATGATGAATTATCTTTATATTTATGTATGTGTGTGTGTGTGTGCGCAAGCGCGCACGCACGTTCTGTAGTATAGTTTCAACAATATATCGGTTTTGGATGATATCCAACATCCAGATGAAAATAGTTATAATAATAATAGTATACTATAGGTAACAAAATAGCGAACAGAAAAAATAACATTTACGGTTTACCTGGTGGTAGTTTTTTCTTATTTTTCACTCGTATTTATAAATAATAGTATATTACCTATAGGACGAAATTTGTTTTACGTTTTCTTTAATTACCTATCTCGAACTTACTGATTATTTTTACGTGAAGGTTTTTTTTTTTTTGAAACCCAAGTACGGCGTATATAAAACAAGAGCATCGCTTGGCGTTTTCCCAAAAATACAGTATATAGGAAAAAAATGCTCACACATTCATAGGGACGAATGATCACTTTTGGAAAACTAAAAAGCCCGACGTACAGATTATAATATACAATATAGTATGCATAGGAACATATAACGTTGACTAGTTCGATTGTTTGAAATTTTCGAATAAAGAACTCAAAAAAATAAAAAAACGTTCTTTTTATATTATCATTGTTATATATATAGAAAAACACTGATGCGCACCGACAAAACGGTTCACATTTTATCCCGACGAGTTAATGGAAATATTATGTTGTTTTTGTTTTAGAGGGAGAGAGAGAGAGAGAGAGAGAGAGAGAGGGAGAGAGTGAAAGAAAGAGTAAAGATTGAATATATTATTAGATTATTTTTCGAGCTTGTGTAAACGTAAATTTTTACAGCCGTTTGAATAATAGTAAATTTATACCGAGTGTACTTCTTTTTTTTTTCCAATAGATTCCATCGGACCGGTGGGGTCTGGCTTCCTACGGCCTGGCAACCTAACCTTATCTATAAGAGTACCTACGTATAACGTATCTATAAAATCATATTATAATTATAATCGTCAAATTTATTTTCTATAACGCGCAGTGATTTAAAATTTTATTTTTGTTTAAATTAATATAATAATCACAAATACATCATATAAAAATAAACAAAATATATACGTTTTAAATACTTGACGTGTTATAACTTCTTCTCCTTGGAGTTATCGGTCGCTATAACCATGGATTACATAGTACACACACCAAATCATCCGACCCTCCCTATTAGGGGCTCTCGATTTATTCCAGTTTGACTCTTCGTTTAGAAACTCTATGTCTCTCGTATCGGTCTTCGCCATATGCCTAATTTATTTCAAACGGAGTTAAGAAAGAGAACTTTGGGTTCTCTTCCATTGGCTGTGCGTACAAACATGGATTCCGACTTCGCCAAAAGTCGTCGTGTCCGGCCCTCTCTGTAACCTTACACCTACTGTACTATCCGATATTTTCAGGTTCTGCTGCGGGAATAAAAATCCTACATTTAACTCGCTGCCTTAGTTTTTCTTATTTACTATACGTGTCATAAACATATACTTATACATTTTACATTTATTTTGAAAACTATATTATAATATGTTGTATTTTTTTGTTTCAGGAAAATGTTCATTGGTGGTCTAAGTTGGCAAACTAGTCCAGGTAATTAGATCATAATAGATTACGAATCATTATTATTATCATGCGTTGCATTATATTAGTTAGGTATAGCCAAAATGAAAACCATTGGCCGAATTGTATGATTAATAATTTTACTTTTAAAATACAGAAGCACGTTCGTGCTTTACCTCTAATATCATATGACACGTTATTATAATATTATAGGAACATAATAATAATACTAACATAAAGTTTATAGGTACCAGTACACTTTAATATTATTATACCGAACGAATGGCTAATGCACGTCCGTCACGAGTCCCGATTACAATAATATTATTGTTTTATTTACGATAGTCATTGTTGTTTAGCCATCGTGCCGGGTGATCGGAACAATATTATAATATACTTACACACCTTCTACGCGAGTAAAAAAACGATTTGACGAAATTATATTATATCCTCCGGTTAGAAATAATTGTATTTTAAATACGAATAAATACCTAAGTATATAAGCAAATCGCAATGACGAGAATATCCCTGTAAATATTAAAAGTCGTCGTCGACCCGTTCTAAAAATGTTGTTAAAAATATAACCGAATAATCGGTTTGTTTTTTTTTTTTTTTTTATATTATGCTGTTAAATATCTTAATAAAATTGTCAGTTTTATTATTATCATTATTTTTTTATTAAATAAAAGCACTATATTATTAATAGAGAGGGGAAAATGTTTTAATGCGATAAATTTAAGTAGTAGCTATGTGTGTACCTAGATACCTACGCATTTTATTATACGCACATGATATTATACCAAGTGTGAAATATGCTGACGGGGGATGAAGTTCAAATGGCAATCGTACAAATTGACCGCATCTAAGAGGGTCGTCGGTAAAATGCGTTAAATCGTGTAGTTTCAGAGTTCAGATTCCCTGAAAAGAAAACTATAGTGTTCTATAGTTTTTAATTTTATTATTATTTGTGGTAAATTGATATCCTATATATAATATATAATATCCTATATTTGAAATCGAAATCCATGTGTTGATATTGAAATCAACTTATTTATCGATTGAAAACCCGTTTTTTTTAAGGTGTTTTGGAAGTAATTTGTTTTTCTTTTTTTTTTTATATATATATTTAGACCAATAAGCTAGAGCAGTGTTTCTCAACCTGGGGGTCATGACTCCTCTAAAGGTCGCCAGCTAATTATTTAGGGTCACCAAAATATAAAATACCGGGTTGTTATGTATAAAATATATATTTTACTAGAATCTAGAGACCTTATAGACGTTTTTCTCCGAAAATATCTGATCAAATATCAATTTTAAAAAAATATTATTTTAATTTTAAATGCCGACGTGATTTTTAAATGGATTTTTAGATTCTGAGCACGTTGGTGGTATAATATTATTAAAAAAATAAAAATTTAACGACTTTTCTATCGAAAATTTATTCCAATCGAAAACTGACTAGTGAGTGTTTTTGTAGAATTTTAAGTTATTGTTGGTGCATTGAAGAGGTAATTTTTAGATTTTTCATGTATTTTCTTTGCGTTTCAAAACATATGTGTTTTTTTTTATCGAACTTCGTTTAGAATCGTTTTTCTTTAGCAACAAGTGGTGAAAATGGAAAAAATGGGGGAACTATATTTATCAAAAATTTAGGAGCGTTTCTGGAAACTAACTAAACCCAACTAAACTTTCAGGAAGCCCATCATGGAAACAAGTCTTTTAAAATGTTTTCTCTTAAACACATATTTTGTTTATAGAATTTGTATGCTAATATGATTTAAAAATAAACCGCACTCCCTCTTCCTGCCAAAATACTATCCTAAAAATATGTTTACTCAGTAATAAGTAAAATATAATCTGGTTAACGGTTGTGCATAATCCAATAGGTATTAAAAAATTCATTTTTGATAAAACTAATTTAGTTTTTTTAAAATTTCATTAAAAATACCCCAGTTATAATAACTAAACCGTCCTCCCGGACTTTGATGACTTAAACTATTTAAAGTCTCTAAACCTCCGCCCCTTTCCACATTAAACACTGTTAGCAATGATTTATTCTACCTTCCCAAACTTCCATCTACAACGGTGATCTACAACACACTCATCAGGAGTATCGGCTTTTTGTCATTTTTTATTTAATAAAATAATAACTTATAATTCATCACGATAATAAAAATTTTTATTCGTCGATCGAAATTTGTGGGATAAAACGATTAAATACTACAAATACAACGAAAATGAGTTACTAATATATTTTATAAAATGCGTTTTTAATTTTTCTAAAACTATATCTACGGTGCAATATTATTATTATATTATGCTTGGCTAACGTTCAGGAAAAATGTCCGTTAATACGCAACGGCAATGCACGTGTGTTCGCGTTCCCGTTTTCTGTAAATTATCTTCTTTTGTTGTACCTACTATAGCATGTGCAGCGGTGTAGGAGAAAAATTTGGAAAGAAGAAGAATAGAGAAAAAAAATGTACGAGTATATTATATATGACCAAAAACAACAAAAAAAAAAATAATACAAGAGATTGCTGCAGTAGAGAATATTATTATTATTATGATGGGGAACAAATAACTCATTACAATCGTAAAGCGGCGGACGTGTTTGGAATAATGCGCGCAGTGATGTTTTGCCGAGAGAGGGGTGTCTCTATATACTCGTGTGTCCGACAAAAAAGTAAAAATATGGGTATCTATCTAATAATATGTGTAGTCGTATATTTTATTTATATAATGCCAAAAACGATCGGCGTGAAACGAGAGAGACGGAGTCCGGACGGTTTTTAACCTTAAAAAAATTAGAATATCGCGCGGTTTACCGCGGTCGATTTACGACAATACATCGTAATCTTCTCTTTCTCCATTTATAGATATTTCATGTCTTCCGACTGGTATTGTCTGTTTTTACGAGTACACTACGACTCTTCTCTGTTTTTTTCGTCTTCTATCCCTCCTCCCTCCTTTTTTACGTCTAATATATTAAAAGTCTCTACAGATCTGTTCCTTTTTTCAGATATAATCATTTTTAGAGGAAGGGCTGTGTGACTTAACCATTGTAGCGATTTTCTTATTTTTATGGCGGTATCTACACATTATCATTGTCCTTTGTTCGTTGATTTTTTTAAATCTTATTTCTTCATCCATAAAACACTCCAGCATCTTTTAAAAGAAGTTATATAAGTTATTTAAAATATTTACATGCTCGTCTACAACACCACATCCTGAATGATTTTTATTGATAATATATCATAATGATTTTTTTCCTCCTTGATATCATCGTAGGATAATAAATCCATCCTGTGCAATATATTTGAAGAAGCATACCTAATAATACTATTTGTTCGATCATCGATTTGTAAAATAGGCACTCCGAAAACTCGTTCGCTGTGGCTAAAACATCATTAATGCAAAAAAAATAAAAAACAATCAAAGGTTACGGAATTATCACACAAAGGTAAAGATACTTATACAAAAGATATTTGATTGACAACGTAAAATAATAAACATTATATTGATTAATCGACATGATTATTATTACAATTTATTATATCGTGTGTTTTATTGATCTATCAATTTCTGTAAAAAAAATATATACAATACGTCCATGAAGATGTATCTATTGTAATGTTTCCGGAGATAATAAAAGTAATCAGATTCTGTTTTTTTTTTTTTATATATTACTCACTAGAATGAAAACTATAAATATTTATATTCCAATTAATTTTGTATATTTTGATAAAAAATAAAAAAAAACTTTATTTTATTATTTTTGAAAAATTAAAAAAATTAATTAGATAGATTTTTAGATTTAACTCTACAAAATAGCTATTTTGTATAGTTTATTTTTGAAAATTTTGATGTGTTAATTTTTTATTTTCATTTTCAATCGTGATATTTAATAATTTTTAGTTCCGAGAAAAAAGTGTACAGTCAATTAGCCATAGTAATAATAATCAGTTAGTGAATACGATTGCAGTGTGCTGCATAATTATAGGCACTTTTCTCTGAACTTTAAAAATTATTAAAAATCACAAATTTAATGAAAATAATAAGTTGAAACGTCAACATTTTCAGAAGAATAAACTCTATAAAATGATTAACTTCAAATTTTTCGATTATAATAAAATAAAAAATAGTTTTTTAGTTGTATTACTAAAAAAAACATTAAATTCAAATATAAATATTTGTAGTTCTTATCACTGTGAGTAATATAAAAATAAAAAAGAATTTGATTATTTTTATTATCTCAGAAGATATTAAAACAGGTATGTCTTCGTGGGACACCTTGTATATATATATATATATATATATATATAAATTGTTTTGTAAATTCTACAGAACGACTTAAATTTGACATACTTTCTGCAAGTTATAAAGGGTTCAATAATTGCTAATTTTTACAGATAAAAATTCTAGTAATATTTACACGTCGTCAAGTATTCTGTAGTTATAACTAATAATTCGACCGTAGAGGTCAAATGTGGACAGATGTAATTATCTAATTTTTTTATATAGGGACGTGAAAACATTTAATGGTTTTTCGGACAATACCCTGAGAGTCATTATTCATCCGGAATAAATAAAACATGGGATCTGCATTTAAAAAAGTGATTGGTTATAGGTATAGTTTTCTATACAGAAAACATTTCTTTTCTAATTCTGTATTGGCAGTTAATATACTTAATATATTTGTTAAAAATAAAAGGAGTTGCATCTAATTACTTTGGTTACATTATTTTAATCATGTGAAAACGCATGCAATAAGAAAAAAAAGTGAGGGATAAACATATCGAATAATTAAAATGAAATATGAATAACCGAGTTAACTATAGAGACGGTAACGTATTGAGTTTTATCAGCTGACGCATCTCCGTCGGGCTATCAAAATGCTTCCTAACCTTATAGGGGAGACGTGAACACATTGCTGGGGAGGTGCAAGCAATCATTACGATGTAAAATTTGTATTTATTAAATTATTTTTATTTTACAATGAAGAGAAAAAATTAAAAATTAATAACGACCGGCTACCGAGTAGGCTTGTTTACTTATCAGCTTTTATACGAATATTATATTATAGGATTTTGTTGATGACTTTTTTTTTCTTCGTCTCGTTGTTAAGAGAGGGGGCACAAGATTCTTGAAAATCTACAAAGTGGGCGTAGAATAAAAAAGGTAGGGAACCACTAGGCTGTCGGTATTTAGTATTGTCATTATAACATGGGGTTTTGGTTGGATTTTTATTTTTTTAAAAATCGTCATAGTAGAAAAACGGAGAAACCTGAGATGATTACCGATGTATTTTACTAGGCTTTTTTCTAAGAATAAAAATGTTACTCTTACCGCGGATTTACAGCGAATCTCCGATTGATTTAAAATAATCGTACGCAATAAAATCGTTAGGTAGGTTGATATTTACCAATAAAATGTACACGTTTTACGAACGTGCTCGAAAAAGTATACACTATACAGGATGGTTTTATATTTTTTTTTTATCTGCACGATCCAGCGATTTTCACGGAGGATTTTAAGTTAATTTTATTTCTGTTTTATCGTTATATTATTACATGCAACTGTTTATGCTTCTATTAAATAGTATTGTCAAATGTTATCTACTATCTAATTAAATGCGTATTGACTTCGAGGAATAAGGGAGGGTGATAAATTTCACATTCGTTTTGAAATGATAATTTTCATTCGTCATCCCGATCCTCTGGTCTAAATTATTGTAAACCGTCAATATATTATAATATGTATACGGTAAATCCGACATGATTACGCATTCGGTAATAAGGCCAACATTTTTAAAATATTGTTATTAATATCGTCAAACGATTTTTTATATTATGTCTGATATATAAATACTGAGAAAAACGACTAAATACTTTTATTATGTAGACGGATCGCAAAAAACAACAAAAAATCACCTTGTTTCTTCAATATATGTACCAACTGCACTCTACATAATATATTGAATATTTATCGAAGAATCGATTACATCAGAAAGTATACTCTGCAGTTTATTTTATACCTATATAGGTAGGTATACACAATATAATGCATATTATTATATTATAAATCCATGAGCGGACAATATTTAATTGAACACGGACGCCGTTTTACAATAATTAATCCGTAATTGGATAATGAGACTATATAGTAATTATTATTTCTCGACACGTAATTTCTATAGTATACGCTTGTACACAAACGGCAATAATAATAATAATAATAATAATAATAATAATTAATATTATTATAATAATATTGAGTATATACGTGTTTCGTACGGCGTTTTGCATTTAATTATAATACATAAGCAGGTTGTACCGTGTACAGAACTACATTGTGAGTACTTTAATAATTATTACACAATATAGTACTGATCGAAAGAATTTATATCTCGCTTATAAATTATAATAATATAATAGTTATATTGTTCAAAAAATGTTAAGAGCCGCAAAACGTGTTTGCTCAAACAATACGCCGTATGGATATTTTCGAAAAAATCAAAAACCAGTTAAATACAAAAAATATACAGTAATTTGTTGTACACATACCTCGTATAGTTCACAAAATCCAAGGAGAATATAGACGTTGAAACATTATCTCGTAACTACCTATGTACCTATTATTATCAATATTTGGACATGTTTCGCCAACAGTATTCTGCTAAAACTTATATAATATTATTGTTTTAACAACAGCTACACACATAACAATGTTACAAAATAAAGAACGCGATGACAAAATAAGATCCTAATGAAAAAATATCTCTACCATTTGAATTTAATGTACAAAATTAGATCTTAACTATTTGTCGTACAGTTTATTGATTTTACAAAGCTACGTTTGAGATGCCCACGCATCTCCCCTCTTCCCTTTAAAATTAAAAGGGAACCGAATACGGATATCTATTTACTTATAGAAATATTACGTTTAGAAAATCGGAAAATAATATTTTTTTCTACGCTGCAAATAAATCATAGGTATATTATGTACCAACTCTCATTTTACATAATATTATTATTTTATATTATATTGCATACCTATAAATTATAATAAAAAACGATAACGCGTAGTATTTGGGTTATCGCCTAAACGTGTCGAAAAAATTCCAAAGTAATAATTATATTTTCCTTAGACTTATACCTAATGTTAAATAATTGCATATAATTAATTATTCATACATTGCTATTGGAATGTGAATTTATTGTAATACATGTTTTATTTTGCATTATGTTTTTAAATGT
Organism: Cinara cedri; assembly: GCA_902439185.1. Classification (NCBI taxonomy): domain Eukaryota; kingdom Metazoa; phylum Arthropoda; class Insecta; order Hemiptera; family Aphididae; genus Cinara; species Cinara cedri. The sequence goes on from CABPRJ010001894.1 coordinate 580,727, forward strand.
ATACATGCATGTATATACGTTTTATCACGCAGTTTGAAGATGTGCTTTTCAAACTTATAGAGATATATATAGAGTACCACTTCGTGATTTTCCGGTTTTAGTTACCGAAAAATCGGAAAAACTCGAAATAAGGATCTTATTTCCGGTTACGATTACATATTATTAGAGCTGAGAATATAATGTCCCATTAAACCTCAAAATACTTTAATGCCCTAAAAATTCAAAATAATGCCCTTAAAAAATTCAAAATAGTCAAAATAAATTTTTTATTCTCGCTTAAAAATATGTAAAATTTTTTTTAACAAAACGAGCATCGCACAACAAGATTTTGAAAACAATGCAAAGCACATTAAAATCTTAGCCTTATGTATTTATACATCATATCTCGTCAGTTTTATCCATTGTGGCTATAGAGATTTAAGCGTCCCGGTGAAACTTAAAATTTTGTTCTATAGTTACTTAGCCAACAAAGAACTTTAAATCCTTAACGAGATGTAAACCACCGTACTTAGATATTTGAATTGGTTATAAATCCCATTCTTTAAATTCAAAGTACGCATATATTATAAACTTTTATTTTTAAAAATTAATTTATCTTCTTCTACCTTGGTCTCGGGCTATTTATGACCATAACGTTAAATATATGTATATATTTTCACCTCTGCCACTATCATCTGCTATTAAATTTGGCTCCTTTAGCTTTACATTCTTCTTAATGTAGTCCTCTAATCTTAAAAATACACTAGGTACCTATTATAAAAGATACAATATCATTACAAATCCAATTTTTGTGCTCTGGGACAGTTTTGTCTTTCCAATCCTCCTTACAGCTACGTGTCTTATCGTATATAGTAATAAAAAGGTTATACACCAATATGATTAGGTAGTATATACTTTATAGTATAAAAAGCAATTTTTAATTTAAAAAAAAACAACTAGCGTGTGTGTATTATAATAATTAATTTAGATATAGATATACATGGAATACATTATATAATATTAGATTTTCGTATTAATATTAGCAATGTAGTTTAAAAAGAACTGATATTTCGTATTGTATATATTATTTTATTCATATTGCAGTTAATAATAATTGGGCAGCAAAATCGCCGTAGTTTCAATATATTTATGATGAAAATATAAAATATAGATTTTATGATAATATTTTTCGAATAACGTGTTTTGCTGTAACTCCTTAGGCACACTGGCAGTAAGCAGCTGTGCAGTTCCCACGAAATTACTTAATATATTATACTATAATGTTATTATCTCAAAACACTTAACATTTTTGTGCGGGAATGAACATGTTTTCTGTATACGATGATATGAATGTCATGCGAAAAAATGTAATTGTGAACAACCGTTAAAAAAAATTAAAAAAATCCGTCGGTACAAATGAAAAAAAAAAAATGGTCATTAAAGTGATATATATGCTGCAGTATACGCCTTACCAATGCGCATTTGTTTGTCAATTGTCAGAACAATTTAAATTAAATGATTCATTAATATTTTTTAGTAGTCATAATTAAAATAAATTTGTCTAGAGAAAAAATGTATAATATATTTGTTTAACCAGTTTTTGTCTATAGTTGTGTAATTATGTAAATAAAATGGTCGGATATACTTCATACGTAGGTGCAGCCACTCTTATAGGTGGGAAGTTGGGAAGGTAGGATTATTGAAGGAAATTTAATGTATATATGTGTAGCAACTTTAAATCATTGATAACGAAAAAACGATTCTGAGCCAATTTCAGATAATAGTGTTGCTTTGTCAACAATATATGTGTCATATTATGGTAAAATGATTACAACAATGTGCGTTTCCATGAAAACAATGATTATTTAAAAATGATAAAAAATAATAAAAACTTAGTAACAAAAAAAAAAAATAAAAGTGGTTTTCAACCTTTTGGTTAATCTTTCAATCTTTTTTAACTTAAGAAACTAGGTTTTCCTCATTATCTCGAATAATAATGAGAATTTACTTTCAGGAAAGATGTTATACTAGATAATCGGAGTAAGATTTCTGGTAGAAAAATTGTTCACATAAAAAATAAGATAAATACCTTTGTAAAATCAATACATTCTTCGCTAAACTCAGAATCTAAAAATAATAATAAACAATAAAAAGTAATAATTATAAAAAAGTGTATAATCGATTTTTCGTACGTACCTAAGTATAGGTATAATATTGCTTTGGTTCCAGATAAGAAAGGCTTAAGTTAATTTTGTATATAGTTTTCGATACGAGCAAATTAAATGTCGAAAATTAAATATTTACAGTAAAATAAAATAATATGACACACCTTTTTTTTATCATAGTGACTTGAAATATTTTAATTTTCAGTATAACGTAAGAATATACATCGTGTGTTTATCATTCAGATATATTGTGAACAAATAATAAATCATAACATAACTATGAAAAAAATCCTAAAAATTGACTTAAGCCCTTTTTTCTTTGGATCAACGATACAAATTATAAACTTAAGCAAAATAAAAAATAGAATAATATGTTGTAACTATTCGTCATATTATAATAATTATAATACACCATATAAATACACCGCGAGCATAAAATAAAAAAAAAAAACGAAGGCCTGCGTCGCTATTTACAAGGAAATGTATAAATGTATCGATTAATATATTTCATAATTTTTTTCTATACAGGGTGTATCTGCGGAATTTGATGATTTCCCATGTAATTATACATAGTAAATTATCTTAATCCTGCAGATACACTCTGTATATATATACAGAGTCAAACGTAGGTAATTATATTATTTTTACATTATAATATTACGGATATGATATATGCAAAAAAACATGCGTCTATAATATACAGAGCGATTTAAATTTTTTTTTTTAACCACGAATCAGCGATTATATTTAAAAAGGTGAATGACATACGACGGTAACGTGTACGTGTACACGAAACGAGAGTATATAATGTTCGAAAATAATTTTCGTAAATTAGAATCATAAACGATAATATCGAAATAAAATTTAACAGAAAATTTCGTATGGATACGTTTATAATAGACGTGTATTTGTTTTTTGATATAAACATAACCGTGATCACCCCGTATATATCGAACGATTTAATATTTTTTTATGTGCTTAACCTATTATAATTATACTATTTATACACTATACGATACACGAGCTAATGAATTGAAGTTCGAAATTCGCCACCGGCGGCGTTCGTTCATTTATGTACAAACGATAATAATTTTTTAACTACACAATTTTTTTGTTTTTTTTTTCTGTTTAATAATAATAATACATAACGATTGTGCGAAGGTGAAACGCATCGTTTTCGCTATACACCTATTACTTATATATTATATATTTGCTAAGTCATCTGTTTTTTTTTATAGTGTGTAATTAATTTATTTTTTAAATTTTATATTATACTCGCCCACATTTTACGCTGCAAAACCGTTCACAAAACGGCCATTGTTGGAGAACGACATCTTTTACATTATTATTGTTATTATTTTTTTAAAATTCATCTATTTTATAATGTTGATTCTTAAAAAAAGTTTCTGGTTGTCGTATTGTAATAATATTTCTAAATACAAAAAAAAAAAAAATTGCAACTATCAGCGTAGTAAAATATCAAAAAACTGAATTTTCGTCTTCAGACGTCGCCAAAAAACAAAACGTAAATGAAATAAATAAATAATGCATAAAAAAAAAAAAAAAAAATAGAAGTATCTTAAATATTGTGAGAAAAACTAGATTATTAATTTTCATGTTGGGGTATATTATTCTTATTCTTTTTATTCTGAGCGCGTATGATGAACGAATTGGTTTTACTAGGTATGTGTTTTTTTTTTTACTTTGGAAAACACTTTTCAGTTTGTAAAAATGATTAGATTTTTTAAATCTTGAAAGACGCTGTTCATTTCTCCTCGGTGGTCTTTACTCGAACAATTTCATTAGATCGACGATAGTTTTGCTAAAAAAAAATTGTTTTGTATGAAAATGTAATAACTGCCAACAATAAATTATGATTATACATCATCGGTTTTGGCCAGTTTACCGAGCTCCCCTCAGAATCGTTTTTATGTTTTTATGATTGCAATCGTCTTATATCTCCATGTCTTTTAAGTGTCTCAACTATGCAACTTTGGCAGAAGTCTATCCTCGGTGTGAAGTATGCGCGGCTTTTTGATTTAATCATGTAGTACTAATCGAGTCTTCCGTTTTGCAATAGAAATAAAAAAAAAAACAAAACAAAACCAACAACATCGTAACCTTATAATGTGCCCCATCATCAGAATCTCGTGTGTTATACGATTTTCACGCACATAGGAACAACAATAACGTGTACGTGAATGCAAATAATATATTACGACGGAAAAAATGCAATTATGCCGATTTCATTTTGGTGTACAATAATATACCATTCGTATCATCCGAATCCGTTAAAATTGTTTTCATTCTTGTTCTACATCACAGCTAGCCGTGAGGAGGAGGTTAGGGTGGTAGTGAAACTCCTCGGAATTTCTGTCTAACGATTTAATATAATACCTAATATAGTGCCGCGAACATTTACTACCGAAGTGCTCTTATAATGAGATTTTTTTTTTCCAAACTGCGAACGATTAATGTCAACTACAGTGCGTCGGGCGCCGAAACGTACAACCGGCCAGCTCCGTCGTTTTCGGGTCGAAACTATACGTTAAATTTTTCTTTTACTTTTTGTGACCTACATTACAGTATATCTACTATATAATAGTACATACATTCTCAGTTTGTGACATTTTTCTCTTATGTAGACAGACCAAATTCTGTAAAAAATGGGAAGGAAAATTGAAATTACTTATAAAATCATCTGGGAATCAATTCGAATAATTCCAATATCCAATTCAAGAGGGAAGTGGTAAGCATAGCAGAATCTACGTATTAGGAACACGGATTATTGATACAATCGCGTTATTAAAATATGCTTATAGAAATAAACAAATTAAAAAATACTATAAGGACGGTTTATCACGGGTTACCAACCAGCTGTTTCTGAGGACTGTCTGTACCACGAATTAAGAGAGTATGCATGTTTGTAAGTTAATGTGTATTTTGAACCATAGATTAGGATTTAACTTCTAACATTTTAAGTCGTAGTATCGTTTTACCATTTTTTACACCCGTGTTAGTTGATTCGGAGAAGTCACGTCACGTTACCGTCACTCCGACAGAAGATTATCATAGCTTGTTAGACATCTATATGCCAATTTAATTCATGGTTTGAATATTCGATTTTAATGGAACTTTGGGTGTGTGAATTTGATTTTCAAAAATTCAAAAATTCGTTTTCGGGTGAAAGTAGTGTAAGTACAGACACTATCAAATGTATGACTTTAATTCATAATTATGTTATGTATGACGGGCAAAAAAAATAATAATAAAAATAATAAAATTTTTTGAAAGATGTTTATCTTTTTTCACGCTTTTTTTGGTAGGGATTATATTATTACGTCGCCGTTGACATATAATATACAGTGAAGAATAAAAAAAAAAAAAAAAGCGATACTTAATATGAATGAATCAACCACCTGACATAATATTATAATATATTATACGTATGAGTACATAATATACGACTGTTATATAAATTTTAAATCTGTCATTATGTAACATTTCGTATTTTCGCTCGTCGTAATATTTTCCGTTTAAAAAAAAAATATAATATACAGTGTATCTGCGAGATTTGATAATTTCCTATACATAAATCGCACATAGGTAATTGTCAAAGCCTGCAAATACACTCTGTATATATACAATATTAATTTAAAAAACGATAAATACGATTAGAGTTCAGAAGTTACCCAGTTCAGTTATGTTAAATGAAGGGTGCAGAGATATTTTATTTATATATATATAAGTAAATCAAAGTATAGATAAAAATTGAAATTATATAAAAATAAACGGGTAGCATATTCCACACCACGGGTGAGCCATTGTTGTTGGTGAGAAGTTTGGAAGGTAGGATATAGAGAGGAATTTAATTTATATCTGTACGCGAAGATTAATCATTGCTAACGAAAAACGGTTCTGAACAGAGTTCGGTCAATAATATTGATTTTTCAACAATGTGTATTTTCACGAAAACAACGATTGTTTTAAAAAAGTTATGCGATTAAAATAATAAAAACAAATAACATAAAACAAATAAAAACTGGCTGCCAATGATAATCTTATTCTTAATCTTTTAATTTTTAAACCAAAGAATCAGTTTTTCCTCATTATATTGAATATTAATGAGTATTTCAAAAAATGACTTAACTAAAGTACCAACAAGAGTTAAAATGTAACAAAAAAGGACTCTTGACATTTATTTATTTACTTATTTATGTTACGATTGGAGCGAAATTTCTAGGAGAAATTTTGTACTCAATATAAAAAATAAAAATAAATAAACCTCATAATAAAACTAATATATTTCTCGTTTCAATCAGAACCAAAAACAAACTAGGATATTATTATCTTATATATTTACTGCTCGCACAGGATTAACACATTATTTTGTTTATACAAATGTATTTCGTACAAAGATATTTTTAATTATATTTTGATTAATATTAAATAAAATACAAAAACCTTAAGAAAATTCACACATTAAAGAAAAAATTGATTTTTTTTCATACATTCTTTTTATTATACTTCTACTTCTTCTTTTAATTCTTCTTATAATATGTATATTTTTTTTGATAATCGCCTAGTCAGTGATCATAAAAACTTTTTCTTCTAAATTGTATAAAGATACTAAACGGCTAAGATACTAAAAGATACGGTCTAAACGACTTGATTTGAGCATTTTTTTTTTATCCTTATTTACAGTTTTCGATTTGGATAATAGCAAAACGAGTTAATATGTGAAATATTTTTACCGATCGTAGACAAATTAATCAGAACTCAGTAATGGTTTTACGATTTTAGAGTTCTGCGATACTATTCAAGTTAAAAGTTTTTCCATATTAAAAAAAAAAAAAATTATTATTTCACTGCTAAATATATTAATAAATACAAATATAATTTAGAATAAAAAGTGTAATATTTGTTTGTTTTTTCTGTCTATATTTTTACAAAAAAAAAAAAACCAGGAAATTTGTATAATCGTGTATAACTAATAAAACTTGGACCCAATAACAAAAGTTATAACACAGAGAACTCCTTTATTTTACTAACCTAACCTCGGAAGTTCCCCCGATTCGGGAATTATTTCACCGTCTGCTCCTAATATCCCAATTAATATATTATACTATTAGGCACCTATAATGTGTATCTTGAAAACGACGTCGAAAATCTCCGAAATATACTGGTTAAATAACTATAGTAATATATTGTAATCATATAATGCAGCACATTCACACCTAACCTAAAAAAAATTATATATATATATATATTTATTTATATAACGTAGTTTTGTGCGCTATATACTTAACCGTAAAGGATATCTATACGCAAACGCGGTCTCCATTAGCGTATGCAAGACGAACAATCAGTGCCGACGTTTATTATAATGAACGGACTGCGAACGTATACTAAAACTAAACACATCGCGCGCGGTGGTAACACAATTCCCAGTAACGGCTGGTCATTTTTTGAATGAGAGAAAGAGATAGAGAAAGAGAGAGTGAGAGAGTGAAATGCACAGCTTTTTATCGTATACCATAAAATATGATATTCTTCATATTACAATATTATTAAATTGAAACTTTCGAAATCCAAATTTTCGTGTAAATAATATACTAAAATGCATGACGACTAAATTTTCGACGCGGTTTTGTGCACAAATAACAATTGTGGCCGAAACGTAAAATTAAACGACGTCCTATATACATACGGGTTTATACCGTTTGGAACCGTAAAATATTATAATATCTTGAAACACGTGTAATGAGTATGCACAACATTTGCAGTTTAAGTATACTTGCAGTACATTCCATGGTCGATTATATAGACTAAAAATTACATTTTGTTTTTTTTAGACCGGATTTTTCTTATCTCGATCACAAAATTTCGTAAAAATATTCGAGTAATTGATGTACCAAACCATATATATTATATTATAATATAAAAGAAAAAACAGCAACCGAAAATAAGTACTGAAATAGTATTTATAAGCTACTTAAGTCTAAAATATCGTCAAGAAACTCAAAAACCTTGTTTTACATAAGCTAGTTGAGACCAATAGTATTACAGGCTTCCTTGAAGTGTTCTTTTAAAGTCACTCATTGATTTAGAATTTTACATACAGCAACTTCTATATAGATAATCATCTTGTTAATGACACATGAACAATTTTCAAAGGATCAATTCCATTATATAAACTAACTATGAACTAATGTTTTATAAGATAACTATTTATTAGTGGAACGTGCAAACTAATTGTAAGTTTCTACAAGTATCTAAAGATTCTAAGTAATCTGGTAAGTTATTAGATACTGCAAGCTGTATTGAATGGCATCACAAGGTGTTATACTTCTTTTTGTATTAATGTTAATACATCAATCACACGCTAGTTAACCATTATATTAGCGATGTCGCAATCAATTTCACGTATATTCAATATAGTCAATTCATATAAAAAGGCTTTGCTCTATCCCTTAAATCACACTGATAGCAGTACCACATTTAAGATAAATTAAATTTTAAAAAATCTCAACTTTTTAAATCCAGAATAGTATATAATGCACACTTCAAGTTACACTTGATACACAAGTTGACACTCATATCAGTTGCCTCAGCCAATAAAAGACTCTAAGCACCTATGTCTTCTTTTAATTTATTTTTAAAATATGAATATATTATAATGTTTTTGTATATACCAGTACATTTAGTACGATGCAATAGAATGTGGTCTACTATATTATTGCTTTTAAAACACAGTTTTATTAACTTAGATAAATGACTAATCGATTAAATTGCGCAGTAGCTGTTGAAAAACACAGACATATTTGTTTCTAAAGTAGCAGTTTTAAGTTTAATATCATTTGATATTGTTTGAAATTTATTTATCAAGCACAGGAAAATGGTTTTAAGATTAAAAATTTTTTTTTGTGAGCACGAGCACAATAGAATTATTCACAAAAAAAAAATGTCACTCACAGATAAATTTATTTAAATCATGGCAAAACGAACATAATCGTAATATATTTTGAACGATTAAACATTGTATGAATAAAATGAGTGAAACTTCTGCGCTGGTTAGGTTAGGTTAGGCTGAGAGGAAAGCAATATTGGACGCGTCCCTCTCCGGTGTGGTGGCGAATATGATGGGGAAGGTTAGATTAGGTTATGTTAGGCGTGCGTTATAGATGACTTTTGTAACCGGAATCGTTTTTGCAACATAGGCGTACATAAATATAGTAGCCACTGCAATGCAGAATGCACCATGGGACAAATACTATTATATTATCATGTTTCATATACGTCACGGATGTGCCGAGCGTAGTGTAAAACAACGAACAACAATAAAAAAAAAAAAAAAACCATTATAGCCGTCTCTTCCGGAAGACTCTAATAACGTTTAATAACGATTTCCACCGATGACACGAGTACGTAGCGTACTTACATATTATTCATTGTTTGTTTGCGGAACTGCATGTTTTACACGAATACGAATCCGTTAACAAACTACTGTCATAATCCTCTTCGACTGCTGCCCGCTCTCTCGCTGTCTTCGTTATTTTCCAATGCCGTGATGCGAGTAACTATATTACCTACATATCTAATATTATTCAATTGAACGAAAATACAATCTGTATGGTATTAATAGTCTAGGATCTGGATTTAAATATTAATAAGTAAATGCTATACAAAGTGAATAAATTATGTTTTGCGAAATAATATCATTAAAAAAATGCTCGAAAGATTGAAAAATAGCGATAAGTGCAAAATAAAAGTTTCATTCATAAGATTCCTACTTGTGGTTTATTTTTTTTCAAATTATTTAAAATTTGCTATTAACAAGTTTTTAAAATTCACAAGTGAAAAATTCTATCGATTCTCAACAAAAGTCAGTTTGAATTTTTGTATTAAGAAAGAATTTACGAACGTATTCTTGTTCAAATTATGTTTTACAGATTATCTCTCCTGTCTCGTAGAGATGATCAATTTCAATTTGTTTTCGGCTTTAGAGAAAAAAATTTCTCTGACAAGCTCAATGGACTAAGATTTGTAATTATTTAATCAAAAACCAAAAAAAAAATAACTAAAAAAAACATAAGTAGGTTTTTTTTTCATATTCTAACAATAGCGTTTGGAAATGTTATTACTATGATATTAAATGTTATCAGAACGTAAGTAAAAAGTGACTCGTAAAAAGTCTTCTTCATTCCAATAAAAAATAAAAAAAATTAGAATCAAAATCCGACCATTTTACGTTAATCCTGTTACCCCGTGAAGCATGTTTTTTAGAAAAAAACAGCTCGTGCAGACTTTTTAAACAAATATTGTTCCAAAAAAAAAAGAAAAACAACTGTTTGTTTGCTGAATTTAAGCAAATAACCAGACAGATAAATATTATAATTACCTTATGACCACTATATTTTATGATTAATAATTTAATTATTTATCCTTAAGTCATTAACTGTTCATCTATTTTCAATATTGTTTAATTTTTCAAACTAACATTATATTATATTTAAAGTCAAACCAATATTTCAATCAGTATCTGTAATATTGATAACATTTGTGTACTATATGAATACATTTTTATTTTTTACTTTTGATCTAGTTATAAATTATTTTATTTATATTTCTACTGGTAGGTTAAGCATTTAAATGAGATAACAATAAATGAGTATAATATTATGTAAATAATTTCATTAATTGAAATTACGCGTTGAAATGAATTTTGACCGGAAATGTTAATAAATTGATAATTAATACTATTAGTACGCAATACCTATACTTATTTATAAATATATAATAATTGCAATTGATTCATAAAACATTAAAAGGAAATCACATTTTTTCCAACATGAAAACGTTTAATTGTAAAAATTGTAATAATCTTTTATCGTGTTCCTGTGTCATACGGATCACAACGGATAGATTAAAAATTGTGTCAAGTTATATTGTACAATTGGTTTTAGGTTTAAACAAATAATAACCTACACATCATATAATTGACATATTATATCATTGATATCAATCGATTGGATTAACTTCAATATATTTTTAAGCGTTTAATTACAATATCGATTCGGATTTGTAGATACTGAGAAATTAAACTTTATATTTCTTATTACTGCAGTTGTGTATACCGTCGTATGTTGAATATATCATTAACTTTAATTGTCATTTTACCTGATTACTTTCAAGGGCAATATTGCAACTATCACGTCATCACCGTCGTTAGTTTACCTATACTGCTCGAAAAATGAGTCTGTTTCTTTTTTTAAAACCGCTCTTCGTCGTTCATCAACTCGGGATCATATAAATATAACAAATTATGAAATAGACGGCCGATTTTCAATCAATATGATTATATTTATATTTAACTGATAAAAAAATGTAGTTATATTATTGTCCATATAGTTTTGAGAGGGTAAAAATTACAGTCACATTATCATTCGTAAAATAGTAATCATCGAGCATCATTGCAAAGCGTTATAAATATATAAAGCGCGTTGTTATACTATTATACAGCGTAACGAAAAAAAAACCTGCAATTTATTCTCTATTTTAGTTGTATATTATATTAATTATTATTATCATTATTTTTTTTTACAATATTAATTGGTACGACTTAGTGGTCTAAAAACAATAATAATATTATTTTATATTATGCAGTATTATGCACCTATATAATATAGGCGGTAATCCGTTTTATCATATAACATTTTTGATCAAATGCTGCAACGAATTTGAAAAACACCATCGACACAAACACGAGATTAGAAAATTACATATTACGGCATACCGTAATAGTAATAATAGTATAATCAGGTATCGTTTATATGTAAAAAAAAAAAGTTTCCATTTCCCGTTGCAATTATAAAATTATAATTATTAAACCGAGTCGATTCAACACATGTACATATTACATTATGCAAACACCATCGCTGCGAATATTTGTAAATATAATAATGTATAGGCATACGGTTAAAAACCGAAATGATTGTATTAATCAATATTTACAAAAAAAAAAAAATAAAAATAAAAAATAAATTAGCACTATTTTATTTTTTTTCATATTTGCATAATATATACCTACGTGTAGTAATTTACGAAATCGGTATAATCGGTATAATTTTGAGGCAAACATAACATTAAAATAATTATAATTCGATAATTACACATTAAACAAAACCGTGTGTTTTCGGTCGTAAAAACCGTCCCTATATAATATATAGGTACCTATACGAGTACACCTATATAGGTAGCAGTATGTTTTATAAATATATATGTATATTTTTTTTTTTTTTTTATAGTTACCTACCTCGGGTAATATACGTTTTAAATATCCATGAGTGTACAATATAGACAATATTAAATTAATAATAATAAGTCAACATTGTCAGCTGTCCCCGAGTGTATTGTCGTTGCATGATAATGAACAATAATGATAATATATAGGTACTTACTTTGAGTCAGTCGTTAGGATTGCACAGTAGTCGTCGGCGAGTTTGTTTGCGCAGTTGACGATATAATTTTACATCTCGCGGACTTCTTGTTTTATTATTATTATTATTATTATTATTACTGCAGTAGCGTTACAAACGAAGGGAGCGGAGAATTATTTTTCCCCGTCTGCGGCGTGCACTGATTTTCGCAATATTTGTTTATTTGTATTTTTTTTTTTTCATCGAGACTAACGAATGCGACGTTTTGCGACGAACTTTAAAACAAAAGTTTTACCGGCTAATGTACTGCTACAGTGTTGTACGTTAATGACGCCATAACCTCGTTTAGCACATCATACTTCATTGAGAATACAGATATAAAACAAAAACAATATATCAACGTATACAATTATAGACAAACGGCCAATTATAATGTAAATTTGAGCGTGAACTAATTCATTATTTTTTTTTTTATAGAAACCAAGTAGGTACCTATTATGCTTGGTTTAAAAGTTCATATCTTATTAAGTGAATAATCCTGTATTAAAAAACCCCAGGGTTAAACTTTTTGAAATGAGGTTATAAAAAAGAATAATAATAAAAAAAAAATGTACAAAATTGATAAAAGAAGTTATCAAATGAAAAACGATAAATAATAAAATGGAGGTAATATATTTCAATTCAAAAGTCACAAGTATTATGTCAAAATTTATAATAAATATCAAAATGCAATGTTAATGACAAAATACATAGAAAAAGAACGTACTATATTAAACCTGAGGTCCTTGGAGTCTTATAACCCGGAAGCCATACTCCTCTCCCCCACCCTTCTTAATCTGTGCTTATATATGAATGATCTAACTATGTTTAAATAACAAACACATGAGGACGATACAGTAGAATTCCCTAATGAGCAATATAGCAAAACTACTTAGAATATTTAAATCGTGGTCGTTAGATCGATAACGAAACAATTCCTTAAATTATTAATGTAAAGTTTAGAATTTGAATTAAAATGACCTAATCATTAAATTTCATGTTCATTGAAAATATAAATATATACATACAAATTAAATTTAAAAAAAGGCTGATTAAAATAATAAATATTTATGATCTCAATTCACGTTTCGTTCATAGATTTAGAACTTTCAACGGAACGAGTTCATTTTTTTTCTCCGAGGTCTGTCATTATAAATATTATATTGTTTTACGGCAGGTATATAATACATATCAGAAAATAACGTATACAACAGTTGGCCACTCGTCCGTGGACACACTGTTTCAGTATTATTATTATATTTAAAGTGCACTCCTCCTATAAAAATATAATACTATATTATACACAGAACGAGTATAGTATGCGTGTAACACGTGAGAAACCGCTGTCGTCGAAAACAATATTAGAATATTATTATACACTATTACTTTTACCGGATGCACGAGACGAAAAACGTTACAATTATTATTATATTTAATAGAAAATAATGTTTGTATTATTTTTTCGAATTGTTTGCCTGTATTATTATATTAATATATTATTTAGTCGAATAGCGAGGAGGTGAAATAAAATGAAGTCAATTTAAAACGTATATATTAGGCGTCGACGTTTCGATATTCTAACGAAAAATCTATAGTATTTTGTTGTAGGTAAAATGTAAATGGAATTTATACTGCAGGGCAAATCCCAAATGCATGCACGAGTTATTTTAACGGTTAATTTGTCGAGTTAAAATCGAAACTTAAGTTAAGCGAGAATAATCGCGTCTATGATAAATAGTTTCAGGGAGGAAAAAGGAATATGGCATAGACAATGACGAGATGTCACTTTTATATAGCGACTCTAAAATGAATTCGGAAAAGAGGTGATTATAAGGGTATCGATCTTATTGGCGAGATGTTTTGTTAATTAATAATTGATACATATTTTAAATTATTAAATAATTGTAAAGGAGCATGAAGAGTGTAATTAATTTTAAGGGTGTAAAGAATAAAACGTAGACATTTACACTGTACTCTTCTTTCTGAGTTTTATTACTACGTTTGAGAGAGTTTTTAAATTATTGTTATATATGTATTATGTTTATGTATATAAAAATTCATATATATGTTCATTTTTTTTTTCATAGCTAACCATTTATGAATATTGCGATTTTCCAAAAATGTTTTTGACTTTGGTCCTCGCCGTCCTCTCGCACCGATGAGCCGCAATTAAATTAAATTTACGCGGTGCATATTAATCACCACCCGGGTTTCCGATAGGATAAAAACAGTCAGAAATTAAACCTATTAAAATAATTAATATTCCTCGTATTTTGTTTTGGACTCGGATCAAGAAATCCCTCAGGCACACATTTTAAAATATTATTACTCAACGTACGAGACTGCGATGTTTTCTCCCAACAACAAATATCGCGCACATTAAATGATCGTTACAATTTAATATAGTATTATTATACAATAAATTCTGTAGTTTTTATAAAAAACAATAAACGAAAATATCAGTAGCATTATCAACGTTATTGATTCTTTTATAAAGAATAACGATAATATAACAAATCATGATCTTAAAAAAAAAAAAATAATTCCCTATATGTTTCTTACTTTACGCTGCACTTGAAATCACAAAATATTAGAAACTTATTAAAGCCAATACAAGTACTTATAATAATATACTTAATATTATCACGCGTGTACCTACTTGTTATTTTTCTATAAGAATATATCGATATCGATTGTTATTCTATATATTTTAATGGGATGTTTTAAAGTACTTATTACATCGTCATATAAGAATGAAATATTCCATGTGGTATTGATTTTTCGATAAATTACTTTTTAATAAATTCTATTGTGTAAGAAAAATGTCTTATTTATTTTTTATGTTTATTACGAAATTTCTGTCTTAATTTTCCTCCAGATATTTAAATGAAATAATTCTAAATAGTAAAAAAAAAAAGAAATAGTTTTCTTTTATAAAAACAAAATATAATCTCAGTAAATTATTATTTGAGTGAGAATAGGTAAATATTTTGAATGTGGAAATGATCGAAATTAATAGTTGTATAATAAAATTACTATTAAAATAATATCAACAAATCATTATAAAACGGTTTTATTCCAAAACACAATTTTGAAAAGGTTCTCCTAGAAAAACTTTTTCAATGTATGAAATTATCTTCTTTACACTTGCACTATATTTATCACTACCAAATTATTGGTCTTCAAAATTTATTTGAATTTAAGAGGACAGCTTTGTCTGTCATTGTATCAGATTTAAATTAATAAATAGCAATCGGCATCAAAATATATGCATTTTTACATTTATCCTTAATAATTTCAAAAAACAGTTTACCTTTTCATTTCCAATTAACGACTTTACCTATGAGACCTATGATACTTATGCGTAAGTGAATTAATGGCTTGTTTTGAATTAATTTTAAATAAAATAGGAGTATATTGTATATCATTGATATTTTCGATTTGACTTAATATTTTTTTTAACATAATTAACTATAACTCTAATAACTCTAATAACTCTTACTATTATTTATTATACATATTATTGTAAATAATTTGACGTCATTGGTATATAGGTATAATAACTATCACTGATTAAAAAGAAGAAAAAAAAAGCGTAGTGGGTGTAGTTGGATTTTAAATATGATGAAACCATTATCTATATACCTAATATTCCCGAGTATATTTTGTTCGACTCAGGGATCTCTCGTTCTTATAATGAAATTTCATATAGTGATGGGGTCGTTTACGAGGTCCGTTTTTACTACTCGGTCGTTTTACACTTTTGGGGACTGGCAACGGTTTTGTTGTACACAATGTATACATTATAGTACGAAGTCGGGTTTTTATATTATTATTATGTTATCGTCTCGCGGATTTTCTTCCGGTTTCAAATTAAGACGGTCGTGCGTCATTTTCTCATCTGCAACTGCGGCGCAGTTGCACAAACTACACTTTCGCCTAAAACAAATTACATATTTATGTATTTTGGAGAAAAATAAATCTCCAAGTGTGTTGAATTCGTTTTTTTTTTATATAATTACTATCGTAGTGTTCATCAAGGTCAACATTACAAATGATTACTAAACATTATACGACAAAAATTTAAAAAAAACAACAAAGTACGAAATGAATTTTACTCGTCGAAAATATCAATTTCAAACCGAATAAACGTGTACCTGTTATATTATTGTGTACAGACGTGGGAGACGAATAATTTACGTTACATTGTAACAGTAACACCGAGAAATTTGCCACTCTGTACATAAATGTGTATCGAACGGTTTAACGATAATAATAATTATATTTATAATATTATTAATATTATGTTTACCGTCACACGGGACTCTTGAAATCAGCTTCTCGAGTCGTCCACCTAAGGAAACCGGCCGATTCCACTGCTGTTAATAATTACTGCTGTCAATTCGTGACGTACATATCTACGTATATAAGTAGAAGCACACAGTCGTTCTAAACGAGCTCATTTTCGGCTACCATACGATAGACGATGACAACACTATACAGTCAAAGAGTGTTTTTTTTTTTTTTTTATTAGTTTTACGTACCGCAATATGAATGTTCCTGCGTATAGATAAAAGTGCTTATAACATACTTTTACATCATGAGCATTAAGAGCGCATCATCGTACGTCTATACGGATGACAACGACAACGTTCAACTGTTCTTGTCTGACACTCATTACATTATATTATTTTAAATAATATTATCTAAGACATCGTCAAATCACATCGTTTTTTACTATTTAAACATATCGAGTTCATAAGTTTTTTTTTCCGTTTAACTATCTACTCTGACGACGACGTTGAACGCATAAGTCGTAAAAGTGCATCTGTATTGATTGTAATTTTTCAAATAAAGCTTTTTTTTTAAAAAAAAAGTGCATCAAATTTTTATAATTTTCTTTTTTTTAAGACACCTACTATATAAAAATACAATATTGCAGTTCGTCTCTAGTTTTTCATATTCTTTTAATCTGTTAGAGTTTTTGGCATTATCATTATATTTCGTATATATTTTTAACTCCCGGTTAGGTATTCTGTATTCTCCTAGAGTTTAAAGTCGCATTCTTCTATGTTTATCCATCCACCTCTTATACGTGGTCTGCCTCGTACTGTCTTCTCTTTCGTTTATATTGCAAAGTTGTTTATTAATGATCTTATCTCCGCTCATTTTCATTGATAACCCGGCCACTTAATTCTTCGACCTTTTGTCTAACTAAAGTAACCCTTGACTAAACCAATTTTTTCCTACAGTCCCGCATTGAACTTCCTTTCTCATTCAGTTTTTCTAATAATGTATTCTGGAAGGTTTTTCAGCCTATTTTTGTTTATAGGCTTATCATTGCCCAAAATTCGTATCTGTAATAATATATGAGAGTGGATCTCATATTATTCCTGTATAGTCTTGATTTTGTTTTTTGGATGAGAATTTTTATTCGTCCCGTCTTTATTATGCTCACACGTATCTCACGTGATGACGTGACTACGTGTTCTTGGAACATACTATATATAGTACATTGAAATTTGCAACACTTTTCTTGATGAGCATTTTTACTCCTTAGTAAAATTTATCCGTGAGAATCGCTGAAGTATAGTAATAGTTTCAAACGAAAAACGGATAATACGTTCGAACTTATAATATAGTAATAAACGTATCATAATGATATTGCAATATGCGGTTCTCGTGTGGACTGGAACGTTATAAAGACGCAGTATAATGTATTATTAGCCGTGTGATTTAAAAAAAAATAATCACCATACACTATATAATAATCATCTATATAATATATAATAGGTAATAATATTATAATATGATATGTCATCAATATTTCTTCAATGTTAATAATAATAATAATAAATACGACACTTTAATAGTTGTTTTTAATTTTTATTTAGACACACGAAACGAGTAGATAATAATAATATAAATAATAATAATTATGTTAATAAAAAAAAAAAAAAAAATAGTATTTTCTCAACACTGCTGTAAAGCAGTTTATTCCTGACGATATTCATTTTCGGCGTGTAAATACGCTGCACGTAGTACGTATTGTATATACGTACCGCTATGCGCACGTTTATGTGCCAAATATTATTCGTGTGTCTGGACCAGAATTTATGTTAGCAACACGCCAAAAAGCCTATATCGTTCAAACGGCAGCGGCACCGCCGACACCGCGATAACAGTCCAGGAAATAACAATGTGTTTTTTAAAAGTCGACGTTGTCCGATTTATTATTATCATTATTTTTGTTATTATTATTATTATTTTTGTTATTATTATTATAGTTATATAATGTCATGGATTAATCACTAGCACCGATGACGGTCGTTTTTGCTTTCCGTTACTATTTTTATTTACATTTTTTTTTTTGAAAAAATCGTTTCAGAGCTTATAATAATACTATCGCATCGCTTATACGATTATATTATAGCGTTTCAACCGCATGCGACTCTACGGTGGTGATTAGTTTATGGTTTTGTATGATGTTTTTTGATTATTCGATAAATAATTTCGAATACTCGTATACCAGTACGCACGTGAAAAACAGAAGTGATAATTGACATACGAACATAAATTGTAAAAACACACACATACACACACTCGAGTACAGTGTAATAATTATTAAAATCCGGACATATACTTCTTACCGTGGGTGGGCCACTATTGCATGCGGAAAGTTTGGAAGATATTGTTGGGATAATATATGACTACGAAATTTAGTTTATAATAGAAACGATGTCATTACAATCTATATAAATGATTTTGAGCGGTGTAACCGGGTAAAGTTACCGTATAGTATTATTAGTGTTCCCTTCTGCCCCTCCCGTTGCATAACTAAAGTAACAAGGAAATTGAAAATCGTGTAACTGGTGTATTCATCATTTGTTGTTATTTTATTTTTAAAGAAAAATCGCCTGAAGAATCCGGAAAAAGGTTTCAAGTAAACTACCGTCGGGTGAAAATGCCGCATCTTTTACAATCTATCGCGTGAAAAAATTGGAGCATTTTGACTGTGGTGCATAAAAAGATATACTTAGAATCTAAAGTAAAATTATCGAAAAATAACATCCGGCGATGTGTAGAACATCAGTATATATGAGAAAGTATTATAGTTCCCGATAATTATCATAACGAAAATCGAATGACGTAATAAATAGACAGTGGAGAGTAAAAAACCGAAACATGATGTAAAATACAACTACTAAAGAGTAGAGGCAATGGTTATTATTAAATAATTGAACTATTAAACGACTTCACGGTCAACGGATCGTAGAAAACCAGTTTTGAGTACACGTTGTTTTTCGTAATACGAAATTCGATGACAAATTTCCAGAACGGAATAGATACAATAAAGTAATACACATTTGTCACCATTTATTATAATTTATAGTATGATAGTACATTATGTTAAAACTTAGGTAAATAAAAAATTCAATTAATTACACATAATCGGAAGCGATTTATATATCTGTGTATATTTTATGTTCTGAGCGGAACAAGGAATGCATTGGTTTTACTATTTTTGGTTTGTTTGTAAACTTTTTTCTGACTGAAATCTTGCTCCAATCTTCAATTGCACCATATTTCTTGAAAGACAATTTTGTCTCGTTTGTACGTTGTGATTTTTGGAGTTTTCTTGTGGTTTTCTTAATAATAACAGGGATAAATTACACGATAACTGTTTCTATTGTTTTCGATTTTGTATTTTGTGTTGTACTAAAAAATGATCGAAAATATTCGAACTTTGGAAGTTTGAAAGCGTTTAAATGTCAATGACTATTTTTAGACACAGTTTTTCTTTGTTGAAAATATGACAACATTTTTATCGTATGCTAACAACGCACGGTTTTTAGCGTTTTAAAATCACATCCGCTTTCAATAATAATAATATTAATTAAACGCGATTTTTTCGTTTTATACATTATTTAATGCACAAATGTGTACTTCGTAAGTGGATATAATGATAATGTTACTATCGAGATTTCCATATGTACGAACCGCGTCTTCCGGAGGTCTTCTATAGCCAATAGACGCGTTATTATTATTATTATTTTTTATAACAATATAGATATAGTACAATCTATTTTAGCGGTTTTAATATTATTATCAGTCGAGTTCAACGCGATCGGTCGACGACGACGGGGTAACGAGGCGATGACGACGAAAAATACTGAGAAGTTCTTCTGTTCAAAGACGTGTCGACTCGATGTGCCGTCCTAATAATTAACGCTTCAACTAGTCGGGTGGATGCATTAAACCGCGAGCGCAGCAGTTGTCGTCACTTCGTATCATATCGTTTTGTTTTAAAAAACTGTAGGTAATCGATTATATAATAATAATACTATTCAAATATAGTATATAGTTAGTACCTAATTTTCGCTCACTCTTAGATAAAGTATATAATATAGTGTAATGTCTCGGGAATTAAAAAAAAAAAAAAAACATCGATAACGTGTTTCGAAATAATGTATTATGTAATTCCAGTTACATATACATTATAAGACTACCACTTTTTTTGTCGGTAAACTTGGGTAACCAAAATTTTCCGTCCGACTGTTTTCTATAATTTGAAACATTTTCGGAATTCACATTATAGTTTTTCCAAATAACATTGCTTTATAAATAGGTATTTATCGTAAGTTAAGTGCTGATATTTTTGTATGCCGTACTTTTAATGATGCGAGTATTTCACCCTTAGTGTTTTAATTGAAAAGTTTTCTATAGATTCCAGATTGTTTTTTGAAAAAATTATTTTAACAACTGACAATATTTATTATTATCTTCGATTTTTCGATTACCCCGTAAGACTAAATAAGCTAAAAAGTACTGGTAACTTTACTTGCAGTCTACCAAGTTCCACTAAGAATCGTTTATTATTTTTTATTACATTGCTTTCGTCGTATAAACATTATAGATTATCCTAGTATATCATAAGTCTTCCAAACTTCTAGATTTCATATGTAGCCTTCCTATGGTGCAATGTATGTTTGATTTTTTTTTTTTTTTATTGTGGCATAATATTAATGAAGAACGGACGAGATATCGCTAATTCCGATTTGATACCGCTCGCGAGATATTTTGAAGGTTATACGGTTGGAAAAATGGACTGCACAAATTTCATATAAAATCGACACTCAACCTGTATCTACTTACATATCCAATGAAAATAACTCATTCTACAAGTTTTTTTTTCAGTATGAAACCCAATGGGAAAAAAAGGAGGGGAATAAAAGTAATAGTAAAGGCGATACGGCGTAGTGTTTATGCAATACAAGTACTGGTAGGTGATTAATGATTGTAATATTGATCACAGTTATTTTTTGGGGCTTTTTCTTGCACACTCACTTAACGCGTGCAATCGCTACTGATGTATAATAATGCCTTTAGGTACATACTTACGTTTTGAGAATATAAATAGTGTGACCTGGAAAACTACGGTCTATACCATATCGATGACTACAGCCCTTTCGAAAATAAAACCCTGCACATATGTGCAATAGACACAAAATCTAATTTCTATTCACTATTAAACCTTACTTCTAATCGAAAACAAAACTCAAACATTTTAATTTAAATAACAATTTTTTCTTTTTCTTTTTTTTAGCTCATAGGTTCGTGAAAGACCGGAGCGGCCACAATTAATTCTCTCCGTACCCATTACCCTGGTAAATGGCAATTCAACTGATACATTACGTCCTCTGTTCGTTTCTAAAGCATCCTTCCATTTCATTCGCCGTCTATCTATATTGCAATTTATTTCCGCATATCGTTCAAATAATGTACAAATATTACATTGGTTTAAATTTATCGTAATGTTATAGGGAAGGGGATGGTGACATTGTACGGTCCAAGTGTAGCGCTTTTTGCTTGATAAATTTCAATTGAATACTCGGATTACGGAGTTCACCATGATAATAACGATTGTTCGAATTGGTGCTTTTTCTACGCTAACTGCTGCTGGTTTTCCAATTTATTTTAAAATGTTATTCGCGATGGTAAAAAAAAAAGGTTAGAATTTTTTGTGAGTGAATTATGGGATGAAAAAAAAATCTATCAATCATCGTAATAAATCGGCTTAACCCTACATACAGCTGCACCCAAGTTGAACGTATACCGTCTAATTAGTCAGAAGACGGACGTGCTGCGTATAAACTGTATTTGTCGGTCAATTCGATTGGCTCGTGTTCGGACAATTTAAGATTTGTAAACGATGATAAAAAAAAAAAAATTCGATTACGAATATTTAAGACAAAATATAATACAAAATAATAAGTCTACGGTGCCATCATCTATATACTTGTCCCAAAACGTCATATCATTGTTATTTTTAAAATTTGAATATTTAAAAAAAAAAAATGAATAAATAAATCTTTGTCGATATTGAACTAGTCACGAGGTGACCCATATATCAACAGAATTAAAACCTTTGTATACCTTTATCATTTGTCATCACTTATTTTTTTTCTAAATTTAAAAACTTTTGGGAATTCAGAAAAATATTATCGTATGCCCCGGTCGAAAATTCCGCGTTTTTTAAGATCAGTACACCTTAAAAAATATCGTGAAAAGGTCGGAGCATGTTTTCCGAGAAAAAAAAAAGCAAACACACATAATTGTAGTAAAATCTATATGGCTCTTTCGCTACACTCACTATGATGCAATATTGAATATTACAACAAATTATGTGTATAATTATTACGAGTTTGAAAATATTCAATCATGCACATCGGTGATTTGTTTGAGCGCTCAATAAAATTATTTGTAAAAAATTAAAAATGAATTTACACATCATAAAACCATCATCGCCATTGCGGTTATATTATAATATTATTATAGATATCGCAGACATCGTACAACGTAGAGTTCAAACGAAATCGAAGGTTTCGGTCTAGGTCGCAAAATCGCATGCGAGTATAACATAATATTACAATCGTACAATACTATTATTAAAGTTTTTCTTCGAAACTTACGAATATCGAAAGGTTATCGAATTTTCGTTATCATTAAGAAAAAAAAAAAAATCGAAAATATATCCATGTCCTTTTCTCCCCTTTAAACGAGACCATCGTCATTAATTAACTCGAATGGTATAACATAATTATATGTTTTCGAGAGAAGTCCAATTGCAATATCATAGTAGACGATGTGTAATATGTATTCATATATCAATGGCGACTAGACCATGTGAATGCGTTAAATATTTAAAAACAGACTTTGATCGTCGTTATACAGGGCGATTCGTTTTTATCACGGACCAGCGGGGATTTTCTCGGAAGATAGACCATTGTATAGAATCGTTTAAGGTTTATATTGACGATACTATTTTCAAAATGTTTACGCTTACTCCTTGTGTGTATCAAACCAGTATAAAATTTAGATTTTCTAACAGCAATCGTTCATTATAAACACGGATTCGAGTATAGAATATTTATCCAAATGATTAGATACGATACATCGTAACATACTTAGTATACCATATTATATTAGTTATATCGGATTACCGTTCGCCAGTTGTAATCGTTTAAACTTATACCAGAGGAGTAGGGAAGAGTTATACATTTATTGTATTAAAATGTTTTTGAACACTAAAGTGCCCTTTTTTTTGGTGGGGGGGGGGTTTAAATTTTAAACTCATAATTAATCAGTAAAACTGATAATAATACTGTGTAAATATAATATGCATATCAAAATATTTAGAAAAATATTTTCTTTTCTGATTCGGTTTTTATTTATAAGTCAAAATTGTACATATAATTACAAAGTTAAGGTACACAAAAAGTTGGCATAATGCGTTAGAAATAGAAGTAAAATATAGGTTAAATGATTCTACATAATGGTTGGGGGTGAGGAGAACGTTCATCACGTAAAATCCACTAAATTAAACACTAGTTTGTGATAAATGGGTCACACTGTATGTAATATATCAATATTACAATATTTAAGTTATTATTGCCAGATTAATTATGAGTATTTTATCGAATAAAACAATATCAAAGTAATTTATATAACTAGCTTAATTAATGGATTTCTATGTATGTATAAATACAAAACAAAATATGTATAATATAGTATTTTCACCTATATCAATTTAATATATTATTATGTAATTGAATTAGTGAATTATAGCTTCTCCGTTCTGCCCCACGTTTCCCTATTATTTTACTTTAGATTTATAAAAATAAAAAGACCCGACAAAATCAAATACAGTATTATTATAGAGTAATATTCTATAGTTATGATTTACGTGCGTTAAGTCAATTGCTTGCTATTACTTTTTAGATTATGATAATCAAGCGGTTAAATTTATATACGAGAGTACAATGTACATGATTATGAAAATTATAAGCACATTACTCTCTTTTTTTTTTTAACAAATTTTCTTTATAATTTCTTGAACTGCAAAACAACAATAAATTATACAGTTATAAACTATAATATGAATGGAAAAATACAATTTAAATTACTTTTAAATAATTTATAATTATATTACAATGGACTATAATATAATATTATAATATCTACCTGATAGGTACAGAGAAAAAACAACGAACGGACATACTTCGCACGATGAGTAGGCTACTATTTTAAGTGATAAGTTGGGAAGGTAAAAAGGAAATTACATTGCCTCTACTATTCCATTCTTCATTCATTTTTCTATTCCATTCATTTACTAACATAGACGGTATTTGAAATATTTAAAATAATAAATTAATATTACACTTAAATAAATCTACTTTTCATAAGTTTAAATAATAATTATATTTAGGTACCTACTACCTATCTATACTAGTTATTACTATTGTATTACACTCTGAATAGATTATTATGGAAATGTAAATAATACATTAAATTATCCACGTTGAATTAATAAACGCAGCTATTATCAGTTATTGGTACTATATATAGTTATAAATTATTATTATTATTATTATTATTATTATTATAATTAATCACATAAATTAAAATTATAATATATGCGAAATAAATAGTTGACAACTATAATAATATCTATATAGTAATTTATAGGTATTAAAAATTAATACCACGCTGCAAAACACCAGACCATAAACCAATTATAGTAGGTATATAATAAATATTTTTGTTAAATTATTGCAGTTAAACCACATATGAAATTTAAATACGCTCTGAATATATGTATGAAAAAAAAAATAAAACTAGGTACCTATTCAATTATTATATTTCCTTTCTCGACACGTATTCATGTATCCATCTATATAATAGTATTGGTCAGTGCACTTTGAATAATCAATATCGATACTATAATAACGGTGTCAATATATTCTGATAAAATTATACGAATACAAATAATCAATAGGCAATAAATAATTGCATTTTCTTTTTTTATTTGAAACGCGATTATAAAAGTATAACCGTCAGAATTTTATATATAGTTTATGTATTTTATTTTGTTGCTCAAATAATTGAATAAAAAAAAAAAGAAAAAATTCTTATCTCGAATGTAATAATAATACTGGCTAACTATTATACGTATATAGAACAGTTTTTATTATAAATTATTATTACAAAAATACCTCTCGAATGCTATCGATTCAAAAACGACAAGAAAAATTAAAAAAAACTAGAAAAAATATTATAAATGTATAATGAACAGACAAGGGAGAAAAAACAGACTCATTATTATAAAACCATCACTATTATATATTATATATTTTCTATTATAATTGGTAAAATCTAAGTTATATTTATTTTATATAATCTTTTTATTTAATTGGATTTTGTTTTATTGATTTTTCTTAAGATTGATTGATCTTGTGATAAAACAAAAAAAAAAAGTGGGAAATATACAGTAGGTATCAAATTTAAGTAGGTCCAGTATCTTGTTGCAGGTTTTGTAAATAGAGGTTATTTGTCAAGAGTATATACTCTGTTACTTTAAAAAACGTTAGTTCTCCGAGGTTTCCTTGTGCAAAACTATATACGTCCAGCTATCGTTTCTATTTAGAATGACGTTTCCCTAAAAGGCAAAAACCCTTTTCCGATTTACAGCGTATCATTTGTATGGTTTAAATTAATAGTTTTCTCTTCAACCCGCGCGCAAAGTGTTTTCTACATAGATATTAGGCAACATATCAGAGCACTGCAGTATTTAATCATCGGAGTTTTATGGCCAATCTGAAACGATAATGCGTTTCTAAATCCTAAATGTCAGGAGTGAAATAAAAAACAAACGGACATACTTCGCATGATGAGTAGGCCATTGCTGTAGGTGAAAAATTTAAGAAGTTAGAAGGGAAATTCAACGTATATCTGTACGCAACGATTAATCATCGCTGATGAAAAATGATGATAAGCGGAGTTCGGTTATACATGTTTCGAAAGGCCGTAATATTTACGATTTAATAAACATAATACATTTTGTATATTTTTTCGTTTTTCCTCATTTTTCCTATTAATTATGAAAACTCCATGAAAAATCATAAAATGATTTCTAAACGAGTACCACCTCAGTCAAATTTTCTTTCAGAAAAAACGCTACGCTTTAAAATCAGAGCAAAATTTCCGGCAGAAAAGTTTTCCTGAGAAAAAAAAACAAACATTGTAAAACCAATACATTCCTCGCATCGCTCAGAATATAAAACAAGACGTTAATGTTTCAAAATAATAATACATAGCTACATTAAATTTGACATTCTCGAAAATAAAATACTTATCTGTAATTTAATGATGTTTCGTTTGAGCTTTTAAAATCGGTGAATATCGGATAATATTAATACCGTATATGGGAAACTTGACAAGAAAATGTATTGAATGGGCGATAATCGATTAAAACATAAACGAATGTGCAGTTCAGCGCGAATTTCAGGTTTCTGCGATTTCACCGTTTAGACTTTGTAATATTCCGATTAAGAGATTGGGAGAAGCGATCAGTTTTTTGAAACGTTCGTTCTGGCGAGAACACCACATCTGCCTGTGATGCTAATTCTGTCTTATGAACGAACGTATAATAAATATGTTCCGCACAGCAGACAACGCTATACCGTTCGTTATAATAATATTATCGTGACAAATTATCAAAGTTGAAGATAATAACGAGTTATTTTTGCAACTAGATCGATTTTTTTGGTATGTTAAAGGTTAAGTGATAAATTACGAGTGAGTACGTGAAATATCACAATTTAAAAACGCTTGTATATCGCTTGAAAATTAATATGTCGTTGCCATTCGGGGTCCGTGATACTGCATCTAATAGGAGCCATATTGAAAGGGTAGGTACAAAGCAAACGATTAAGTTTTACTAAATTAAGGGTAATTTCTATCGACCATAAATCTCGTGATTATAAACCAGTACTATAGAAAATATAGGGCTATCAACCCTAATTGATAGGCGGGTTTCTGCTGACGAAGTGTTCCTAAGCAAATGTATATTGACGGTTCTATTGACTGGCTTGTCATGTTAAGTCAACTGAATTTCAGGGTTCCTTGCGTCCAGTAATTTTAACCTTTTTTCACAGTGATCTGCAGCGCCAATTAATTTCGTAATAGACAGATCAATGTTCAAGATGATGCGTGTTCATGATGCGTCAGATTTCTGTCTGTTAATACTATTATGTAATCTATGTTTATTTTTGAGGTTATAATTGTTGTGTACATATTTTATATATACAGGTCAATTAATCTATCGTAGATACTAATTATCTTGAAAAATAAGTGCATTTGTAAAACGCCATGCATAGCACTGCAACACAAATGATGCTTTACTAAGTTTCCCCGACCCAAATTTAAAAGTGGATTATCTCGTCAACGGATTGATGAAAATCAACAATTTCAACACTAAAATTTATTTTGCCAAATATTCCATCTATTTATGGAATTTTCAATATATATAGGTTGCCGTTTTAAAATCAAAAGTAGACAATGGTTTACTACTATGGTAAATAAACTTAAAAACTGTAGAACCGCTTGTTTCTTAAAATTTTCATGGAACAAATTTTGAAATAAGTTAATATTTTCCGAGGATAACGAGTGTCTTGCGATAGATCGATCACTCTATATATATTTTTACATTACCCGTATTACCGTAAATTGATGTCACGGCCCGTTCTATTATAAAATAATTTAAAATTTGAAAAAAAAAAACCCTGAAGTAGTCGCACAAACAATTCGAGTATGTATCTGCCATTGAATTCGATATAATAGGCAATCTAATTCGATTTAATATCACACGCAAATTCGCCGTGCACAATAATATGCGGGCTCCTCTAAAGCGTAAGACCGTCGTATTCGAACAACACTGACGACGACGAAGGCTCGCGGTGATGGCGGAAAATGAGATGAGAAAATAATATATAACCTCGACAGCAGCTACGGCTGCTGCTGCTGCTGGTTTGTGAATCCTGCAAACGATATACCACGTCACGTTTACATCTTACTTTTTTATATATATACACACGCGTGCGCGCGCGTGGAAGAAAAAGCTACCGAAATTGTTTATTTGCCGAATTCGTGGCACGTTCGGTATATATTCTCGTACGCGACCGCAGCCCGGGCGCGGGCGCGTATTTTCCGACCGTATAGCGGAAAGTGTTTACCGGAGAAATAACGTCGTCGTTTTTTGGGTACAATTAACGTGGGTCCGGGCCCCAGCAACCGTCCGTCCCCGGTCGATTCTGCCGGCCGCCGTGGGAAAACTCCCGCGTGTTCCGGCCGCGTTTTTCCGGACCCTATCAGAGTTCAGCCCGAGCTCTGTGAGTATATTAAGCGTTTTTCGTTAGCCGTACGACACTTATACATTTTATGTTCACGCCGAGGATACGATGAACCTCTCGGGCCAGTATCGCGCATATACGAGTTAAATCTAAAATTCTCATGTCTCGCGGCAGCAGGAGGACAAATTTTTTTTCGATTAACCCGCGGACGCATATTCGTTTGTGTCATTACATGTGTATGTATTTATACTATAATACTAATAATTTTCTCGTAGTTCACAACGTTAAACAAATATTTCTCGTGACAATCAATACAATTTGAAGGGTTTCGCGCAATAACCAGATGGATTCAGCTGTTTTCATAATATTTTTCAGGAAACGCAAATTACGTGTTAAAAAAAAACGGTTGAATTTTATGAACAATAATACCTATAAACATTCGCCGTTGTCGAACATCGCTATTTGTCGTGATACCGAAGTTTAACATATTATATCTATCAGGATATATCGATTGAAAAATGCAATGTAATGTTAATTACGGAGTCATCTCTTGTTTGTTCTCGATGTTTCGCAGTAAAAACGAATTTCGGAAATTACGAGTTTTCCATCGGAAATGACGAAAACACAAATTTCGTGGAATAGTATCACGCGAAACCCTCCGTTTGCACTTTTGGTACAGTGGCCGCTGCATATATTAATACCTCTTATGCGACTCTAATCACAACCACGTTAAACATTCGGTTATCACTTATCTCAGTAGTTTTATATAGCTCCACAATGTATAATAGATTTTATCATTCGTGCCGCTGCCCAATTGATCCCCTTTAACGATAATGACCGAACATGGTTGATAACACCTATTATACCGGTTCCCACAAAAAAGCGATTTGATCGTATTTTTCGGATAACGGTAAAATAATTACTATTACGTGCGTAAAGACAGTTAGTCACTCCCGCAAAACCTCGGCCATCGTCTAGTTTTAGATAATCCGACCATCGGACGGAAGACGCAAGTATTACACCTGTTCGATAAAAAAAAAAAAAAAAAAAAAAATATGAACTACCCCGCATTACTGTTTACGAAGTGAAATTCATACTT
Source organism: Cinara cedri (assembly GCA_902439185.1). Classification (NCBI taxonomy): domain Eukaryota; kingdom Metazoa; phylum Arthropoda; class Insecta; order Hemiptera; family Aphididae; genus Cinara; species Cinara cedri. The sequence continues at coordinate 611,139 of CABPRJ010001894.1, forward strand.
TTCATAGTTATAATAGTAAAGGCAATTTTAGTTTGGGGAGCGGTTGTGACCGTTTTAGCATTTGATGTACTACCTATTATATATTTGTACACGAATTTTGTTTCTGTATACTAGATAGCAACATGGTTGCGGAAATTTTTCGTTCCTAATTGTTAGTGTCAATAATACAATACGAACAAAATATTCACGTTGTATATTGGAAACAAATTTTGAGCATTTTTGGAAATGCATATCTGAAATCTGAAAACAACAATTTGATGAGACTTTCGTATAAATAATTATGCCGGATGTCATGGTTACGGTTTTATAATATTTCAGTTAAAACCACAGCGGTCACCTATATAGTATTATTTAAGCGGTACCTTAAACGTGTTATAATTATATAAGACTACTGCACGAACCCTCCCATATCGTATATTTAACGCTGTATATTCAATCGGCACACAGAGAAGTTCAAGGCAAAAGAGTCAAGTAATAAAAAAAAGAAACACAGATAAACCATATAGGTATTACGATTATCCGGCGAGCGTTACTTTACAACGTTTAAACATTAAAAACACCAAACTGATTAGCACTGTCTTTAAGCAACTCCACACCGATAACCTATATTTATATTTAACAGGCTACTGTTGTAATGGAGAGCGCAAAATCTAAAAGATATATCAGCTGTACGGCTATTTAGTTTATACACCGGCCACGCCGATAAACCATCACAATCAAAAAACGATTTTGAGCGGAACTTATCGACTCGGTAAGGTTACCGATATTAATCCTCTGATTCTGTTTCCTATTTATATTATACTATTCAATAATTACCCTCATAAATCAACAATAATAAACCGACGTTTTACTGCTTCGATGTTCCATAATATTATGTATATATAGCTGTTTATTTTTTATTTATGTAGTGCACAAGTGCATAAAAAAATTTCGTTACATTTTAGCGCATAAACATGATCTAAGGTATAACCTAAATAACAAGAGTTATAATTACGCGATCGTCTTGTTATAGCAAACTACTGCGGAAGTGACGGTTTTAAAATATTAAAAAAAAAAAAAACCATGTACAAACTCCGTGATAGTATAGACATTAAATTTTGTCTGACAGGAATATGCGTAACGGCGTATACGACAAAGTGACAGTGTAGGTATACGAGTTTTAAAATAAAAATTAATTATTTAAAGGCCGGTATATATAATCGTTAAAATGTTATCCGTTCATAATACCAGAAGACGTGTTGTTTTGGAAATAAATTTTAAATATTGAGACTTTTGAATATTATATTACATAATATTTTATAGCCGTTTTATAATAATAATAATAAGTTGCATCGTCATAATATTATTTCTCTGCGGACTGAATATAATTATATTTTATCAAACGAGACTTCGACAAAATGTAAGGCAATAAAATATTATAACGTAAAATAATAGCATACTTTCATAAAAATATTATTATGACTTATTTAGATTAATATAAATTAATTTTTTTTTAATATTTTACTACCGCACAAACATATGTTGTCCACGTCACTACTACAACTATTACGTAAAATCAAAAGGAAAAAAATTTTATTAAACGACCAGAGCGTGTATATACATATTTTACCTTAGTCGATTTTTTTTTATTCACTTTTTCATTAAGAAATAAATCAATAAAATAAAATATTATACCAAAAGGTTTGAAGGATTTATGTATAAGTATAACTAATGTTTTGTGTTCGAAAAATGCATCCGTCTGGCAATTATTTCCAATAATATTTCGTTAATATAATGTTGTGTCGTCGTACCTTTGACGATGATGACGCCCGTTTTTTTTACGTAGTTTTATATATTAAATAATATCGATTTAACGCAGGTTTGCAATCGAAAAGAAATTATTTATTATAAACAAAGTGCCAGAAACATTTGAACATTTTATTTTTAGATGTACACGTTTAAAAAAATTATTATAAAAGCATTCTGTGAAAATTTCAGGTTGTTACAATTATTTTTAACCGAATTACAATAATAAAAAAAAGGAAAAAACAAAATCTAAAATAAATAATTTTTTTTTCAGTTTTTCTGAGTTATTAAGAAAACTAAGGGAAAAACATAAAATTACCGTCTCAATTTTCTAAATAGATACAATTTTCTTCCGGAAAATATCCTGTACTAAAAAATCTGAGTAATATTTTCGATAGAAATGTTGTTGGTCAATAGACAAAAAAAAAAAAAACATATCAAAGTAAAACCATTGTATAATTTCTTGATCAGCTCAGATTCTCAAAAGTACCAGCACACACTAATCACAACACGGGTATACAACTGTTGTAGGCGTAACCATGGATAAATTTATAATATTAGTGAAATATTAGTTCCATATACCGAAGTGATTGTTTTTTTTTCTTCTTCGGCTTTTACCGAATATTAACAAGTTCACGGTTAGGGGGTAAATTCGAGTGATCTAAGTAGACAATACAACTGAAAACGGTTCTTTATTAAATGTGAAATTATTGTCGATACCATCGGTATCTGTTGGTCAAAATGTGAACCGAATATTAAACAAAACTAAGAAACACAAAATATTTGTTAAAATAAATTGGATTACAAATTCCGCATGAAAAATATATTGATCACGTGTCTTATATAAAAAGTGATTCTTTTATCATGAACCAGTAATTATCTCAGAGGATTTTAAATTATAGGCCCCGAGTATCTGGAAATTTCGATTTAATTCATCTTTTCCTGCGGTCTGCCTTATACAGTGTTCCTTTTGGTTTTCAGTTGAGCGAGTCCTTATTGTTATGTTGCTCGATTTCCCTACGTGTTCCAGTCAACTAATTTGTCCGTTTCTGTATTGTGTCATATCGTCTTTTGTAAGTTCTTTAATTTCCTATTACCCGTCGCAAAGTGCAGGATTCCGATTTTGACGAGTGCGTGCAAACCCGCCCACTACAAAACATCTTCTACTCCTGTCTGTATTATGTAGGTATTAATATTACATTTTATTTCCGGCAGTGTCCTTCGCTATTCCATTGCATTTTTCTTATCCCCCACTGTTCACCAGTGTTTTCCTATTTCTGTTACTCCGTCGGAAAATCGCTCGTAGGATTTTTCTTACGCGAAACGATCAATTTCCGTTTCGCGTCCGCATTATTCCAAATGATAAAGCGTTTGCTCATTCGGACCCGAAACGAACTGCTAATAATATATATATATATAAATCCCGATACGTTTTCTGGTCGTCCGATCCGGTCGCACCAAAACCGTTAATTTTCCAGAGTGGAATTCAGTCTGTACCGCAGACCTTTAATCTGCTCGGAAAATCGAAATGTACACGTCTACAGCAGCGCGTATTATAGTACGTGGTACGTATTTTATACGGCGTGGTGGCGAATAAGCCGAAAACGTACCCGCGATGATAAATAAATTATATACGTCAGCTCATCCACTCGGCGAAATTGGAATTCGGTTCGTGAAAAATTATATCCGTTTTGTCGAAACGGAAACCATTTTTTTTTTTGTTTCTACTGCGCTTAATATAAAAATTAACTCGTTTTTTTTTCTTGTTTTTTAAAATGTTCACAAAGCGGATGTTTGCGATAACTTTATACGCGTGTGATACGGAATGACCATACAAATTTAACATCGTTTGGCATTCGCCAACTTTATGAAATAAAAAAGACGTACAATACCTGCATATAATTATTTTATTTTCGTCAATGATTCGTATTAGTTTCTTTTACCATATCACTGCACATTAAAACAAACTCGAAATATATTTTTACGGTCGTCACGAGTTAAACGAACTCGTCTTGTTACACTACACTCCAACCGTGGTATAAACCCCCCGATTGTGCGATAAGAGCACATCAAGTATACCTGCCCGGTGGTGCCCACTTAAAAGTATGAAATAGGTGACCGATTTGAAGAGGACGCGACACTGCAGGTCACGTATAGTACGGAAGTCCAACCAACGGGCAACATATACTAAAATCCCGTAATTTTGAATTCAAATTTAGGCGGAAAGGCGTTTTAGGTGGTAAGGGGAGAATATTTTCGAGGGCGTTTCTGTAGTTTTATAAAATATCGCCAAACAAAATAACTATTGCTATAGCAATTCTTTTTAGATTCCGAGTGGAGCCAGAAATGTACTGGTTTAACAATGATGTGTATTTTTTATTTATATATTCTCCTAGAAATCTTACTCTAAGAAAAACATTTCAGGAGACCTTTTTTGATGAATCAATATGACTCTATAGTACTTTAGAAATGTAATTTTTTTAAATGTTCATTAATGTTCGCGTCACCGAGGAAAAACTAGTTTCTTCGGTTAAAAGAGACGAAAAGATTAAAAATAAGGTTGAGTAAGGCTGAAATGTACACCTACAACAGTGATCCACCCGCGGTGCGAAGTATTTCTGTCAGTTTTTTTATATACATATTATTTGAAGTACAACCTAACACGACTGTGATTGTATTTTGTTTGATAATATTTTAGACAGAAAAAAAAGCGTATAGTAACCTTGAAAATATTATTCTCTTTAAATTTAGTTACCTCTCCGGTAATATCGGGTCCATCCCGTTACAAATAATAAATAATAAAAAATAAATTATAATCAAAATAATAATAATATTTTAACGTGAGCGACGAGGCGTAATTTTAATTCTAAATTATACGTTATTTTGTTATGGAGCCCGGTTGTAGTTGAACCGATGAGAGACAGTAAATGCGGTTATCACGTCCAATTAGACGAAATTGCATGTTGGCACATTTTCGTCCGTTTCGCGAAAAGACGTCCGCTTCGTAACGTTATGATATTTTTACAAGTTTTATAACGTGCAAGAACATAGAAGGGGAATAAACCGGGTTCCGCGGCGTTTCGCGAAAACGAACAATTCCGCCGCCCAGTGGATGCGACGTATTATTATTATTATGACGTGACACGAGGTGCGCGTGCGCCAAACGAGTATAACGGGAATCGCGCTGTATACGTAATACGATTATATTGCTCCGCCGAAACCGCGAGCTGTACAGTCACAATTGTCCTCGACGGGCCGGGGGATAACGTTTTTAGTTCGGCCCGGTTTTGCGTGCCGGAATTTACGCACGAGCCTATGACCGCTTCCCGGACCCCCGGCTCCCGGCTTCCGACAGCGCACCCTGTACACGCCGCCCGTCTGGCAGGCGAGAAACGCGAGCGTGTGTGCCGGGACGCGGGCGTTTATCGACGCGGCGGCGGTGGGGTGTCGTTACTACCCGAGTGCGAACGTTCGTGCGTGTGCGTGTGTTTGTGTGTGTGTGTAAGCACCACGGCGCTGCGTGGCCGCGGTGGCGGCGCGAAGAACGGTCTCTGCGGGGAGGGGTGGCGTTGACGGTGCGGTGCGGTGCGGCCGGCCTGGCAGACGGAGGTCGGTTTGTGTAGAGTGCGTGAATGAGAGTCGGGTGCGCGGTGAGACCGCGAGAGCGAGACGGTGAGCGACGCGTACAGCGAGCCGAGGGGTTTATTGATTTTCGCGAGCGCGTGGCCGCGGGTGGGTGTACACCCGCGCGACATGAATGGAGGCGCGATATGCCCGAAAAGATACCGCTCTGTATACACGCGCACGCACACAGCGAGTACACACGCACATGCGCACGCACACACACACACACACACACACACATACAGATATATACCTATTTATTTATAATAATACTACTACTACTACCGTTACTGGCTACTAATACAGTAGTGGACAGTAAAAGTAGTGCGGGATTACTACTACGATTGCTGCTGCCACTACTGCTACTACTACTACTACTATTATTATTATTATTACTACTTATACTTTACTACCACCACCATCACCACTGGGTCTTCGCCGCGATATCGCCGCAAGTACACGGTGTCGGTGCGGTGCACGTGCCCTAACGGTAAAATCGTTATCTATATTTATATGGGGACGACGACCGTGCGGCTGCGGCGGACGCGAAAAGGGTGCACCGGGTTTTAAGGTCACGTTATTTGGCACGCGAAAGCGTCGTCGCCACTGTCCCAGCACAAGGTAAATTCTACCGAAACGACCCGAGTGTAAAACAATTATATTACGTCCAGAGGAAAAATATCCGGATTCGAAAACACCTTGGGGAAAAATTCGTCCGAAATTCAAAAATGTCACGACGATATTATTATAAGATCCCGCAGTTTTTCACTTTATGTACGCATTATTTTTTTTTTTTTTTTTGACGTTTTCCCATACAGGACATTTTTAATTCCTGTTATTTTCCCCTAGATTCTGATCGACATTAACGGTAGAGACATGTATTGTAATTATTGTTAAAGTATTACACGTTTTTGGCTTAAATCGTTATTACCTAAATAAATCTAAGTGAAAATTTCAAGTAGGTTACATTGAGGTTAAACGATGCAAGAGAAATTTTTGATGGAGAATTACGCGTGTGGCCAGTGTAAGTTGATGAAAGAAAAGACATTGGGAAATGTTGGCAGTCTTGTCGACTTGTCATGCTGATCTTGTCTTGTCTTCTATCATGCGATAGAAACGTTACTTACACGTCATATAAACGCGTTTTTTTTTATTTTTACAGTCGGTATCATATAATCAGTTTTTGTGTAAAAAAAATAAATGTCGATATTTGCGTCTATATTTCATGTATTTCCGATGTGTTCGTTGGAATTCACACCATCAGTATGGATTTAACTGTAATTCGGATATGTCCAGTCTGTGAAAATTGCACATAACGGACCCGACATTCTCGTAACACATGCTATTATAAATACAATATTTTAGAGAAGATTGCGTTCCTCATTCTGGAAAATGACATAGTTATAAAGCTATTTTATTGGGATTTGTCTGGCCAGATCCATTATTCCGTTTCACGTTAAATTATTGGACAATCCATCGCCGAAACCTTCCGATACTAAAATTTTCACTTACTTTTATACTTCGACAATCCACCTTGTACCCTTATTTTCCTTATTGGGTTTTTTTTGGCCTTCCCGCGCATGTCCAGCTCAGTTATTTCACAGTTTTCTTCGTTTTCAACGATATCTTCTAAAAATATTCATTTCTACAAACGTTAACTGTACATTTACAGTTTTATCTCCGTTTCCACTCTCCGGTCACATATCATTACCCGTTACCGGTCCAAAGGATTTCCGAGACATTTTTCTCTTAAGTATCAAACAAATTCTATTTTTTCGAGTTTATTAAATAAAAATTGCACTAATATTTCACAATATTATATACACACGTTTTTATATTTTTTTGCGACATAATGATTACATTATAAAAATTTATCAATTAAATTAAATCAATGATAAGTAATCGCACAGAAAAAAAAAAAAATGTATAATAGGTATAGAATTTAGTTAATATAACAGTTTATCATATTATTTAGGCACTATCATATCAATGACGTTAGTTTTATATGGGGCGAGGGTATCAGTGACAAAAAATTTTCTGGTGAGGAATGTTTTTATATTTACATCAGACCCGCAAATACGCCAAATTGCGGAGCGAAAGGCAGGTTTGGGTGGGCCATGGCCCGCCCTGAAAACCTCTGGCCTACCCGTTGGTTCGTCTTGAAATTTTAATTTGATTCAATATAGTTTGAATTAGATATTTAAAATATTGTAGTGTTTTTCCGTAACACATTTGTCGCGTACTCGCATTTAGTTTTGTTTCATTAATATTTCATTCATAAATATTATTTTGGAACAGTGGATAAGTTAGTATCGTGGTTATGTTTAAATGAAATATAAATGACGGACGGGGGATGACAAATACTTGAAGAAATTAAATTTTGGATTAAATAAAAATGTATTATTATAAATGTGTTTATATAAGAGAGGGTCCAGACCTGCTCCCCCTGTTATTCCATTGCCGCGTGACTGTGCCCACTCTACTATATATTGGCTTCCAATTGGCTCTTCTTGGAAAAAAATCCTGTCACCGTCACTGCGTACGCTCCTGCATCATATTTCTCCAAGAATAAAATACAATTTCACAATTATAATAAAGTAACGAGAAACAATTCGACATTTTCAAAGGTTATACGCGTTTATAATACACGCAATCAAATGTCTACTAATTTTGTCTGTATGCAGTATAGTTGGTAATTTATAAGTAGTGTAATATAATATTATGAAGAGGTTAACAAAAGACAAATATTCGTGTCTATTGAATTTTGTTTGATTAAATTATATTTTAACAGATGCGGAATACACGATAAATTATAGCTATTTTTTTTCCTTAGATATATACATAATACGTTTCATAATATTTCCAAAATGATTTTACTACACACATGTAGTGTACAATGGAATTCGAAATTTTTTGCTTACAGATATACGAGTTATTGTATATGGGATACTAATTCATTGATTCATTATCGCGTGTGTATGGTGATATGGGAACAATATGTATTATAATTAATAGTTTTTAATTGTCCGCATTAAATTCAACAGATTACGACGCGTTCTCAGACAATGAAAATTAATGATACGTTTTTTTGTTTTTTAAAAAAAAAAGGGCCGTGTGGTTAAATAAAAACGCGAACTGTTGTTCGGCAAAACCACGTAAATGCATACAAGAGTAGTGTTTCCAAACCTAGAGGGAGACCCCCCCCCTGGTCGTTTATAATATATCTTGAAGATTGAGCGGTGGGGGGGAGGATGGTGAATATTTGAAAATCTACAAGGAGGACGTGAATAAAAAAAGATCAGAAAATACTGAAATAGAGCGATTGGATGAGTAACATTCGTAGAAAAAATGTACCGGTTTCTTTAATAAGAGAATAATGAAAAAAAGGAATTATTGGGAGAATTACTATTTTTTTTTTCTTTTGTGTGTGTCATAGTCACTTGCTGCAGTATAATACGGTGTTAGATTGGTCCTAGATCTTTCGAGACGGTTCTTTTAACTATTATCATCATCTATACATCACGCCAGCCAATTTGTTGAAGAAAATAATTAGGAAGTTTTCGTGCGAAACTTTTACTAACAAAAATAAGTGCTTTAGACAGTGGGTTTTGACGGTAATAATAATAATAAAAAAAAAAAAAACAGAATATAAAGAGCGTCTCGGCTATATTGGAAATTCAAACTTTTTCAATATAATCCCAGGTACCTGGATATAGAGATAATAACAATGTTATAAAATTATCTAAAGGTAACGAATTTAATAATATCAGTAAAATAGCTATAATATTCAGATATATAATATATTATGTATAATACCGCCACCTAATGGTTATATGGACGAAACCACGAAACCGAAAAAGATAAGTGCTCTTAAAAGTAAAAAAAAAAAGTCCGGCATAAAAAATAATAATAATAATTCTCATGCGTGTATTATATGAACTAAAACTTCATTAGAGTTCTGCAGAGAAAGATAATTTAACGCGCTAACCGTCATCTACGCGGTTTTCGTTCGGAGTCGCGGCTGCGGTGATAAGCTCTTTATCTGGGGACCTTGCCGGCGAATGATTTATACAGCTTAGTTATAATCATAATACATAGTAATAACAATAATCGTATATTACAATACCTGCAGTACACACACTCGTTATTTTACATTTTATTTTACACGCACCGGCCCGATAAAATGCCTTAGTGTATATCAGTACAGTGGCTAGAAAAAAAATTTCGGCGAGAAGCAGGAGGGGCACTAATGATTTTTGTTACAATACACTATTTATTATTGCGATAAAATACACCAAATTTATTGAAATGACCATTAGAACAAACGAATCTGTTGCGAATTTGTTTATGAACCCGGCGATATTATATTAGTAAGCAATATGAGCAGTGATTCTCGGACAATATTAGTTTTGTTTTTTTCAGAATTTGTATTTTATTGAACAATTTCAAAAACAAGCAGTTTAAAAAACGTTTCGTTACCATTATATTTTTTTGTCATCCTTGTTTTTACGGGGGTAGGGGAGGGGGTGAAACCACTACTCACTTTTAATTTTCAAATAGCAAACTTCATTAAAAATATTATGAGTAGTTTGAATAGTTTTTGATCACGAAATTTTTTTTTGTAAATATATTATAACTTTGTCACTCCTTAAGCTTCAGATCCACTACTGAAAATACTGTTTAAAATATAATGTAATCTAATGCCTATAATATTAAAATATCTGGTACACTTATATGAACATAATAACGTTGATTTTATGAATGAACATAGAAATCGATTTAAATATTACATTATTAGCTCTTATTACACCTGTACTCTTATTATTTTTATCACATTGTAATTGTATATGCCTATCTTTTTTAAAGTCTTTTAAATCTACCCGATGCCTGTATAATAATAATATTATGAACAAATTCGATTGAAAGCACAATATACCGTTTCTGAATATAAGCGTACTGTACGTTTAGATAGAATAAACGACTGCACATAAATCCGTCAAAAGAATCGCGGAGAATTCGAGTTTTTCCGTAGTCATCGTTTCTTGAGATTTTTCGTTCAATAGTGTACTGTTATTAAAAAAAAAAGAAGATAATAATATACGTTTTTATATCGTTCAAATCGTTTTATTTATATACCCCACTAAATCTTCTATAAAGCTATTTCCGAAATATCAGTCGCGTTTAAGCGGTTTAAATAGTAAACCAAAATCCTTTTCGCAAAACGAAAAACGAAAAAAAAAACAATGAACGTTATAGTGCGAATAATAATAATATAACAATACGGATACCATAAAACTATATAACGCGTAATGTATCTGAGCTTAACAGCAATTAATGGACCACCGTTTTGTTCACACGGACAGAACTATAATGTATAATTATATTAATAGATAATATTGCAATAAGATTAGTAGAAAATATATTATATTTACGAACAATTAAGTTAATATTTTGAAAGTTAGTAATTTTTAAAATGTTAATATATTATTAGGTATTATCATATTGAACAAATATGAGTGGACTAAGGGTTTTCTGTCTTCTGTATATGTTACGAAAATGGTATTAGAATTATAAGATTTTTTCGGAGGAAAAATTATTAATTTTTCGTCACTTTCCGTGAAATAAAAACTAAATTCAATGAATTATTGATTTTGTGAATATCTTGAGAATCATGTTCTGCGCGAAAACTATAACAGCTTACCACGCACTAGAACATCAAATAAAAAGCGTTTTACTATTTATATTCTCACTAAGAAGAGAGTACTCTACGCTACCTCATTACGTAGTTTCCCTTTCATTGATCAGCTCAGTTTTGTTAGGTCAATCAATGGTTAAATATTATATTATGGTTGCTCATCGATCCATGATAAAGGGTGTCTGGCGAATCGAATTCACCGGGCCACGAGAAACTTGACATTTCAAGCGGCGTGAATTTTACTAGAGTGTGGGATAAATCACTGGTGTCTTCAACTTCTTAGTTTGACAGTTTTTCACGCCATCACACAGGAGCTAGTCATATAGAAGTCAGTCGATTATATGCTGGATTTAAGTCCATTTTTTTTTTTATAACGATCTTATCATGAATCACAGTGTCTATAACCGTAGATCATTCAGTATTGTGGTAGAGAAAACTACGGTAGTTCCATGTAAGTACAATACGAAGATGGTCCACGTATATAGATAGCAGATCGACCAATCGGCGCGCATCACGCGGTTGACCGACGCCCTTGATTAGTATGTGATATTTGCTCTCTATACGGACAAACCATTACCTTGGCCTTTTACTCGTTAATCCGTACTGTACAAAGCTATAATACGGTTGTGCTGTTATTATTTGATAATATTACTGCGCATCGCGCGTAATATGATTATGTTTTATACGTCTTTGACGCGGGGGATTCGCGGCTATCCGAGGGGTAATAATAGTTTCTACACATGTAGACTTATACGGCAGAGTAGGTATGTATAAGTATAGGTACTGCTACATTGTAATAATAATGCGCAGCGCTCTTCCCGGCCATCATAGCGACCTTTACCGTTTAAACATTTTGTTAACAAACGCGCAACCGGAGCAATGTAGAGATAATAATAATAATAATAATAATAATAATATAAATATATAATTATTTTAACGAAAACCACGACCGCTTACGGGAAGTCACGGAAACAGTGGGTGGGTGAGGAGGGGGGATGGGGTCGACCTTTGAGGGTTATCGCGACCGGTCTAACGTGCGTGTGTCCGTTCATTTGGAATGAACCTCCGTTTCCTCCAGTGCAGTATTATAATACTTAACGTTATTATATTAGATATGTTATACGTATAGTCCTCTTTCTAGACCGCACACAAATGGCAAAAAAAAAAAAAAAGTTATAAAATATGTTCGCGCGTATATGACTTTACACACGAGATTATTATTATTTTTATGCAGCTGACATTTTCGTTACTCCCTTTTGATACTTCTGCTGCATGTAGGTATTTGAGTATTTAAATGTTATTATTATTATTTCTCACTGTCTCGGACGACTACAAATTCCCATGTATATAATAATATATATCATATTATATAGTGTAGCGAAGGAATGCGCTTAGCGTTGGTCTAAACGATGCAAATATTTACGTCAAAACGTTGGCGTATAAACCAAAAAAAAAAAAAGTCTCATCGCATTAAAAAACGTACACATACCGACCGTGTTAGACGTCGCATTAACGATATTATATATCAATTAGTTATTTAAGAAACAGAACGGTGATAAATGCCGCAATGTTTCGAGACGAACTGAAGACGTCGACCGCATTCTATAGAAAATAAATGTTTATGTGTGTGCACGTATGTGATATACATAAATAAATGTGAAATTGACGACGATTGCTGCAGTTCAGTTATTGTAACGATTCAAACCCCCGCATGCAATGTCTGGCGTCCTCGGCGCTAAGCAGTGCAGCAAATAATCGTGCGGGGTGAAACCAGCCGTCGTCGCGATAGACTATCGAACCACGACGAAATTATAATGACGTTTGCGCGTGCATTATCGTTTTTTTTTTTACCTGACTCGACTCGACGATTGAACAAACCAAAAAAAAAAATATAAAATTAGTGCACAAAGAACGTTATTATTTAAAATGCATACAGTAACAATACAATAATTATACTCGCACTCGTATTATGTAAACGTTGCAGTGGTATATACTGCACGTTGTACATATAATAATGACGTTCTTTACCTTGAGTCGTACGTTATACAATAACAGGGTAGGTACCTAGATATATGTATTGTGTGTACGGCTGCAAATGAAAAAAAAAACCGAACGAATAAAATATACGATTTTCCTCGCGAATGATGTACGACGAATCGTACCAAAGTATAGGTCGCGTGTACCTATATGTGTATATTATACATAGACGTCGTGGAATACTGAGGCGAAGCGGATAACAATAATCGATGACACGAGCACTATAAATACGTGTACACCCAAACAAATATATTTATAATAATACAAATTTACGGAGTTTCGAACGGAAAACTAAAAACCAAAAAAAACGAGACCGATACCGTTCGCGGATGCAGTGTTGGCGTTCTAGAACGGGAAATTCAAAGGAAGGGCATGTAGAACGAGATATTTTATTTAAATCTGTACATGACGATAAACCATTGCGCTCGAAAAACGTTTCTGAACAGAGCGATAGTAGTCAAATTTTCAACAAAATATATACATCAAATTGTCATTTTCCCGGCCGTTTATTAAGAAAACTACAAGGAAAATCGAAAAACGATCCCCTCGATGCGACAACTGGATCTGCATTTATACACGAAACCAATACATTCAAAATGTGAAAAATTCGAAAAAAATAAATTTTGTCGTCTGTACTGTGGAGAATATTGGTGTAGTGGCGGTGTATTGTCGGTTACTATTTGTAGTTGAGTTTTATAACATTGCTAAGAGTGCATCAGATAAAACTCTACAGTAGGAATACGCACACCTATATTATATACGAAGAGCACAAACAAAGAATTTGTATAGGTTTTCACAGGTTATAATTATTATTATGTGTAGTGCACCTAGTCCATTTATGAAAATTGTTCATCAGAGGAAAACTCTTCTATAGCTACGTATTATAATGTATTATACGTTATTTTTAACCTGCAGCTCGTCTAATATTTTACATATTTCACCTTTGATAATATCCAAATTGAAATTCTTTTTCACTGACTGGAATCCTGCAACCCCCCGATGATAATAATATATAGTCTCGGAACCCCGTCGAACGGGTACCATAAATATCTCGTAATTGTAAATAATGTACTACCTTTCCTCTGTGCCCTCCATATAATTTGACAAAATTGTTTTGTTTTCTATAATTTCGCCATAAAAATTAATAATTTTTACATCACGTTATCGCAGTACTAAATAATATATACTCGTATATAATGCATATTTTATGGTAATTATACATTCGAAAAAAACTTAGAGAATAAAATACAAACGTAAAAATTATTACCGACAAAATATATTTCTGCTAAAAATCTAGTGTACAACAATTAATAGGTAGTTATTTTTAATCATATATATATATATAAGAGTTCCCTGCATTCCAAAAAATAAATAAAACAAAAACCAGTATTTTTGTACTGTATTCATTAAATAATTTCGGGGCGGTTTTTAGAATCGTAAGAAACATTTTGTATATTTTTTGACGATATCGCGTCAAATAATCACGTTATACAATATATCACATACGAATTTACCGATAAAAAACAATACGTTTTTAAATCAACTGTCGCTGTCTCATAGTTGCATACGCACCCAGCGAATATAGTGCGGTAATTTTTCGGACGCTTTTAGTCAAAAGAAGTGTTTTTTCTTTTTTTCTTTCCTATTCGACGATTATAATAATAATACGAGTATAATGTGCGCGCGTTTAATAAAACATTTTCTTCTTTATTTCATAGAGAATATTATAATATTACTATATTGTTCCGATGCAATAGCGTCTGGGGGTTATCACGGAGGGCGTTATCAATTTTATTATATAAATTGCTGTATCGTCTTCGATTTATAATCGTATAAACATTATAATATTACAGACTCCGTACACAGAGAACGCGCTATATAGAAAACGTGTTCGTAACATCTGCGCGTCTGGTACGAGACTTGTAAAATAATATTATAATATATAAAATATAAAATGTAGTCGTACGTATTATCGCTTTTCCTGGGATTCGGACTTATCCGGGTCATATAATGCAGTATAAATCACATTCTCGAAGATGTCGATATACGTATTATTATTTTAATATTATATTTTAATAATATATGGCAGATATATTGGAATTTCTCGAATTTATAATCATATTCGTGTATACATATGTACGTATTGATATTAAAATCGTGTTAAAATACATAAAAAAAAAAAAGAAAATAATATACAGTCGAGTCCATAAGATGTTTAACGAATTTTCCTTTTTACATCGACGATCATTACCCATTACATCGCCGTATCATTATAATATAATAACAATGCCAATAAAAATCAGTCAGATCGAATACGCTACTCCATCTGACTATGACGCAAAACAGTATATATATAAAAAAAAAAAAAAAATCCGTTTTCATCATTGTTTATTATTGTATAATGATAACGTCATATTCTCATATCCAGTGATATATCTGACGGGGTTACACATTTTAAAATATCGATGGCGGTTGTTTTCGAACTGTGAGTTCCGACGCGACAAATGGAAGTAGCCGTATAGTTTCGTATCAGACGAAGCTTGTATTAGTTTATCATTTACCCCCGTCCTGGCTATTACAAGATACCGATAATACCGTTTATTTGTGTATTGATCATTTAATAGATTCACTAAAATTATTACTCAGGATATATTTTTTTTCTAGTCGGCATTAGGTAACCTAAGACGAGTGTTATAGACCGTTTTTTCCCCCTGTTATATGACTACATTTGTGTACACTACACGCGGTCAGTGATACCACACACTCCATGAGTTTATACCTAGTATATAAATTGGAAGATAGTAATTTATTATTTTTGTAATATAACAATATAATATCGGTTATCATTTATCGTTGATTTGATTACAGCTACCAAATCAAAGTACCCATCACGTATGAAACATATATTAAAAATAATAAATAATCTATGCCGTCACGCTTTCAAAATCACCGGTGTTGGATTTTTTTTTTTAATTATCGTTATTCCGAATTGGGACTGCACCGCTGTCGTAAAGCACATTTATTATGTGACAAGTCAAAAACGAAAAAAAAACAACAAAAATAATAACAACAATTTGGATATCCGAGGGGATGTATAATAAGCTTTTCACTTTTAAGAATCACAAATTTTACGCTGCCGCAGTCTCAACGGTCTTATTAATTTCGTTCGACCCTCTCCCCGAAAGTTATTATTATCATTTGTTTTTTTTTTCATCTCGAGAAAAATCCACACCGTAGGGATATTATAACCCTCCCCTTATTCGGCCGAGCTGCGCTTTGCATATTTTATATACGGCGGCAGCGCGTTTCCCTTATCATCAGACTCGCGGAAAAACTTTTGGCTTTCTAGTAGATTAATTTTTTACGGTTAATTATACGAATGTATATTATTGTTATAAAAAAAAAATTCGTTCCCCGCGCAAACGACGTTTTGCTTTGTACAACGGTGACAGCGGCGAATTTTAAGATAAATAATATTTTTGCAGCTTCTCTTATAGTAAACAAAACGCGCGTGACATGGTAAATAAATGATATATATATATATATATATGTATATATGAAAAAAAAAAAAATAATAAAACATTTATGTTATATACGAACAGTTTAAGCGGAGCGCGTATAACATTTTAATAAATTAGTTTACTAAAGAAAATTTTGAATACGGAAAATAAATGCGCGTATAAATATGAATATAAAAGAGTGTTAGTTTTAACTTAGGATAAAATGTTTAATAATCCTCCGTTGTAATATATTGTTACGAGCAATTGTCTTAAAACTCGCATTAAAAAAAATAAAAAATAAAATATAAACGAGAGTCTCGTTAACAAATAAGACTTAACTCGGACGAAAAAGAAATAATAATCTGAACAATAATCTCTTGTATATGTCGAAAATTCGTCTTGACGGTATCATTAATTTTATACAGCGTTTATTTATTATTATTATTATTATTTTTTTTTTGTTAATACGAGTAGAATAATAATAATGTTCAATTCCGTTCTGAGACGGCTATTTTATTTGTTTTATATTAACTTTACTAACATCGTGATTTCGCTTTCCTTCGCAGGAATATGCTGTAAGTACGAGTAAACCTAATTTAAAAATACCGTTTTTTGAATTTCTCAATTCGACGCCACAGAAACTAAAGTACAAACAATGTTTAAATGTCTATGATTTTTCGTTTAATGTTATGTTTAAATTTGAACTCTACAAGTTTCGATTAGAATCGTTTTCCCAGTAAATTATAGTAGCGTTCTAAATATTGAAATTGAATAATTATATATGTTATATAAAATTAAAATCTTTCTTTGCGTTTGTCTGTTATCTGTTTGTATACAATACGAATCTACAGTTTTTTCACGGTCTCGATGAAAGTTTGGCTACTCGATATACGAAATAATAAGAGGAACATACTTTTGTCTGGAAATTCAGCTATTAGAGGCACAGTGTTTTTTGATATGTTTAGAAGGAAAATTGAATTTCGTTTGTTGATTTACGGATCATCTCGGCGACGCGAACGGAAATAAAAACAGTTATTATAGTTTAATTCGGTTGTCATGGACAAGGTATAGAAGGTACTGTAGGTAAAAAATAAATTATACCCGGCGAAAACGAATGACTATACGATAGGAATAATAAGGGTGGAAACGGGGATACGCCTTAAATTGAATTTCTTTTATCGATTTCTGTTGTTGAATAGATTGAGCCCGAGAAATAACGGGGGCAATAAAAATTCAGCTAGTCATCTAAAAAACTACTTTTTATCATTATCTGTATACGTAAACTCTTTTGGCGATGTATTCAATCTAGGTACCCAACATATTGATTCGACACTCAAAGTGTTAAAAACGAAAATTTTCTCTACGTTCGGTACTATATAGGTGAATTTATATTTCTAATAGATTTCTTACGTAATAACACAAACGTATATTTTGATAGTTTACAAATGTATAACATTACATATTATTATATCAATTAAATTATGTACTAGTACTTGCATAAATGTAGAACGAAAGTTCAGTTCAATTTTTTCCTTATACGGAAATTCATGAGTAAATTAATCTAAAAATTGTTTCGATATCACGATAATAACGCCGCCAGCGGTATAACATTATCCTCCTGACCAATATAATACATATTAATAATCTTTAACGCATCTTATCTTTAAAAAAAATAAATAAATAATAATATTTCAATCTCCATGTAGATTGTCTATACCGATTTCGGATTTGATATTGTAAATTCACGCTGGATCAGCTATCTACCTATAAAGGTATATAGGTGTATTCCTATCAACACATTTCTCTGAAGTAGATTTTGATTTTTTTTTTTATTATTATTATTTAACCTGTTCACAAAGAAATATGTATAATCTATTGGTTAAATGTTTACAAATATATCACATAATAATATAACATTGTAAAAACTAATATCGAATTTACTGGATGTGCTCGATACTAATTCCCTATAATGATAAATTTAAAAATTGTATTATTAAAATATAATATTAAAAACAATTTTCGAAATCATCATTTTTTGTCTCATTACAATTTATTAAGATTTTTAAATCGCATTAGGTACATTAATAGGACGCCATGCTCGCGTGTGCCGTCTCCGTCTTACAAATGGATCACGGTCAACCAAATTTTCGTTCATTGGTCGCAACTCTATGATATTTTATGTCTCATTCGTATTCGTATCTCGTTTAAAAACTGAAATATCTATAAAAAAAAAAAAAAACTACGTAGTTATGCTGCTAATGTTTTTATCGATAAGTTTGATAATAGATCGATTCACTGTAATATTAAAACTGACAGTGCAAAGTTGTCCTTGCTGAACGAACATTTGCTATGTAATGCGTTGAAAGACCCCGGTATACAATTCATATATTTTCAAATTGAATTCCATTTTTCGCCCAAACGGTTTTATGGGTCACAAAACTAATGTAATAACGTCAGATTGTCTACCGCATAAGAATATAATATAATACGTAATTTAAAATTCACAATCGAAAAAAAATATGACACCCGAACTACATAAAGGTAATCGCCATTTTGTAAATCAAAAACTTGTACAGTAACTACACGTGTATATGTAAACCCATGGGACGTCATTGGGAGTCAGGATGGACATTGTTCGACAGAATATAATAATATTTATTTTACTGCAATAGCAGAGAGTGAAATGTGTTATAAGAAAAGAATGGAGAGATATTGAAAATAGAAAAATTATTTTTATTGAAACAATAAATTTGCGAATTCGTTGATTTTAGTTTTTGAAATCGGTTTTTGAAGTTTCTTAATCAAACTATTCAGCCACGTCGATTTTTGGTAACGACTCTGCTCCGATTGTTATCCGTGTGGCCAAATGCGATCATTGACACAAATATAATAATAATAAACACATTTAATGATGTTAATAACTATGGACATTTTGAAAAACGTCTGTGTTCACGCTGTCCATCATATTTTTAAAATAATCGGTAAAAAATTCGATCGAATAAAATATACAATGTTTTAATAGTTCTGCACGATGCTTTTGGATTTTAAACGTCGAATGTTTTAGAAGTGTAATATGTAAAATTATGTACGGGTTAATGCTCGTCACTATACCCGCCGGGGTGGGTTTTTCTTCTTCTGATCTTGATCGGCGTCGATGGACACGCAATTCGAGCAGTTCGCGATTGGCATTCCTACTGCAGGGTGATGGGGATTGGGGAATCGAGAAAAATATCCACGGTAATTGACGATGACAACAATGGCTATAATAATATAATATTGCGCAATTTAATGAAATATAAACAAAAATTCAATAATCATCAGATACTCTTCAGATTTTAGTAATCATTTTTTAGTATTCGAATACGAATTTAAAATACTTTCACGAAAACGACTAATAATTGTATTATACTTGGAATATTTTTTCATACATGCAACCGAATACTCATTTTAAATAATTTTGATGACGTTTAAAATTGTTTTTCATACCTTTATACTAAACTGAACGAATCGCTGCGTATATAACGCCATGTATTGAAAATTTGGTTTGCAATGGAAATGGATAAAAAATCGAGTTTTGAAAGTATTTATGAATAGTTTTAAAAAGTATTTGCACTCGAATATGTTTTTCAAATAATGTCCGTGTTTGTACACAAAATAATTTTAAAAAGTATCCTTTACAAGAGTCGGTCATTCACTTACGTAATTTAATACTTCGAGTATATGACAAGTTAAAAATTGAGCGATAAAAAATATTGTAATACAGCATGTACACTTATAATATATGAACGGAGTAAGACTTCTTTTATATTTTTGTTCCTTCACGTTGTTGGTCTTGCGAAAAGTCTAATCGCAATCACGTTACGAGATAATAATACGAGTAGGTACATGCTAATGCGTGTTACATAACAAACACAGTTATATTATAGTCGAACGAGTATTATATTAACTGCAAGAAAATAACAAATACCCATGCGAAGATTATCTATTACTGTTTTGTTCCGAATGTTTTGTGTATGTTTGTTATGGACATTAAAATAAATAATGTACACATTTTGTATGAAAAATATCGATGCGACTTGACCGACATTTTTCGCAAGCTTTTCTCTACCGATTATGGCCTCGTTTATCTCTCTCGATATCATAAATATTCAGCCTCTTTTCAAAAGTGCTTCTATCAAAATAAAACAAACTTTGTAGCAGTAAATTTTTAGTTGTTTTCATTTAGTTTTTTTTTAAAAAAATGCTGAGATTTCGGTTATACGGAATAAACGTACTGATCATACGTTTATACTTGTCATTACTTATATTCATTATTAAATCCTATACAAAATCGTTGGATTCATTTGTTATATAATAGTTTTAATAATAATAATATAAGAGAAATGGTACGCGAAATACAAATATCTTTCGTAGGTATTTGTATAGATAACTGAATGCGCATTAACACTTATACGTGCACTTTAGTAAATCGTATATATTGCGTTGTATCGTTTTCCAGTGTGCTTCGTTTCATAATTTTTTCACAATGTTTCGAAAAAATGCATTTTACAAAATATTGTAATATTGTAATAGATACTAAAGTAAATAATGAAATTAAATCTCCCTCCTTCAAAAAAAAGCCGTATCTATTTATCGCAGAGTAAGTATGAACGTTTTATTTGTTGTCAGACGTTGAACATTGAAAAACATTTTATTTTCGTTGAATGTAAAAGAAAAATATAAATGTAAGTACCGTTAGTACCGTATGTTAATACGTAAGTTTTTTTGTTCGGCTCGTTGTAAAAAGTAAGGTGTGTTTGTCGAAAATTTTAGCCAGCAATTTCCGGCTATATTGCACATAATATGTATATATACAGGTATAGATATATGGCTATAGAAAAGTTCGTTCCGGCCTAGTTAACTATTTTTTTTTTATGGTTTCACGGTTAAACACAAGGTCGACGAAAAAAAAAATCGTCAATGTGACGTCGTTATATTAAAACGTACCTATGCGTCGGTGTTCCATGACGAGCGGTATAGGTGTAAATGTTGTTCGAAAACCCAGTGCAGAACGGGTACATAATATTATCTATACGATTTTCGTAGTATAAAATTAATAAAAACTCAGACTACTATTAAACGAGGCTGGACGAGGTGAATGAGCCGTCTCATCTGTTCGATTTTCTTATCACAATAAAATGTACGTTTATACAGTTTAGGTTTATACAATTTGATTATAAAATCCGTTCAAAACTTAAGCATACAGTATCAATCGGTTTTAGACAAATCTATTCGCTCTTAATTTCTATATCTAAATGATTTAAAATGTTCGAAATAATCACCGATGACTGAACGAGGCTGAAATCATCACAAATAATATAATTAACGATAACAGATACCAATGATATAGTATAATAATATATCAGTGACGAGAAAGTAATTTTTTAAAAATGAGCTAGTTCAAGTTCAGGTTTCAGACATTAAATATGAACTAGTTCGAACTCTTTTTCATATTTTTTCAAAATAAACTAGGTGAAGTTCATCAAATTAAAATAAGAGTAAATTATTTAGGTTAGGTACCTATATGATATATAATGTTGTTATTTATTTCAATAATACTGTTTACCAATTGTAGCGCGTTTAAGTATGCATAAACAATTTCGTTTTATAATATATTTATGAACTAAATAGTTAAACGTTTTTGACTTATACGCAAATATAAACATTCACTCGTCGGTAAAGTTTCGGAATTTAAATATTTACTCAACAAAATATTGTTTCACATGAAATCACCACTAACCAACTTTCAACCATTGGGCAATGGGTAATAGTTCATTAATAAATATGAGTAATACATAATTAACGAATTGTATTTGTTTAATGAAAATTATAACCACTGAAATAACTAATTGTTATAGAGTATGTAGTAGTATAATAGTAAACAAGTAAACATTGTTACTAATAATCAGCAAATGAAAATTCTATATATGCAATTCAAATTTTCTTCCCTTAAAATAAATAAAGTAGAGTAAATAAAATATTAGTAATAGGCACAACTACTAGGGTTTATGGAAGTTAACTTGTCAAAAGACCCAGATTAACGCGAGTGCAGACTGTACGCGTGTACTTGGCGTCAAAAATATAGAGGTCTCACGTGCAGGGTCTTAAGGCATTATACTCCATACTCCTACTTTTCTTCATTGAAGAATTAATATTTATGTAAAGTATAAATAAATGATATTATAATCAAAAATATAAGAATAGCAGTATACAGAAGATTATACTTAGTTTTACGTATTATTATTATAGTAAATTTTAATCTATAAACCGCATCACTATTCACTCGAGCACGGGCAATTTTCATACGATTTAAAATTCCGAGACGGTGAACGCTCGATTTCTGAATGTGTAAATACACGCCGAAAGAAACGCGAATAAATAATTAATAAAACCGTATACGCTCATTTAGGCTGATATTAATATAAAAAGTTTAATACATATAATATGCCTGGTTATATATTTAAAAGCGTTATTGTACGCTGCTATAATTATGTTTTTTCTCCGTTCCACACCATCTCTATTGTCTTTGATCCCGGGGAAGAAAGAGTTAAGACAACTTTTAGCATTTTTGACATATTGACAGTATATACATCTTTATGTTTATTTCATCGTTTTAATACACATCGTGATTTTGACGACAGGCCGACATCAGACGATAAAACAAATATTGTTCCATATAGGCGGACAACCAGCCAGAACAATTTGGGGGAGGACGATTAAGTTTCCTTCCATAATATTGATTAAATGACTTATGTATATTTAGTACTTATTTGATGTAGAATTAACTTGCTGCTAAATCCCCCCCTTTTTTAACCGATTTATTGTTAATATTCGTTATGCACTGTATGTTTACAATGTGGAATTTATTGTCGAGCTTACAATACTTTTTTCAAATAATGTGATATTATACGAATGTAGTTATAAGTTATAAACCTATTTAAAAAAAAATAAATAAAATCCCAAAAGACGAACCACAATGAAGCACTTAAGTTATTTTTACCGAAAATACCATAGAATACAGCGTTACAGTGCATTAAAAAGTAGTGAGAAAGAACTAAAAATCGAAAGTGTAAAAGAACAAAAAACAAAATGTATATTATGTTTAAAAAGTACAATGTCTTCCAATAACCACTCTATCAACTTCAGGAAAAAAATATATTTATTAAAAATACATAGCGTTAATTATTGATATTATTCAATAACACCTAGTCGTTAATACATACCCATATTTTTATATCATTTTCACTTGTGTTTTAAATAAGTTCGGAATTTTCGGAGTTTGTCATTATAATATAAGATAAATAATATATACTTTAATACGGTTTATAGTTGTATTATTTTATGCGAAACCGATTGAAGGCGCGTTTCAGTAGATGGGCACGTCCGTTATGACAGCTAAAAGCGTCGCCGCCTCTCCTCCGCTATTCTCCTACCAGTTATACACTCCACCGTATATTAATAAAATGCACAAGTCGAGAGACGACAGCTGAACAATATGATAATGGTGAATTTTTAGTGGAAAAAAAAAACCCAAGACATAATATGCCATCACGCGAAAAAAAAATATTACAAAAAGTATATGATAGTATACTCGGAATATCACGTAGAATGAGCGGTGGTGCGATACGGTGCATTTCTGTTTCGTAAAAAATATTTTATATGTTCTATTCCGTTTTTCATATTCTGAGTGAAGCGAGGAATGTATTGATTTTACAATGTTTATTTTTTATTTATTAGGTTTTTTAATACTGTGTACAAAAATTTTACCATAAATCTTGCTCCGATGTATCAAGTATAGCAACTTTTTTGAAAGCAAATTTTATCTAGTTGGTACTTTAAGTAGGTCATTTTTTGATTTTCGAAGCAGATTTCATATTAATTGGGAAAAACCGGGAAAAAATGTAAGAAAAATGAGAAAATTAACGAAAATAATGCTTTTATTATTTTTAATTTTGTTTTATGTTGTTATTTAGTTTAAAATACTCGTAGAGACTTAAAATTTTGACAAAATGTTATATTTACTTTTTCTAAACGTGATACAGTTTTCAAAATATCTGAGCCATTTTCGAGCTATTTTATTTCGAGACAATTTAAATTTTCGAGTCTTTACGTAATTTGTATTAAGTGGATGAGTTGTGGATAAAATTTAATAGAAGGTTCATTATATGTTGTACTTAGTAATCAACACTAAAACATTAAGTGTAGTGCTTTTTTTTATAAGTATTTTAATATCAAATTTTGATGTAAATCATAAACATTACGGGCTTTTAAAACAAGTATAACCGAATTTCAATCAAAATCGTTTTTCATTAGCAATGATTAATTGTTGCATACAGATATTAAATTCCCCTTTATATCCTACCTTTCTAACTGCTCACCTACAATAAAGGTTCACCCATCGTGAGAAGTATGTCCATTTTTATTTTTATTTTTATGTTTTACATCAATCTGTGTGGTGTATCACGTAGGTAGGTAGGTAGGTAAGGAGGTATATTATAGTAATCTTAAAAGGCTGGAAAACTGCAAAACCCTACGACGACTCCGTAAAAACCGGGAAATGATCACATATATGTATAAATATAGCTAAGACACTAAGTATTTATGAAATCCCAGATTTAGGTAAGTATAGAATAAAGTCGACTTGTGAAACGAAGAAACTCGCGTCGTACGTGAGAGAAATACTCGATCTCATATATTCTTGTCTCGGCTCAAAATAGTATATATAATACCGCGGTAGGTGGATAACATGTCGCTCTTAAATGTTCGGTTACTAATCCGCAAAAAAGCTGCCGAACGTTTTACACGGTTATTATTATAGTACCTTGGACGTCTTTAATAATATTAATATCTGGGAGGTTTTTTCAGCGAAAAATTATAAATATTGTACCTATATTTTTATCAGATAGTTGTACATTATCAAAAGGTTTTATATTAGGTACACTTAATCTTCATAATTTTTTAAATCAACAAGTTTGAACTATGTATAATATGTGAATAGATACCTATACGTTTTTACGAAGAAAATTATTAGATATATTGATCATTTCAAAGTAGGCGTCTTTATTTTATTGAAATTTATATAATTAAGTTCAATGAAACTAAATACTAGGTATATAGAGTCTTCCAAATTTCCCATTGCAGTCAAATTTTTCGCGAAATACTTCTTTTTACATATAAATTATTTATATAAAAACATTTTGGAACTATAATCAATATTCATATACCTAAATGTTAAACTGTGTTTTTCACTTTTATTTTCGATGTGTGAAACCAACAAGTACTACTTTTCATTTTCAAATAACAACCTATATTAAAAAGTCCATACGTATATGAAGTTTTAGTTTAAATACATTTTGGTGTTGAAGTTTTTGACTCCATCATGAGATATTACACCTTTAAGTTTGGGTAGAGGGAAAATAGTGGAGCTACTTAATTGTAAATTAAAATGCAAAAATTAATTTTAACTTAAACTTCAACTTTGAATATTAAATATTGGTATAGTGGTTTTATCCTAAAAATAAAAGTGAAAAAATAAAGGCAATATAAAATTTTAAAATATAATGTGATTAAAAAATGTTTTTAAATGAGGCATTTTTTGAAAAAAAAGAATTTTCATGGAAAATTTGATTGTAACATTAAATTTGGAAGAACCTGTATTCCCTGCACTTAAGGGCCTATTTCCATTTTCAGATTTAAAATATACATGTATACATATAGATTATACATACAACCACTTTTGCGTTTTATGGATTTCATTATTATTTATGGTACTCTCCAGCCAAGCCACAGTATACTTATGTTTTAAACATTAGTTATAAAAAATACATTTTATATTTTTATTATAGGTGTAGCGGTACACAGTTTGTACCGTGGCATATTTAATTTTAAGTGAAAAACAAAATTACGAGTTTCGAAATAAATTTTATAATTTATTATCATATCGTACTTACGTAGGTAGGTGTAATTATTATTATGTAGATTTTTTTTTTTTTACTCAAAATAGTAGGATATTTTAGGGTAGGTCTTAAAAAAATAAATAAATAAAAACCAAACGGTTTTCCACTATAACGCGACCCTTTTGCAGACGCACCGCAGTAAAATCGCCTGCATAATAACTCCCCCCTCTCACTCCCTTTTAAATAATAACCACGGCGTGTAGATGAAAACAATATGCATTACATGTCATATTATGTTGTATCGATAAATTATTCATTAACATGTGTCAAGTTTGAAAACAACACACGGGCCTAAACTTAAAACTCGTATAAATAAATCATGCGAGTGCACGATTCGATATTCCGACGGTTAGGTTTTAATTTTTATGTAAATGGCTTGAAAACGAAACGGTGACGCCCGGATCTCCGGCTGTGCAGGTATATAATATTATTATGCATTATTATATATTATCATACATATAGAATGAAACATATTCTGCTCGACGTCCAGTTATTTCATACATTGTCGTATAATAGCTGCAACATAATATGTGCACACCGCACGTCATGATAATGTTATGATACCCATCAGTTTTGCTCACCCGTATCTCAATAATGATACTGTTCGAAACTATGTAGATTTCGTCGGTGGCCGTTGTAGCGTTTTAACTTGGCAATGGCAGCAATGTCATGACTGTAATACCTAATAATATTAATGAAATACGTTTTAAATATTAAAATGTGAAAAATACCTTTAGGTACTTATATATGCTTATAAAACAGTTAAAAATGAGTCTTAAAAACTTATAGATAACCTACTTAAAATATATAAATGACCAGTCCAAGTTAAAAAATATATTATCAAACAGAAATTGAGTATGTTATAGTTAATTTAAAGTTTTATAGATTCTTAGTAACGAAGAAAATATAGTTATACAATGATATTTTTTTTTATAATTTTTACACGTCATACCTTTTAAGATGCGGAACTACTACTCTACTACAATAATATATCAATACAACTCCACTCAGAATCGTTCTTCATATGCAATGATTTATCGTTGCATATAGTATGTTAATATAAACTAAATTACCCCAGTGACTCATGAGCTCACAACCATTATCAACTTAAAAAAAAAAAAAAAAAAAAATGTTTTATCTTTCCAAAAATTTAATTATTTATTTTTACAAATAGTTTAAAGCAGTGATTTTCATTCTGGGGTTCTTGATCCCCAAAAAGGTTTCGAATAATAGTTAGGAGGTTGCGAAAACCATAAGTATCATGCAATATAATATTGTATACTTTGTATAGTATAAGGTTATATAATAAGTAATATCGGAACAATAAGTAGTATTCAAGTTCTATTAAACAATTATTGTTATCAGAAGGGTCGTCTTATAAAAAAAATAGGGAGTCGTGATTCGAAAAAGGTTGAAAACCACTGGCTCATACTCGTGGTCAAACTGCATTAAATGTATTATTATAGCTCCACTTTTCAAATGAACACTACAATAATTACTCGTGTGATTTCTAGAAAACCTAATAACGTGCACGTTGTAAGGGTCGTAAGGGAGAGTTAATGTGTCTACAAATGTATATCCCAGAAATATGACTGTGTAAATATTGTACTTAGGATTTCACAAACTCTTGTAAACGATGATGACGATGGCGATGTTGATAAATTGTGTCGCTTCCTGCGGTGACCAATCGAACTAAAAATAAGGGGACAACGAATAACGAGTTTTTACAAAACACCGCCACGCCGAGAGAAAATAATAAAACTACTATTTTTTACACTCATTACACTCGTATATGATGATTTGTTAAAATAAAATACGTTTTGATAAAGATTTGCATTATAAAAAGTTAACAAATATATAAGCGGTTCTGGAACACGAATTTGATTTGTCGTTATGCACTTCGCGATTTAGCGGAACCGATTTATACTATCGGAGAAATTACCGACTCTTGTTGATAACTCTGAGTATCGCCTCTCGTAGTCATTTTACTGTTGTATAAATTGTATAATATAAAATCCGAAACGAATATTTTCGGACTTTGACATTTGTTTGTTGTTTTCCCCTTTATATGTTAAATGTCATACGTCCGTGTGTAGAATGAAATATTACGTAGTGGATTTTATATTATCCGATGTATATCACAACTCATACATAGATTTTTATAGGACATTTCAGTACGGTTTTGAAATAATATATATATTTTTTTTAACTACAATTTATACAGCCGGAATCTATTTTCTGAAACATAATAATAATCATATAATTACAGTATGAAATATTATTCGAAATAACAGTACAGTATAGGTTTTATTGAATCCACTATTTTATGTACGATGACTTATAGAGAGAAAATATTATAATATAATACTTCTCGGTGGCCCCGTTTTCACCCCGAGTCTGATTTTTGACCTATTAATTATTAAATTAAATTGTACGTTGCAGTATTAATACGCGTCTCCGTTGTTATTTCTCGTCGTACACGACTCACTCGGCTAAAAAATGGGGTAAGGAAAAAAATCGAGGAGAGAGAGAGAGAAAAAGACGTACACACTGCTGCAATAATCACTGTAATTTCACGAGGAGACATCATGTCGCATATTTGTTATAACTGGCCATTCGATATAGTTTTACTAATTTACACGCGATCGGAATGTTCGTAAAATAATATTGTACCGCGGTCACACACGCGCGTTTTTGGTCGCGCGTTTGTAATCTGCATGCGTGTGATAATAATATTTCGATAACAAACGATATTGTACACATTTCGGGGCGAATATTAATAATATTACACGTGTAACGATATCCAGCCCGCGTATGCCTTATATAATATATCAGAAGGGATGGCATAGCGGTTATATCACGATAATATACGTGTAATGTATATGTATATATAAAATATACGAGAAGACATTATCTGCAGATAGAGAGCGGTACTTAAACTGATAAGGTTTGCCGAAATACGTAATAATAACAATAATAATATAGATTAGGTTTACGCAATAGTGTATTATACGCGGGCGGTGGCCCGGAAATTGTCGTAAATTGTCATCGAGGGAGGTATAGTGGTGGTGATGGTGGTGGTAGTTTACCTACAGCGCGAGCGAGGTGACTATATTGGTTTGAGGCCAGATTATCCGGAATGAAGGAGAGGGCGAGGTATTACTATTATTACCATCGTCGCACCCCATCCTAACGCCGCCGTCACCGCGGTAACCGTGGTAACCGCTATAATATACTATCACGCTCCAAAAATCCTCCGACAGCGTTACCCTCTTATATTATACATATATCTCGTTCTGTAACCGCCTGCCCACACCTCGACCCGTTCACGGTCTCCCGTATTAGATCCCGTTCTTCCCTCCGGTGTGGCCCCAATAAACCCTAGCTAAACACTCGAAAAACCACTCGCGGCCCATAAAGTGATTTACACGATCCTCTTCCGAATTTACAACGTATTCAATATATATATAATATATTTATACATGTTATATAATATTGTGTATTATTTACACACGCACAGAGTGTAATGTGTGATTCTCGCCCTGTGGCAATGTAGATACACGAGATAATATTGCGCACATGCACGAATCAACTTCCCCATGATTTAAAATATACACGGGATAACGCGTTCCGATCAACTACTATAATAATTGTACTACAATTGTAAAATGTAGGTTTTACGACACAAAATACCTCCCACGTGCTAAATACTGATTTTTTTGGAAAGCATACAAAACAAATTTACCAAACTTAAAACCCTCGTTTTAAGAGAAAAAAACTCGTAGTATTACATATTGACGAGCACTTTCGTATACTAGAATAGTTTTCCCCGTAGTCAAATATAAATTATTTGCATAGTTTTACCTATAGCCGAATAGTTAAACTGGTAATAGTTTTCAATAGTTCAAATGCGTGATCAATTATTGTCGAATAGTTTTACAGTAATTACATTCGGTCGTGTCCACCGCTATAGTAAAAGCCACAATAAGACACATAATTGGATGGTTTTTCATTGCCACATTAGGTAAGGTATTCATATTGAAATTAATTTAATCTCGTGTAAAAAATTAAATTATATAATACTTTATCGATTTATCGACACTACGAGCAAATAAAATCGACATCGAAAATGTATTATCATCTATTATTATTATTATAGAACAAGTAATTAATTTGTAAACTAATTTTTTCATATAGTTAACATAAATTTGGGAGATTTTTTGTTTTATTTAGACAGTTTTTTTATTAGATCCACGGGAAGAACCGAAACGTCAAATCCGACACATTTTTAAAGTTTTTTGTGTCAAATGTCACCTATATTATGCCATTATAAGATATGACTATGATGTACCTATAATAATCTGAACGTAATATATTTTTTGTTTTCATAAATTGTCTGTAATATTTATTGTATTGTGTTTTGTTCTCACTTTGGTAAACATCAATTTCACCGCGGGGTTCCACAGTAGGTACCGATATATTATACATAGTCTTTGACGGGGAATAATAAACTTCACTTGTAATAATAACACGTTCACCGCGTAATAATATAATGTGCCCACCATCACACGTTCTTCGTATTTTCATGGATTTTTTTTTATTCAAACTTTAAACGCCTCTTAAGCTTCAATAGTTGCCTGCGTAATAACTGTACAGGGTATTCAATATAGCGTAAAATATTCGTTCTGTGTAAGGTATTAACATTTCTCGGAATTTTGTTTTTTCAGAAAATTCACCAAACGAGCAGTTTTATAATGTTACATCGCCGATATTTTTTTGTCATTACTATTTTTGAAAGTAAAACCGCTAGCTACTTTTGATTTTCAAATAGCAGTCTACACGGAAAATTAATTTCATAACCCCTTGTTTCTTTATGTTTCTACAAAATGAATTCCAAAAGAAGATAATACTTTCCGAAATAATGAGTATCTTATTTTATACCTATTGATCATCCGTATAAAAATAATCAAGAAAACGTTTGCACTTCACAAACTGTTGTTTCCAAAGTTTACAAAGTTACTTTTAGGGTTTCTAAGTTTAGCGAAGAAACTATTATTCTAGTTTTGCTAAGATGTAGTGTACCAAATAACATGCGAATTTCCAGGTTGGTAACGATTTTTTATTTGAAAAATGTATCGACATTTTTCAATAGTCCACTTCTAGGTCCTTTTTTTTTTTTGGAACATTAAAATATCTTTAAACTACAACTTTTTCAATTTATTCAATTTTTTTTATATACTTTGTAGCCATCTGGAAATCAAATAAGAACATGTCCTCACATTTGAAACCTAGTGGTTTTACCTTATGAAATAAGGATGGAACAACAAGGGCAATGAAATAATGTATTTTTATGACAACAAACATATTAAGTATTCCACGGAATGTAACTATATCTAACTTGAAATTCGGAAGATCTTGTATAATACCTCCGCTCATAATTGTTTTAATCGTTTTAATCATTTCTGATCGTTTCATATGCTGAATAAAAACTATAATTTTCTGTATATATCTTAACTTTCTAACTTTCCACATTTCTAATATTAGTTCACACATTGAGGCAAAATATGCTCAGCGCGCGGCGTTTTTATATTAAACCGTTTTCGAAATTCAATTGAACAAAATCATGGACATAATTACGGGTTTAATTATGTTTTTTTACGTTATAAAATAAATTTAATGAAAAACGGTGACGATATTATTTTTATTTACTATTTTGTACGTTTTAAAGGTATTAATAAACTGAAAAGCGATGCCCATAGTATAGAAAAGCGATAATTTGATTAAAGAACAGAAAAAAAAAGATCCCACTGGATTTTAACTAGATTACAATTTCCATTATTTTAACGAGAAATTGTAGCTGCTCCCGTTTATATTTATGTGAACACTATGCCATTTCGTTAGGTCTCGTGATAATTCGCAATCGTATGCTCGAGATTTCCCATTATCCAGAGTTCTCCATTTAAATTATATATATATATATATATATAGTTGTGCCACTGCTGTTGCCCGGACTGCTGCAATGTAACAGCAGCAGCCGAGCAAGAGGAAAATAGGAAAGGAGGCGGTAAATTTATCGGTTACATTATTTAAGTTTTTCACAGAAAGCCGTTTTTTTTTTGCATTTGGATCGGATCCAAGGACCTTGTGCAGTACGGTGAAAAACAATATAATAATATTTTAATCAAATCCGGGAGAGCCGGGACAAAAACAACGCTGGTACAGTGGTCGCCGCCCGGATAAATCCCGTAGAGAATTTACGACTGCTGACGATAATAAAAAAAAAAAACTATGGGGAAAATATGCAGCGGATAGTTTTCAAAGTGAACCCATGTATTTTTGTTCTATATCACAATATTGTGTGCAAATTCGATAATAATATTATCTGAATTTTGTTCAGTAATTTTTCATTATTTACGGGTATAGTTTTATGAGGGGGCTACACACTCTTTTTGTTATCTCTGGTTTACAAACTCATGACTTAGACAATTTTCGTTCATGCATTACCAATTTTTTGTCATTAGTTTTAAAATTAGAGTGAATTTTACCAAACTTACAGTCGAGAACATATTGACTGTGTTTGGACGTGGATCGTTTTATTTTTCAATATTTTAATTTTCAAGTGTAATAGAATACGGTTTATAAATCGAAGAAATACAGAAAACGAGTTATTTTTTTTATCTAAGTTTGATTATAGCTGCAGGTTAATTCGCTCTTCTATTCTGAGTTCCATGAAACTTTACAAAACTGTCAGCTAGTTATCAGACCTATATAAGATTAAAAACTGAATATGTATCTGACGAAATTATAATTTTAATCATCAAATAAAAACATAATGTAATCTGTGTGTTATCAGAGCGTTATTCTGTGCAGTTACAATGTTCCATAAAAATTATAAAATATAAACAAAGTTTCAGTGTTGTATCATTATTTAAATTAATAGTTAAATACTATCAATTTTTAAAAATGTCCATTAATCATTAAGGTAAAACGGTTTATAGATCCCCCTCAAGACTACGATAATTTGGATTTTAAAATTTCAAAAAAAAATTTAACCTTTATTATTGTTATTACTCCTTATTCAAATTTCAAACACAATTGAAACGAACACACTCGGAATTGAATTCTCTTTTGTTGTTAATACTCATGCGTATTAAATTATCGTAACACAGTATTCGATACGATTATATTATATTATATTATTAATTATTATAATACACGTGATAAGAATGTGCCCGCGAAATTCAATCCGTTTTAGTAACTGTTATTGTACGGAACCGATAGATTATTATCGAACAGACGGTGTTTACAGAACGGCAGTTTTCACGCGATCCAGCACTAATAGATTAAAACTAACGGCGAGAAATCGGTCGAACGTGAATTTGCCGTGCTCGGGTTTTACTAGACGGATGAGACGAACAAATGCGTGTGAAGCCTCGCGGTCTTTTAGTCGGCCGAATAACGAACTATCGTTATTATATAAAATTCGAAAAAACGCGTTATCCAAAACGGGAAAGGGCCGTTTAAAAGGATTTTAACCGCCTAGCTATTACAATACACATTATTTTATATTATTATCTACGAGAGCGCGGCGTATTTCAAAGAGCATTTTTTTTTTTTTTACGGCTCACACCCGCACATTGTCACGTATTAGAATGCCAAGACGCATATTGTGATCGCATATTGTATCTATAGTCTCAATACAAATACATATTATTACAAATATAAAATATAGAGAAAAAAAAAATTACGTAGAAACGGGCACGCGCGTATCCTTGTAGATTTTTAAAAACCGAATATTATGTCCAATATAGAAACCGCGTTTTCGGTATTTTTAATAACACGAATCAATAACAACAACAAAAAAAAAAACACGATAGCGGTAACCGTGTATAGACGCAATGGAATTTCTCGGAACAATATGTCAAACGTATTTTCGATTAAATTAAACGGTTTCGAATATAATGCCGCAGTTTGCGCGTTTTTATCGCAATTTTCTTTTTATTTTATGTAATATATTGTATTATATCGGTTTACATGTAGGTTATATAGGTACACATCGCGATTTCAAAAGTACCACTGGTGGGTTTAAAAAAAAAAAAAACAATAACCACGATTACGAATTCGTTATAATATGTGTACCGATGTTGTATATTATTACATACGTATTGATTTTGTTGTATGTATCGAATGTTGTACTAATTACTATAATTATATTAATAATACCTAGAAATCGACATTTGTAGCCGATTGGTAATACTGTTTTCTTAACTTTACATCACTGATTGTTTAAAATGAATAAATGCAATAAATTTATTAAAAAATAATCAAATTTGAGAAAAAACGCCCATAAATAGCTCAAAATAGTAAATAGTATACATATATGTATAATATTATATAAAAATACAGTTCGCGTATATTCAAAATGTGTCTAATAATTTTTCGTTTATTTTTCTGTTTCAGGTAATGAAAACATAACAATATACTGTAAAATACGTTTTCACGGTTAAGTAAGGAATTTTCTATAATTTATGAACGTATTAATATACGGTTAATAATCTGGCCAATAATATCTGTACCGGCTATATAATATTATGATATTGAAATAAATATTAAATGTATTAAAGGAAAAAAAAATGAAGCAGATATTACTCAGTTAGGTGGGTTTGTCATTCTTTTAGATGATGGAAAATCAGAAATGTAGGATACCTAGAGCCTTTAAATAGAGATTTTAAAATATACGGATATATTTTGCGTGTTGTTCGTGGCCACTGTTGTAGATGAGAAGTTGGGAAGATAGGATATAAAGGAGAATTTGATATATATCTGAACGTAACAATAAACAAAATAAACGAAAAGAAACATCATTGTAAAACAAATACATTCTTCGCTCCGTTCGGAATCTAAAAAACAAATCGAAAATAATGAAATTCTTATTGCCTTATATTTTCCCGTTATTTCTCGGATTTTTCCTACTAATAAGAAAACTATAATGACAATAAAAATAAATAACCACTGAAATTAATTTTATGCAATTTGCTTTTAGAAAAAAAATGTTGAAATTCTAAACAAAATTTCTGGTAGAAAAGTTTGGTGTTTACAGATGGAAATAAAAGTAATCAACTAGTATTAATATTATTTGCTTTTTTAAAACAGATCACTATAAGTTCTTTTGCACTTTTATTACCAAGTTATGTCGATCTATTGGATTTTACATTTGTCGATTAATCGACATCTGATGTAATATTTTGTCTTAGTTTATTGTCCAATCACCGCATTTTTCTCTAGTTTATTTGGTAATTTAAGGGATTAATTCATTTAAGACTTTCGTTTGTAAGCCACCAAATATAGCCGACTAAAATTCCATAATTATTTCACCCTTGAAAATAATTAAATATTAGGTTTTAATATATTTTTAAAATGTATAAAGGCATTATTAGTTTTAAAAAAAAAAAATCCGTGGAATAGTTTTTTTCGTAGATTAAAATAGTACAACATTCGTCGTCACGATTGACGATAAATTATCAATATTCAAAAATCTTAATACTCTACGTCGATAACATTTTTTTTTATATATAGGTCCACGCCGTTCGCATTGTTTAAATTTTAAAAACCAAATAGATTTCAACTTGACTAGGCTCGATTGTTATATTACAAAAAATATAGATATACGTTTTACTTTATTTCATAGTATTTAGCGAAACGCGCAAATAAAATGATTAGCTCACGTCGCCGCGATAAAACGCCGGTCGCCGTATAATGTAGTAATTATTTAGGTAATAATAAGATCAAAAAACGCTACAATAAGATAATAATGATGATATAATAAAAATATACCTAACTAATAAGTGTAAAAAAAAAAATAACAAATACAATTAAAATTAATTTTCTAATATGTACATTTTTTTATATTTTAATTTTAAATTGTCTGGGACTTTTTCAGTGGTAACGTACTATACATAATATTGTCGTAAAACTGAATGTCCGTTTTCGATTTTAATATATTCCGACTCCGAGTAGGTATTATTAATAATATTAACATAATTCCATAAATTATTATTATATATACACAGCTAATTAGATTAAACGTTCTTGCATATTGTACAATATAATATATAAATAACTGCAGAATACACGTTCTCTATAATATTATACTATTCGAAACACGATATTTTATAATTTATTATTTTTGGAGTATTAATGAAAAAAAAAAAAAAGACTAGTAAATAACAATAATTTGTAATATCGTTTAAAAAACATATTATTTGATAATATACGATTATTTGGTCTATTATTGGATAAGAAATTTCATTATTAATACGGACTTATTTTTTAAAAAATTATGTAGAAAAAATTGTTTTCAAGTTTTATGACATCATATTATTTTTTAGCATAAACCTTTGGGGTCGAAAGAAATAGATAATGCAATAGTTCGGGACAAATAGGGCTATACGATGACAATAATAATAATAAAGCGCCGATACTGGTGACTGAAGTGCCGTTGTTAGAAAAATATGGTGTAGGAAATTGGAAAGGTTAATTTATATCTGTATGCAACGATAAATCATTGCTAACGAAATACGATTCTGAGGGATGTTAGGTTAAGTATCTATTTCTGAACACGGAATACCGTGATTTATACATTCGAAAGCTGTCGTGTAATTTTTCGATCGGCATAAGATTTATGATAGATAAGTTGTTTTAAAACAGAAAAAAATACGCACGAATTATATCAGAGTCAAGAAACACTGTTGCGCTCAAAATGTAAAAGTAATAATATTTGGATTTATTTGTTTTATAATCGATTTAGTTTTTAACGGATATAAGAAAATTATTTTTATATATATATTTAACCTAACCTATAATCTGGCTGATTTATACGAAATGTTATTTTGTCAGGTTAAAATTTTAGAATAATATATCGTCACCTAACTAGCAAAATCTCAGGAAACTATTTTTTTTTTTATGTTTATAAATAACTTTTCGACCAGAAATCTTACTCCAATCGATAAATTTGCAGACACTTTATTATAGTATTTTTGATCAGGTCAGTGCGTTGATGAGATCGTTTTTCGATTTTTATTTTATTATTCTTATCACAAAACACTTTTCTTGCCACAGTTTTGTACAATTTTGTTAAAATCGACTTGATACATGCATTATTTTACTCATATTATATAATATATTATTTATTTACGTACAAATTTAAAATTATCGTAATTCGATTCTATCGTTAATAATGTTCGTAACCGCGTTACTGCATTACTAAAATACCAATAAACGAACGCGGTATACGGATGTAGGTACGTATACCTATTATATGACAGTATTATTGCA
The DNA here is from genome assembly GCA_902439185.1 of Cinara cedri. Taxonomy (NCBI): domain Eukaryota; kingdom Metazoa; phylum Arthropoda; class Insecta; order Hemiptera; family Aphididae; genus Cinara; species Cinara cedri. The sequence goes on from CABPRJ010001894.1 coordinate 649,109, forward strand.
CATCTATTAATAAAATTTAAATCGTAAAACGTACTCGCCAATTTATTATTGTGTCACGGTTAATGATAATTATTATTAGTGTAATTTTATTCCGACTCGCGCACATACCTATTAGGTTCTTTAGTAAATTGGTTCAATGAAACGATTCGCATACACACGTGTTTTAGAATTACATATGCGATTATAATAATATCGTGATTTTTTTTTTTTATTAATATTTTTTAATAGTAGGTACTTACCTATATTTAATATTTTTATGACTTCAAATGATTATAATAATACCCATAGGAAGTGAAAAAATAGCGTTGGCGTCTAAACATAATTATTATATTATACTAAAAAAAAAAATTGTTTTCAATTATGTTTCGTTAGTCGCTATTATAAAATTACTAACACATATTATGTTACTGACTCCGTATAACATTATGCTAAAATATGAAATTAATAATGTTCAATCAATAACTATAAATATAATATATAGTGCAGCAATAATGTTGCGATATTATATTAGTTTTTTATTTCCGTATGTAAGGGGTCCGGTGTCGGTTTTCCAAATATTTTACGATTTTTTTTCAAATTTAATGATAAAACGTTTGCACCGATCTGTTATTTCGAAACCCATTTAAAGGAAAGGGTTACTGACGAATATAATTTTTACAGAGACTATCATTTTCAAAAGTAATTGCTATAATATTTTCAATTAATTAACAACAACACCCTACAGACCGCATTAGGCCCACTCTGATTTTTTATTTGTTAAATAACAGTATAAAGGTATAGAAATGTTAATAAAAAAAAAAAAAAACATTGTAACTAAAAATAGATAATAAAATAATAAATTAAAATCAAAATAATTAATACTTTTAAACAAATAAAGTAAATAAACCTATTAAATAAATATATAAAAAACAAATTTATGCATAAAAATAAAATTAATTAATTAATCAATGCGTCGCTTGGAGTATATACGATCGGTTTCGAATTAAAAATTCATCATCAGGTATATTAGAGTCAAAATGTAAAACGTGACTGAATATTTAAAAAAAGAGCTGATACTGGGTATGGGAGCGGCCACTATTGTATATGAGAAGTTGGAAAGGTAGGATACATAAAGTTATTTCATTTATATCTGTAGCAACGATAAACCATTGCTTGACGAAAGACGATTCCGAGCGCAGTTCGGTAGTACATAATTTGAAGTGCCATAATTTTTTTTTTCGCGATTTTTTTTTAAATTTGATTCCAAAACTCTTACTAAAAAAAAAGTCATCCGATGATTTAGGAAATTTTACCACATCTTGGCAAGTCCAACATAAATATTATTACCAAGTTTTTACGTGTATTTATAACCAAATTACAGCAAAAACTCCCAAAAATTAAAATTCCTTTTTTCTGTTAGAAAACATCCGTGTCTTTATAAAATAATGAAATCGTGAAATTGTGCGTTTACCTGTGTTTTTTTCCACTTATATGCTTTTATTTAAAAAATGGGATCGAAAATCACAAAATGACATTTAAATTAAAGTACAATCTAGACAACTTTAGCTTTCAGAAAAGTTGCAGTTCGTAAAGATCGGAGCAAGTTTACTAGGAAAAAAACGTATCCACACCCTAGAACAAAAATTAAAGAACACAAAATAAACATTGTAAAATCAATAGCTATCTCGCTACGCTCGGATCTAAAATTAAATGAAGGAATTGAAAAAAAAAAAAAAAATTATAAATTGGTCGTTATACATAGAATTTAGAAATAATTTATTTTAATAGGAGAGATTATTTAAAATTAGTTATTATTAGACATAGATATGTTAAGAAACATTAATTATTTGCCTATTATTTATTATATAACATGTATTGATATATGATATTAATTTTAAAACCAGTTTGAACATTTAAAATATTATTAAAATTAGTTTTCCTTATTTCATTGTGTATGTGTGATTCTTCTAAACATTATAAATATGTTTATTACACTTTCATTTTATTTAGAGGTTAAATTATACAAACAGAAAATTTAGTAAACTATTTAGACAAGATAAATAAAAACATTCAATTTACACTCAAAATAGAAATAAATAATAAATTAAGATTCTTAGATCTTTCAGTTTTTATATTAAACAATAAATTTGATTTTAACATTTAGAGGAATCCTACCCAAACTGGTTCTATAATACCACACAATTCTAATCACCCTTATTCTCAAAAAAAAATAATTTTTCAATTTTATATTTTATATGCTTGAACGTATTCCATTAAATAAACATAATTATTAACACGAGCTCATTATTATCTATAATATATCCCATAAATATAATTTCAAATTAAATACTAAAAAAAAAACGCATAAACAAATTAAAGAAAAATAATAATACACAACACATCAAATAATATTGTTTCCTATATTAGTATGAAGTATCAAAATTCGTAGTAACGAATTCGCTAAAATTCTGAACAATAATGGAGATAATTTAAAAATCCCTTTTAAGACTAATTATAATCTAATCAAACCTATAAAATATAGAATTAAAATCTTCACAAAAACTACCCCTTTTTTTGAAAATACTAGTTTATATAAACTTAAATGTTACTGTAATAAATTATATATAGGTAAAAAAAATAGATATTTTAATATAGGATAAAATTAACACATTTCTGAAATGAAATAAAAAAAGACTGCCCCAACTCAAATTTCGCTAAACGTATTTTAGAAAATAACCATAATATAAGTTTTGATATCAATACAGACTTGGAAATATTAGGTACCCAAAATAACATTTACATTAATTCAGTTTTAGAAGAATTACACATACACAATGAAATAAGGAAAAATAATTTTAATAATATTTTAAATGTTCAAACCGATTTTATAATTAATATCATATTTCAATACATTTTAAATATTAAATAATAACCAAATAATTTATATTTCTAACATATATATGTCTAATAATAACTATTTTAAATAATCTTTCCTATTAAAATAAATTATACCTACACTCTAAGTAAAACGACCAATTTGGTAACATTTTTTTTTTGTTTTCAATGTATTCCTTCATTTAATTTCTTATATTCAGTCGTGTTTTACATTTTGACTGTGATGTACCTGATGATGAATTTTTAATTTGAAATCGATCGTTTAATACACTTAATACTCTAGGTGATGCGTTGATTCATTTATTTATTAATTTTGTTTTTATACATACATTTTTTTTTTATATATTTATTTACTTTATTTATTTTATTTGAAAATAAACGTATTTCAAAGTTCGATTTTAAACAAATATTTGAATAAAACAATTAATGAGTTCAATGTGAACCGTATAATAGAAATCATCAAATCTTTTCAAAAAAAAAAAAAAATTAAAAAATAATCGTATCAAAATCAAATTAATTTTTCGAAACATGTGATTTTTCCCAGTAAGACATATTTTTGAGCAAAATATCGCGCTGGCACCGAACCCTTTAACAGTGAATTTAAATCGTAGACTTATTAGTGCGTATACACAAAAAGAAGTTTTTATTTCGTTTGTATAATCTATAAAGTCTTGCGTATTTCAATTTTTTTTTTAACGTAAGAAACTTTGTATTTTATACGCATAATAATATAACACAATAATAGTAGATCGGATATTAAGTATAATATTATGAAACACGCAACCTAATAGTTATCAGACCTATTTGCATGATTTCCTAAACAAAACGAAATGGCAAATTGGAAAGCGAGTTATAAATTTAATAACGTCTTTGTATAGATTATGTATTATAAAAAAGAAAAAACACAAATTTCTTCGATAAGTACTAGTTTTCTAACTATACAATACACAATAACGTAATAATGTAACCTAACCTTTGATGAAAAAAAAAAATTCGATTCTTAGCGTAGCAAAGAATTTATTAGTTTTACTAAGATGGGTTTTTTTCATCATTTCTCGGTAAACACTCTTTGGGCCTGTGAATACACTAAGATTTTTCTCTTGTTGTCTAGATGCAGATTTTTCAAAAAAAAAAAAATTGGCAATAATGATATCAATACGCGCTTTTATTATTTTGTTCTGAATAATCATGGCTACAAGTGAAAAAAAAAACGAAAAATACTAACACTTATATTATTACTTCACTCAGAATAATTTTTTAATCGTTATTATGTTTTTTGTTGCGTTTAGTGTGTAAATCGAATTACTCTACGAACCCAATATGGCTATAGCTTTCTCAATCGTCCTAACTTCGACCCACTATGGTGCCCCACGATGTCGAGAAATACGTTCGGCTTTTTATTATTAATGGCATCTAGAGGTACTCTGTATTAAAATAATATATGTATCTCTGCTCCACACGAATAGTGTCAGTGTCGTGACACACAAACAATTACGAAACTGTCGATACATAATATAAATAGAAGGTCCTGCAGCCGATGATACCGGTGGATGAAGCCAAATCGAGTCAAATAAATTATTATAGCCGCAAACATATCTAAGTATATAACAAATATAAATATAATTGTTACAATTAGAGTTACGTGGAAAACAAATTATTTAATGGATCTAATATCGTATTTAAATAATAATAGGTAATAATATAATGTGTGTAAAAAAAAAAAAAAAAAAACATAAACGATTCAGTTTAACACTTTTATTATTTTGATTACGTAATGATAACAACAGATACGTACTTAGGTTTCTTACAATGGAATATAGCCAGGATGGGTTTCTCAATTGAGGGGGCAGGGGGTGTTTAAAAAATTGAAAACCCGAACATTTGTCTGTCAACATAATTACATTTAAACATATACATATGTATGTACACTGTATACACTATTACTTAATCAATAAAATATAAATATGGACCACTCATACACCTGTAAAAAGGGTAACACAAGCACGAAAAAAAAATATTTGAAAATACTGACTCAGCGTCCTTTCCCCTTTCTATAATTGGTGCATTGGGGAAGTAATTTTCGGGCAAACTATGAAAATGTGAAATATTTACGTATAAATAACGGTTTCGATTTTGTTTTGTGAATAAATATTTATTTTTTTGTGTAATTTTATTATATTAGATTGAACAATCGTAGACAAGTGCAATTTGCGCTGAGCACTTGTAAAATATTAGTCGTTTCTGAAAGCGGTCGATTTTTCAAAATTTTCCGTCGATTTTTGAGCAACTTACATTTAGTAATTTTCGAGGATTTTTTTTGTACACAAATTTTCCGCACAAAAATTAGACAATTTTTTTTGATTATTCGCGACCCGGATAAATTTTGTGCCGAAAATCTATAACAATATACGATAAACTACGAAGCAGCCATGGCAATACGACTAGTTTACCCCGAAACGATAGCTGTTGTTATCGTGATCTTTTCAACGGAACCTTGAATTTGTGCAACACGAATTATTATTGATATTATTTGATTACGTTGGCATGGAAATAATAAGTATTAGTCGCTGACGACGAGAGTGATTTATACTATCGAATATTTAAAACTGGCGAACGTTAAAAAAAAACGTATTGTTTGAATCGCAGCGTAGAGTTATTAAAACTAACCCCTTATTTCTATATATACAAGTTCTATATAGGTACTATATTTTTTTAATATTATAAAAACTTTTTGACGTTTTTCTAGTCACGAACACCCTTAATGTTTATTGGATTTTTTTTATTTCGCCCGTGATTGGTTTCCACTACATTATATATGTATATTATAGGCAACAACCTATATTTTATATAGGTACCTATAGTTTAATCAAACTTGTTCGTTATTTTTTCTACGAAACACGCACTGTTGGGCCGTGACCGAAAGGTTTAAAAAGTTAAGGAAATAAATAATAATAAAAAAAAAAATGTATAGATTGTTTAAAAATATTCACCGTGGTTCGATGATCTGTTGTTAAACGGCCTTATAAAAGGTCGAAAGGCGTCTAGGTAAAACGATTGGATTTATAACGATGGATACCGTACCCTGATAATATCAAAGGCGTATCCAAAGGAGAGGCTAAAGGAGCTGTAGTCTCCCCCGTAAGCCGTGTTTATAATATATACTATTTTATTATTCGAGTGTTGATTGTGGTTTTCTCTCTACTCTGAAAGAACGTTTTTTCCACCGAACCGTGTGAAAATTATTCGAGGAGGAGCGCTATGCCAGAAAACAGACTCCATTGATTAGCCACGACTAATATATAAATAAAACATACGAACATTAATGCGGATTTTATAATTACCTGTTTTGCTTAAAATTCTCCTGGGAAAATGCAGATGCTGCTGTTAGAAGGGAGTAACTACAGTTTCATGTTATTCCAAGACGCGTCTACCTATTATATTCTTATTTCGGTACGTAAAAATAAGTTAAAAATAAGAGAGGGATTTTTTGGTTTTACAATAATGTTTATTTTTTTTATGTGAACACTTTTTTTAGCAGATAGCTTACTCCGTTTATCAAGTATAGCACTTGTCTGAAAGAAAATGTTCTCTGAGTGGTACTTTAAAGAAGTTATTTTTCAAATTTATTTTTCATATTTGAACCTAGTTCTTAAGGTTAAATAAGATTGAAAGATTAAGATTGTAATTAGCAACTGTTTGTATTAATTTTTTGTTATTAATAAGTTTTTATTGTTGTAATATTTTTAAACAATCATTGTTTTCATGGAAACGCACATTATTGTAATCATTTTACCATAATATGACATGTAATATATTTTTGACAAAGTTAAATTATCAGCTGAACTCCGCTCAGAATTGTATTTTTGTTAGCAATGCTTATCGTTGCTTACAGATGTATATTTAATTCCTGTCTGTATCCTACCTTCCCACATACAACAATGGCTGAACCCACGTGTGAAGTGTGTCTTTTTTTTAATATACATTTTCGTTTAAAATATTACATTTAAATGTGTATCGATGAGAACACTCGTCCGGGGTGAGTGTTCGCTCCTTCTAATCTTCTTCTGCGTCTCAAGTGAAAACGTATTTAGTCCGCCCACGATTCAAAATCGTTACTACGTCACGATCGGAACGGGCTGTAAACGTACGGTCAAAAAGTAGTTTACAACCTCGTGTACAGGGGCACTAGGGGAGGGAGGCAAGAACAAAGACACGTGTGCGCCCTTTAAATTTTACGAATCATCTTCTCTGCCGTCCCATCACCGTTATCTCATCCCGGATCCACCCCCGTAATATACCTAACATTATAATACGCGCTTTTGTAGTATAATAATTGTTTCAAGATGTTCGTTGCCATATTAATATTATCGTTTATTATCGTATATAGTATCGTAATAGCCGTCTACAAATATTGTACGGTGGACATAATACTACTACATCGTGTCCGACCTCGTCCTTTACAATCGTTTCGTATATAAATAATATAATAATAATGAAATAACTAACGCCGCCGCCATCCGAATGACACTGTATGATATCGTCCGGTGCACTAGTCGAGTATTATCAAGTTATTATTAATATACGTGTATGCATAATATTATATGGTAATAATGTTTACAGCGCATGTAAAACGCTTGTATTACCGATAGTGGCTATATCTATACATACATATTATAAATATACAGTGTGTTCGCATATAGTGTGTACGGTATACAAAACAATACTATTATTATTATTATTATTATTATAACGCTCTGGTATATATTTTATTAATGGAATTTCGAACATATAATATACGTGTGCGCGCGCGCGCACACACGTATACACAAAGTTTGATGTATCATTAATTTACGAAACAACGCATCGCCGTCATTCATTTGTACACACACTCACACACACGTGCGCACGCCGTGTGTGTCCCCTCCCCTACTCTCTCCTCTCTATTCTCACCTCTCAGCCGTCGCTGTATACTGCACAGTGTGTAATCATTGCCGAGTCCCGCGTGTATTATTTTCCCCGCAGTCACATATTTCACCGTCTCTCTCTCATCTGCGAGCTCTGTGCCGCACTGTATAATATAATAGTAGTGCGCAGGATCCTCGCACAAAATCGGAAAGAACTTTTTTTTTTTAAATTTTTTTTTTCACGAATGACGTCACGTGTGTAACCGACATATTGTGTTTGATTAAAAAAAAATCCCTTTTATGTAAAAAGTCACGTTGTCGCTTTGTTTTTTCGTTTTTTTTTTTTTTTTTAATCATGACTACCAGTAGGTATAGGTATGATTTGCTTCATTTTTGCGCACTCCCTCTCTCTCTATGTATGTGTGTGTGTGTGTGTTTGATTTATGTATACAAAGTCCCTTAATGAATTTTTTACACCATGTTCGTACACGCGTACACACATCGCACACTGAACAGGCACAGGGTTATTCTCTCGGGACACGAGACAAAATAATATATTCCTAGTGTCCGCTTTTATTATGATAATCTTTTGGATTTTCGAAAAATATAACATTAAAAATATGATATATACTAAAAGTAAAATAAAATAGCCGTACAATATAAACGAAAATGTGAATAATTATTGTAAACGTGAATTTTATTTTATTATATTATAATTAATGAACCTTTATTTTTCTGAGTGTACCGAAGAAGCTATTCGTTTTACTTTAAGATGATTGTTTGTGTGTTTTTTTTTATTTTTCAAATAATTTTTCGGTTACCAAAAATGCTACGATTTTCCACACAATACCTCAAAAGATCCAAAATATCCGCCGAGCGGTATTTTAAATTCGAATCATCGACTTTTTCAGCAGTTTCTATGAGGGAAAAAACTGAACTCTTAGGTTATGACTATATTATATTACTACTCTGTTCAGAATCGCTTTTCGTTTACCTGTTTATAATAATCTATATTTTCGTATACAGTATATAAACTTAATTACCCGTATTAACCTAAAGTATCTGTCTATACAGTATCATTTTTTTTTTTTTTTTTAACGTATATATTATAAGTATATCCATTCTACGGTTCATTTTCTTTTTATTATCATTATTTTTTTATTGTCTCAATCGGGTCTATGATACATAATCCCATTGATATCGGGTCGAAATACCGTGCGCATTAAAAATATATCATAATCGTGTTTTATCACTTAATATTTTATACGAGCCGCTCTCGGTAATAAAACGAATGTTAATAAAGATAAGATTTTTTTTTTTTAAGACGTCTATTGATTGCCGAACTCGATATTAATAAATCAATGATTATAAAAAAAAAATATCGTCGAATAGAAAAGGTTAGGGAAAAAAAAGATTACACAAAATTGAATATTTTATTATTATATGAATCGAACGAACTAATTCGAATACGAAAATCTCAATTTGTATTACGAAAAGACCTGTGGGAGGACACGTTCGTAGAAATCGTTTCTCAAGAATTTTAGATGATTACCGATATTGTTTCATTATTTATCGGTATTCGTATAATCTTCGATCGTGTTATAACCAACAATAGCGTTACTGGGTAATATATTGAATGCGCATTCATTACGAGTATAGGTACGCGGCGAATAAGATAAAAAATAACCCAACAAATAATAACAAAACCGAACGATATAATGTTATAATCTAAAAAAATAACGCGCAAGGATAATTTACGATAATTATAATTATTACGCGTGTATATACTTCATTATTGTTTTTGATTCATCGATTTATTTATGCTCGTGTGCATTCTTAAAACTTGATATAATATTATTGAAAAAAGACGGATATACTTCGTACGTGGGTGCAGCCATTTTGTAGGTGGTGGGAAATTGGAAGGCAGGATACTGATGGAATTAAATGTATATCTGTAAGTAACTGATAAACCATTGCTAACGAAAAGATGATTCTGAGTTCAGTTGATAGTGTTGCTTTGTCAACAATTTATATATATATATATATGTCATATTATGGTAAAACGATTAAAACAATATGCGTTTCCATGACAACAATGATTGTTTAAAAAGGATTAAAATAATTAATAAATGCCTAATAACAACGGAAAATAAATAAAAACGGTTGCCTATTTTTAATCTTTTTTAAGCCAAAGACCGAGGTTTTCCTCATTATTTCGAATATTAATGAGAATTTCAAGAAATGACCACTTTAAAGTGCCATCCAATTATTGAATTATTTAGAATAAATTTTAGTGTTAACATTTTTGATTTCCGTCAATCCATTGACGAAATATTGCACTTTTAAGTTTTGGTTGGATGAGAGTAGTAGAGTATCATCTGTTTGGTTGTACGGCGCGCGGCGTGTTAATAATGTACCACCACTCTCCCCCAACGAAAACTTAAAATTTTTGGAAAATCTCATCAACGGATTGACGAAAATCAAAAATGTTAACATTAAAATTTATTTTAAATAACACTCCAAATAGATGTATTTATGAAATTTTTCATAAAGGTTGTCCTTGTAAATCAAAAGTAGATAGTTGTTTTACCCCTAAAAATAAGGATGTCAAAAAATAACATAAATATAAAATTCTAGAGCAAGTTTGTTTTTAAATATTCTTGAAAATGATTTCCGGAAAAAGTTAATACTTTCCAAGATAACAAGTATCTTACGAGATATTGTTCAGCCTGTATACAGTCCGGTAGGTTCCTACACCTATTTAATCTTTACGCCGTGAAATTACTGGACATTTTGTTTTTTTAATTTTTATTTAACAATATCGGCTAATGAAATGATCACGATTAACATTATATAATATATTGGTAATTAAAAAAAATTAATATTATTTTCCGTTCACGATAAAACGTAATATTATATTTTCATCCGAAGACATTGCCTATATTATCATATACGTATACACGGTCGATTTAATAAAATATTTTAGTAGCTAGGTATATCATTATGTGTGTCACGCGTATCAATCGCTAATAATTATTGAAACAATTTATCGAAATGGTGGTGATGGTGGTGCGGGTGGAAATATTGCCATATATATATGTATTATTATTATTATTGGTCTATATCGATATTAGTAATTAATTAACAACACATACGGGATATTGATACTACTGCACGGTCGGTAATAACGACGCAGTATCGACGCGATAAAAATTAACATTATAAAACACAATAATAATTGTACACAAGTATAACATTACGTGGGCACTTATTTTTTTAATTGTTGATATCCGGACGAAAACAGCGGCGATGATTTAGACTTCGTACAGACAATCCGTTTCGATTGAACGCCATACGCGAATCGATTATTGTTATGTAATAATGAATCGGTCGATACGAGACGACAATCCTTGTGGTGGCGGCCAAAAAAAACAAAGAGAAATCGAAATTTATTAATTATTGATTTAAAGAATATTACGTATTGCCCAGTTATTGTTGATTCGTTGCGATTTGGGAGCCGGGCGGTGTCCGTTCGACTTGCCGTCTTCGATTTAATTTCGAGCGTTTGTTTCTATAACCGAATACAATTTGGCACGTCTAGCGTAATCGAAACATAAAACTTTTTAAGCGCATTGTCAAACTCACATATACACTGAGGTCTCCCGCAATGAGGGAGTGTTGGAATGGCTATCATATATGATGAAACCACAATTAAATGGAAACTCTCTAATAACTATTCAATATATATCGCTGAAGCTTTAGAAATTCTTAAAGCTATTAAAAACACTTTATTCAATGTTCACGACATTAACATCAGAATTTTGAGTGACTCCCTCTCTACCCTTACAAGCATTACACCCCTATCTGACATCGCCAGGAAAATCCAGAACACCCATACCATGGCTCAACAATCAGGCAAAAATATTACACTTGGATTTCCGGGCACTGCAATATATTCGGAAATAAACAAGCAGATAAGGTCGCCAAACTCGGCCATTTAGCACCCGATGCTCTCACTTTACCTTTTTGCTCCTTTAATGACATAAAAAGAGTCGTCGAAGATGACACACTTCTTCAATGTCAAATGGAATGAAATGTCCACCAAACTAAATGAAATAAAGAACTACGTTCAGCCGTTTATAATTCCCGTTAACACTCTGAGGAAATACAAGACTTCCATCAACCGTCTCAGAATAGGCTACACTCACCTCACCTACTCTCATTTAATGAAAAATAAAGACCCTTCTATTTGTTCATGCTGTGGGGTCTCCTTCACAGTTAAACATGTTTTAACCGAATGCAGAATCTACGACAGGGAAAGAGAACGATTCCAGATCTCCGATCACCTTGTCGAAGTACTCAACCCCGAACCAATCAACGTTTTCAAGCTAATACGCTTTCTTTCACAAACCAACCTATTAAATAAATTATAAATTGCATATCATATTTTATAATATCTATATTTAAATCTTTTGTCTAGTACCTGTAAATGTCTACCTATTTAATATTTCCTAATATCTGTGTCATTTAATTATACTTATATGTAATGTCACGTCTAATGGCCATAAATACCGCAGACAGTTATGTTTAATAAAAAAAAAATAATAAAAACTTAACGCACGCCTGACGCAGGTAAAATTCATACCAACGCGCACGATTTTTACGCGAATTCGTCATAAATATTATCTAACTGTTTAATCGATAAAATTACCTATCGTCGATTTTCTTACAAACAAATATAAATATAAATTAAATACATATTTTTTTAATCCGCCTAATTTTAATATTTTTCAAATCAGAATCAAAAGTCGGATTAAGAACAAACAATATGTAATAATTATTATTATTTATCAGGCGGAAACTACTACGTCAACAAATCGGAAGTTGAAAAATGTCTTCTACCGAAAAAAACCTAAATATTTTTACGCGATAATTATCTACATTTTTTGGTGGAGGGGGGACATATACAAAAACAACATTTCGTGTACAGACGAGATAAAGATTAATATGTGAGACACAAACAATTATAATTTATTATTTTATATAAGAAGAGTGCATCGATGCTATATCGATTCGTTTTATACTTAACCCCGAGACCCGGTATAGCGGCGGTATAGACCTAGAGAGCGTGCAGAGTACCTTACATGAGTAATAAAGGGATAGTATTATAATTGTATCTCCGGTACAATTGTGGTAACCGGTTAGCAGTACAGACGCAATATGACAAACAAGTTTTTCGTAGCTACCGTTTTGTGTGTGATACACAAAGTGACGTGTGTCCGAAACACAGGTGGCGGACGGTCGCAGGATACACGTGGAAGCCAGACAACCAGACGGCCAGACAATCGGTCCGTTTCCCAGCCGATCTTATTACATATTTTATTATGATGATGGTGGTGTCTATTTTTTTTTTAAATGTAATATATATACAGGGTGTAGATTAATTAAGTAACTCTCGTTAGTCCCAGATTATAATACACGGTCATATTATATTGGGTAAACAAATTAGAAACATAATTTCAGTTTTGCGTAACTGTCTCGATCATAAAATGTTCGTTAAACATTGCACGCGACTTTTTGCGAAAATCCTATCCAAACTAAAATAATTTTAATGATAGGAAATGATGTTGGTTACGGGTATCCATTATTTTAGTGTAGTGCGTACCTATGGTTTTGCGAAAAATCACTTGTTAGGTTAGTTTATTTATAAGATTTGGGTTAGTATATCATATGATAACGTGTAAACAATTAGATTTCATAAGGTCGCGAGTAATGGTAAAACTCTGAAAAAAGTGATTTGCTTCTTCTATCATGCAAAACGTGTTACTCAGTTCAGTTACACCCTCTACATATGCGTATGTTATGTACGTACCTACCATTTCCCAGTATGGTACACACAAGACACTTCATATTTTATATAATATAGATTATACAGCATTGTAAATATAAACAATATATATATATGATTTTGGAAGTGATTTAGAACCGTGTCGATTCTGACCTCTCGGGGTTTTTTTTTTTTTAAATATTTACGGGCACAATACCATTTAAAAGCGACTGTTCAATTATAAAACCATTCTGTAATTCGATATATAATGTTTTGTTCCGTGTAACGAGTTTCAAAAGTTTTTCCTTACAGTACAATAACGTTCGAAGAAAGAAGAAGGAAATTCATTTTTATTTTATTTAATACAAGACATTTTATATCTCTGCGATTCCTTTCTCCGAACAACCCCCTCCCCTTCCCCCATCATCTACACGCTCGTATATTATTTTACTTGAATACAATGCGTTTGAGCACGAATGCGTATTTAATTTTAAATATAATATATACTATATACGTATACACGAAGTCTAAACGAAAACCAGTGATTCTTCAAAGGACAAATATTGCATTTTTCTAGGGCGCGTACAGTAAAAACACCGTAAACATTTGCATAAAAATGCTAGGGAAAAATATATAAGAATATAAATGTAAATGTATTTTTTTTTTCACAAACCATAGTGCATCGCCTGAAGTATTACCTTAATAACATATAGTCGGATTTGCTGTGCCAATAAAATTGTTTTTGTTTTCGTCTGCAGTCGTTACCTGTTTTTGGCAAAAGTTTAATACTGCGATTTGTTTTTGTTATCAAATTATCACCTAACCGCGAGAAGTGCGAAAGAAAAATATTATTACCTTTGACATAAAAATAAAATATCGTATATTATAATATACTAGCCGTCGGTTACAAATAAATTCCAAAAAATCTACTGCAAAATACCTATGTTTGCACTATCGAGACAAATTATACCTAGTTGAATTTATTAAAAAAAGATAAAATACCAAAAATCGATCCAGAAAAAGATGGCTTGAAACGAAATCATCTAGATATTAGATAATGAAAGATAGTCAAAAATAAATTATAATCCATTTATTACTTGAAATCAATAATAATTTAATTTCATAAATTTAGTAGCTATTAAAAATATATAAATATAAAATTGTCAATCTAATGTACTATGTATATTAACATCGGTAACATTTGTTATAATAAGTTCATTTTACTTGGGTATAGGTACCTACTTACATAAAATATTATTTTTCCGGGGCCCTCGTGCATGATGATTTTTAAAAATTATTGTAACATGTGGAAACAAATATGTAATTGGCTTTATTGCAAATAAGTTCAGACATATTTCTTGATGATAACGAAAACCCGATCGCTTGTGTGCACCCGTCTAAAATCCTGCAATCTACCCGACATGATTTTTCATCTACTAGGATACTAGTGAGGGTAATAGGTTTACACGGTTTAGGATACTATAACTTATTGTTGTTAGCAGTATTGGCAGTTTTGGATCGACCGACGGTTGGTTTGTAGGTTTTCGACACTGGTCGGCATCATTTAATATTTTTATTTCGCCTCGCACGGTTTCGAGAAAAATTCCTCGATTCACGAGCCGTTATATTAAACACAGTGACGACCACTTTATATGCTCCGTATAAGTACAGGTTTTACATTCCACCGTGACGCTTATTGAAATCGATCGGATTACGTCAACGCGTGTTATTGAAAACTGATCACTTAGTTGTTTTATCCTCTACTCGATCGATATTTATTTTTTAACCGGAGCATATTTACACCTCAAATGGCACCTCAATTTCCCCGCGTATTAAAGGATAAAAACGTAGTAAAAAAAAAAAATTGCTGGTCAAAACAATGATAATTCGGAGCTCTTACCCTCATTGAAATTTCGCTTTCTTCGCGTTGCGGCCTCGGTCGTTTCCGACGCGGTCACACACACACACGTGTTTATAATTTTTTTTTTTTCTCGGACCGCGGCCTCTTTGACCGCAACGTTATTTTTATAGGTTACTGCGTATACACGAGGTACAATACGTATTATTATATAGTCTTCGTTATCGTTTTTTAATTTTCTTGCGAGATCGTCGAAAGGTTATCGCCGTCGTCGCCGTCGTCGTCTCTCTGTTACAAATCGTTTCCACGTTATTTTCTAAGCGAAATTTATACGTTTTTTTTTCCTTTGCCGCGGTCACATTGGAACTCGTAGTTACGTTCGAACGCACGTACATAATATTGTCGTACGCGCGCATACGTTTGTAGTCGTAGCGATTTGTTTTATTATTGTTTTTTTTTTTCCTTCTGGTCGTAAATAACGGGTCGTCGTAGTCGTCGCGACGGCAGCGTCAACGGTTCTGTCGCGAGCCGATTAAAAATCCATTAAAACCTCAGAGGCGCGGCCAGTTTGGCCCGGCTCGCCGCGGCGGCGGCCCGACGACTTTTTCCCCGTCGCGCGTACACAAAACTCGCGCCCGGTCGCCCGTGTACGCGTTCGTCGGGACCGCGTGTGTAATATCCGTCCACGGTCCCCGGGCTCATCGATCGTTTTTCGCGGACGTTCGCGATTCGCTAGCGAGGGCGCGCGCGCGATTTAACGAAAATTAATACACGGCGACGGCAAACGTCGTCGACGGGGGTCGCAAATCGCGGGCGTCGGCTTAAAAGCCAAATCCGTCGTTAAACAACACGCCTCGTCGTCCTAATTAACGGCGTGGGTGACAACCGGCCACCGGGGCCCCTCTAAACGAAAGGTTTTTGACGGACACTCTCGGAACGCGCCACCGTCGCGCTAATCGCACCGCCCGAAAGGGTGCGCGCGTTTAAACGATCAATGATAAATAAAATTGTCCCGCGAACTCGGACCGCGAGTTTTCTATTCGAACCGAGGCATATCACAAGGGCGTCGTGTCAGTTTTTCTGTAAGTATGGGCACGTTTAAATTGGGCAGAATTTTTGAAAATATTCCGCTCACCCCTATTCTTATTCACACTTTACATTAAAATATTAAAATACTACATTTGTTGACATTATACAACAACATTGATACTAAACTACTACGTGAGTTTCGACACGCATTATTATCTTGCTAACGTGCCTGTTTATTTGAATATCAAATAACCATGGTAAAAATTCCCTATTTCCCATTCTCACATTGCAGATGGAAACAAGTTTTTTGTCTAAATTCTAAGTCTATACAAATATTTTTAAATGAACCACACAAAAAAAAAATCTGATACTGGGGATAGGTGCGGCCACTGCTGTAGATGAGTAGTGAGAAAGGTGGGATACATAAAGTTATTTAATTTATACCTGTAACCAACGATAAACCATTGCTGACGAAAGACGATTCCGAGCGCAGTTTGATAATAAATAATTTGAAGTGCCGCAATTTTTTTGCTATTTTCGTTTAAATTTGATTTCAAAACGCTTATTAACAAAATAAAATTCACCAAAAATATGGTCTCTTGTTGCTGAGGAAAAAAAGACACTAAGTTATATCATCCCTTCAAACTTCTCTTATTGACAGTATCAACTTTTTTTTATACTTCTGATGATAATATAATAAATATAATTTTAGCTAAAATTATCAATATTGTGTCAAAGTTTTGATATACAGTATTTAATGGTGCAATTTATACAACGAAATGTGAACATTCTGTTAATAACAGTTTATTCTGTTTATTAATTTTTTTAACTGAATTACAAAAATTTCGTCTTCTTCTGGTTTTTACGAAACATTATGAAATCAAAAAATGACTTGCGCTATAAAAAAAAGATGTACAACGAAACAAAAAGGTTTCTTATAATTTTTCGATCAAAGCATTTTTCCGAATAATAAAAGTTTTCCGTGATAATATAAAATAATAATATTGGGAAATTATACGTTTTTCCTACTTTTTCCTCTTTATTATAAAAACTAATTCGGAAAAAAAAAAAAACTAACTGCATCATTAAAAACAAGATTAATAATTAAACAAAAAAAAGTCTTTTGTCGTTTTTCAATTGGACCCATATTTGTGCTAGAAAACATGGTAGATACGTATTTTTTCCCGGTTAATCGTTTTTATTTTGAACACCGTTTCGAAAATCAAAAAATGACCTATGTATTTACCAAGTAAATTAAATTGAATTTCAGAAAAGGTGTTACATTTATACATCAGAGAAGGTTTTCAAGGATAAAAGTGGTCTACAGTATATAAAAAAAAATAAAGTATCATTTTCAAAAAATTTAAAAAAAATTATCCGATAATTTTGGAAATTTTATTACGTTTAGGTACGTTGAATATACGTATTATTACCAAGTTTCAAGTCTCTACGTGTATTTATAGCTGAAAAACAGCAAAAAAACTCCCAAAAATTAAAATTCTTTTAAAGCTCAATTGTGGCTCAAAAGTTTTGGCAACTACACCGTTAGTAACTAAATCAAAACGGAAACAAATAAAGGTGTCTTGTGATTTTTCGGTTCAATCATTTATTCTGGTAGAAAACGTCGTCCGTGTTTTTATAAAATAATGAAATCGTGAAATTGTACGTTTTGCTATGTTTTCCGGCTTAAGTATTTTTATTTAAAAAATGGCATCGAATATCAAAAAATATTTTTTTTAAAGAACAATCTAGACAACTTGAGCTTTCAGAAAAGTTGCAGTTCGTAAAGATCAGAGCAAATATACTACGAAAAAACATGTCCACAGTCTAGAACAAAGAACAAAGAAGAAGAAAAAATAAACAACATAGTAAAACCAATACTCCCTCGCTACGCTCGGAATCTAATAATACGTTTTGTATATTTTTCCGTTTTTCTTACGTTTTATCCAATTATGATAAAAACCGATAAAAGAATCAAATTTTAATCGTTTTAAAGGATCAGCCACATATAATTTCACTTGAAAATCGGAGCAAGATGTCTGATAAAGTAGTTGATAACAGATAGAGAAAAAAAATTAAAAAAACACTGTCTAACCGATATGGTTTGCTTCGCTCAAAATCTAAAATAAATTAATAACAATAATACAATATTCTCTGGTAATTAGCGTGAAGAAGAAACAAATACATCATATGTATATATATTATAATTATATAATATTATATAAAATTACTTATTTACTTAAAAGTTCGGTGACCAAATAATCGGGCAAAATAATTGTGTTAAAATAACAAGGTAATTAAATTGTGATGAGAAGCAATATCAAACCATCATCTGCTCTGATTGGTCATTTTTAACTCTTTTCTAATACGTGAAGGAGCAGGGTTGTCATCACCAAATTTCACCAAAATCACTCTCCTATACACGAAATAAAATGAGGGGTACAGTACTCGATCGAAATTATTCAACTTATTTCTTTCATCAATAAAAAATAAAGAATACTCTACTGTTTTGGGCCGCACACATGGCTCGAATATATTATAATATTGGCGGTTCACCGGGTGTCGAGCCGTTGAAAGTTGATAGAATTTCGTGAATTATACGTAAAATTGGGTAAATGGTAAATGACTTTATTCTACGTATACGATCATTAGAAACATAAAATATAAAAACAATTAAAATCAGAGAATAGTTGCGCGTTCCATCCTTTAATTCGTTCTTTTTAATATTGATTTTTGTTTCTTTATAAAGAAAATTACACCGTACAAAAAAAAAAAAATGTAAACTAGTTAAGTATTCTCACGAGGTGGGATGGGGTTGGGTTGTTATTGTTTTATACTATTTGAACTGTCAAAAAAATTTTCTCGAGCCACCTCTGGTATAGGGCCGTATGAATTTAAAATACTAACTCCTTTTCCTCCAAAAAAATAATCACCTGTAAAAAAAAACAACTAAAATATGCGGTCAAATGCAATCGTTTATAAAAATATTATATCGGTAATGTTTTCTTTGTCATGTTATATGCTTATAAAAAAATTTGAAAAAAGCCGTTGTTTTCATATTTTACACACACGACAACGATTTAATTTGCTGGAAAAGTTTTTTTTTCTGGATAAATAATGTTAAAAAACAAAAACAAAACCGAAAGATAACTGAAAATAAAATATGCAAATCTCGTAATAGAGTATGTGTATAATATATTATATAGACATAAAAAAATATAACACAACGGTTTAAAATAGGAGAAGATTTCAGCTTTTGAAAAACTGTACAATTTTTCATTTTTAAAAAAAAAAAAAAAACACGTTGATAAATCACTGATGGAACCCTACTTTCATACTTCGACTGATGAGTAGGTATTCTGCGGTTGATTGTTGCACTTGAATTTCGTAAGTTTTGTTTTTCCTCCCTTTAATTTCTACGGGTTTCCTTGGTTACTGCTACCCGGTCCCGTTATAACTGCTTAATGCCATCGTCACCTTTCCCGTATACTGGATGTCAAATGAAAGACGTTGCGACAGGAAGAAACAATCACTATGGGTACCTACTGCAACAAGGCCGTGCAGTTTTAATAATATATAGCGACTCGAGATTCACTCCTTGCGCGAGTTCACACGGGTCTTTGTATAATATATTATACGTGCATAAAGTCTGAGACACCGTATACCTACACACCTACTAACCGTACACTACCTACTTATCGTGTACATAATTGAAACGTTCGAACTTTGACGGCGCGGAATTTGTCCCTATGAAATTATAAAGTATAAACTTATAGACGTTAAAAAGTAGAAGAAAAAAAAACCTACCCGAGAGACGTGGACGCTCCCGTTTTGTTTTCGTAACAAATATTATGTCGGCAACAACTGTGCCGAGTATCGGAGAGGATAAATTATTACTGTTCCGAGATCTATACATATTTTACGCTTTGAACACTATCTTGGACAAATAATTAAGTGTAGGTACCTATATATATATGTGTGTGCATACACAAAGAACCTTCAGAACTTACAAGTTATTGCGCTAAAATCGTCGGAAATACGTACCGTACGTAATTACTGCAATAATAATTAAGTTCAACGTTTTTAGGTGAAAGGAAATAACATTTATTTACAGACAAACAACGCAGACGCATAATATTACACAGGAAAACACACGTATCATAATGTTAATTGGTATATCTATTTCTTTATCAGCCGCGTCTAGCCCGATATTATATTTTTGTCCGTAGAAATCTTGAAATCTCGAAGTCACGATTGCGCAATGCGGATTTAAAATCCGATATTGTTACACTATAAACTGCATTATGCTAAATTCTGAATATAAAATTCTTATTTGCGCGAGGCCTTTCAGAAGCGCCACACCCAAATGTTACGCCATGTACAAACGTCCAGTATACCTTGCCACTGCGTATGTATTGTAATACATATTGCGTAATATCCTCGATAATTATTATTCGTATCAATAACGGGTGTTTTTCAAAACACCCGTGAGCAGCTGGGCTCCGACACTAGAGGCAAATTTCTCATCCCCACCTATTTTGTAAATAGAAATATTTGTTGAAAATCAACCTCTATATCTACTATATATTTCTTGTATACTATACTTCTATGAAATATTGAAATTTTATCATATAAATGGCAGCGGTTAAAGTTGAAAACCTGAAAAGACAAATTCTAGCTGCGTTCTAATACTATGCGTATTAAACATTTCATTGCCTTGAATTTATTTAGGGAGACTGTAGGTATTTACCAAGCTAAAACAACACTTTCCATCCGTAAGAAAAAACATGGTTCAATTCATATTGAAACTCAACCAAACTTTCATTACCCTTTTATACACCTTAAAAACAACTTTAATTCTCGAGTTTGAGCTTATTTGATACAGAGGTAGTTACTAGAAATGACAAAAAGTAGCGGGAAAAAATAAATAAATATGATCATCATACAATTGTCTCTATTTATAAGAAAAATTCTACATAATTCGACATTACTTATAATATTATGATTATTCGTTTTTAATATGGTTCTCATTGTATGGTACAAATACCTATAGCGATACTGCAGATTGAAATATCTATACAATTCTACTTAAACTATGCAATATGCTGCAATTATTTACTGCTTTACGCGCAATTTTATCTAAGTGGACCTCATACATCTCGTAGTATATTTAAGGCGTATCGTATAGGCAATTATAAATAATTTTTAAGACCTTTTTTAACCACAATAATCAGTCGACTTGAGAATAATAATTTTTAATTATTTAATAATTATAAGTTGAATTCACTTTAAAATAATTTTACAAGTATATATCAGTAATCCCGTATTACATAATTTTATCATCTATTTATTATGTGTTGTAACGTGATATAATTTTTTCAAAACCGTGCAAAACTGAAAGAATAAAAAGATAGATACTTATTATATATTTAAGGTTGGTACTTTTCAAAGCAAATTCAGATGTAAAACATTAAGTAATAAAATATTTTACAATTCGTGGCGTTTTCCAATAAATGCATTATGAAGGAATCTAAAAAAGAAAAATATAGAGTTGTTACGCATTTTTTGTTTTTATCCAGATTATTGGGAGATGAGGGAATGTAGTAAATAATAAAACAATAATGGATGGATTGCAGACTGTTATTCTATGCCTAACCCGACAATATGCGAATATTCAAATGCCGGATTCAAAAAAGCCAATTTGTATTCAATACACCGAGACTACTTGTAACTCTGCTGAATTCTATATTACACATTTCAAGAATGAATTATTAAATAAATATTCATAGCCGTATTTGTAATCCAACAGATAAGGGGAGAGGAAGCTACGAGCATTATAAACCCTAAATTTCCTTTTACAGCGCATGTCACTGTTTTCTTTATTTTTTTGTGTACATAAGGCTATTTCGATTGTTTCGTTCGGAATTTTTTTTTACCACGCGAAAAATCATCGGATATCATCTGCACGTCCTAAGCGAAACCGTATTAACATTATTATTATCTCGTCGATCTTGCATTGCGTAGCGGTTGAGAGGAATCGTTCGTTAATTCAAATAACGAATGAATAAATACGTATATATATATATATATATCATAAAATATGTAGAACAATTGTTCTGCGCGGTCTGCTGTCACCGAATCGTTAGCAGCGGATGTTTTTATTTTTTTTTATTATGATTATGATTATTATTATTTTTAATCATCCATCGTTCTCCGAGTGATGCAACGATGTAACGATGTCTCGAACGGATCTGGCACGCAGACTGACGTACATCAGTAATATAATACAAAACACACACATACACTTGCACACACACTTTTTACGATAATAATAATGTAAAATGTATATATATATATATTTCTTTTATTTATATATACCTATATATACTCGCGCAGTGCCGACGACAACAAAGCGCATCGATTGTGCAGTGTGGCCGTCGTCTGCCGTCTGCCGACTCCGAGGTCTAGAAATAGCTCGAAACTGTGTCCGGCCGACCGTTCCGCAGTCCATACACAGAGATATTTATCGTCACCTGTGACGTTAAAAAAAAAAAAAAATAAATAAATAAATAAGTTAAAAAGATTTCGTTTCAATAATATTATATTTTATCATTTCCGGCCGTCTCTTCGAAAACTTCCGAACGTGTATTATTAAATTGGTTTTTTTTTTTTTTTTTGGCGGCGACGGGTCAAATTCGATATCGCATCGTATCTTAGGTATTATTATTATTTTTATTCTCTCTCTCTTTCTCTCTCACTCTTCTAACGGATCTCATATACATACGCCACGTGAGTTTGCGGGGTACTCGTTTGCGATTAGAATCTATCGTTGGCATTTCGAATTGGCTACGAGAACATTTTGGCCCGTGACTTCAGGGCGTTCGCTGCTATTATTATACAGGTAGAAGACGGCGAAGAAGGTCAAGCGACACACGCTAATATCTATACTGTTGTGTGTACACTGTCTTAGACTCACTGTATACCTACTGTTGTATAAATTACAAGCTTCGCGAGTTAAATACCATCTCATATTATTATTATGGCGGTTATTTCGGTTTTTATACGTTATTGGTTAAGCTATGATAATATTTTTTGTAATATTATCAATAATATATTTACGGCTGCATTTATTCGCTTAAACCGACGATGTATGTTGAAAATAACTAAAATATGCACATGTAAAAATGTGCTTGTTTATAAACCGAATTGATTATGAACAGCAGAGCTCCATGCCACTAGAGTCGAATTCCTCTCCCCTCAACTATTTTGTATTGAAGAAATATTCTTTGTAAAACAATAACATAGGTAACTGAATACTATAATATATAATACAATTATACTTTCAATAAATATGGGGAAATTTTAGTGTAAAAAATGTATTTCATTAAATGGTCTGTAGTAATGTTCACAATAAAAAAAATTAAAAACACCCTACTTCCGCTACAATATAGATTGAAATTGAACCAGTGTTATAAAAATTTGATCCACTTATAAAACAACTAGAATTCCAGAGTTTGAGATCAAATATCGTACAGAAGAAGCCTTTAAAAGTATTCAAAAGTAAACGAAAAAAGATATGTGTAATAACTGACACAATACAGTGCTATAATATAGTAGGGATAATATTATAGGCTCAATTTTCATGAAAAATTCGAGTCACAAAAATAATACACATGCGTATTTACATTACGAAAATACGAAAATACACGTTTATATTATCACTAAACCACGAAAAACGGAAAGGAGAACGATAGCCATTTTGACGATTTCTGTTTTACTGCATTTTCAGGGTATAATCACTCGATTTTAATATTTTTGCGGGGTTAGTAATATTTCTAAAAAGAAAAACATACATGTGTGGTAATTCTATTCGAGCAAATAAAATATTATAATATCCGTTGAATAGATAACAGGTACCTATATTATAGTATTTGACTTTGCCAACGTATGACGTTGACATTATTATAGTGTCATATTATTTCGTAACCAATCATTGTCGTTTTGTCTGTATAATACTGTATATTGTATACTTAGTTTCGGCCTGTACTCGTGTATTTTTTTTTTTATAAATTACGGCAAAGATATTTCCCGCGCAATTATGAATCTTTTTTTAAACGCCAACGTTTCCGGGGTACACTATTGGATACCTATATATTATACGAGAATTACATTATAACGTCTGTCGTCCGATACAAAAACCTACAGCAGTTGCAGTGATTATAATATTATTGTTTTAAACTGATAGGTACAGGTATAGGTGGTACTTGTCTAATTTTGTGATAAAAAAAAAATTACGTATTATTTTTAAATTAAGTACGGGAACGTCGTGAGTGTTTTTGTCCGGCTCGTTTGAGTATAATATATAATTGACGCGACGAGTAGTATTGTAAAACACGAAGCTCTAATATTATACGTTAAGAATAATGAAAAGAAAAAAAAAATTAAATTTGATCGATAAATATTCTATTATACAGTTTGTAGTATACGCATAATAATGTCACTCGATCAATAATTACCACCGGCCCTGCTACCGTACATACACAGGAGACATTTATAATAAATGTCACGCGTCGTCGTCCTCGTGATCCTGTATGTAATACGCGTTCAAGTGTTTACTTATATTACATATGTATGTACGTACATAGTGGACACACAATACCTAACCCTATACGGTTGTATTATCGGGGGTCGGGACCCCTCTGGGTCGAGAACCTAACAACTAACAAGACTAACCATTTTCGTATATAGGTACTGCAGTATATACGTCATATATTCTTATGGTAATTGTATACCGCACTTGTCTCTTTTGTCCATTTCAGCGTACATTATAACTGCCCCGGTCGCACGGGTGCGGATTTCCGGTTGTACATCATTAGACCGGACGGGCGTGTTTAACTATAATATAATAATAATATTATTATGTGCACACACAGCCAATAATAATGTTCTGTGTATTTTTATGTATCTATAATACGCATTAAATGGACAACATCGGGCGATCGTATTCACGCTAGAAGAAGCTATCCGGGAGAGGGGATGGGCGACGTTTTGCAATTTTTTCGATGTAGACAGGGCTCAAAGTTATATCCGAAAAACGGCCAGCCAATGAGACAAGGATATTTTATATATATATAAGGAAAAAAAATGCAGGATGGTTATCGAATCACACTATTTACCCGAATCAAAGGGACGAATTGCACTCAGGTCAAAAATAGATATTAGACAAACTGTACTAAGGGTGAAAATATATATATTTTTTAAATTAAATACTGTCGTATAAGTTGTGTAAACATATATATTTTTACTGCTGTCAGAGTATTAACATCGTTTTATTAAAGATTGTATAATTTGCGTTAAAGTTAGAAAAAATAACATTAGTTATTTTTTATACTCTGTTTCTTTTAGACAGTACGGTTCTATATAATAATTATTACCTTTTAAAATCACTTTCTTTTAATTTTCTGCAAAAAAAAATTTAATTTAAATAATAATAATAATAATTTAACAGCTTCAAAAAATTGTTCTTATCATTTATATCGTAATTTTTACCGCATATAACTTGTCACTTATCAATATCATATTTCTTATCAGTTAAATATGTTAACAATGACTTATAATTGTTGAGCGGGGTTGAAAAAAATAATTGTTTAACTATTTTAATTATGATGCGTGATAACTGTAGAAACGCGAGCGTGGCAAATATTTTCATACAAATGCAAATTATTTATTTGTGAGAAAAAAATCAGGTCGGTGATACGTGGAGGGACGCCAAAATTTAAAAATTATCCAAAATAGGTCACGTATTGTGTACAGTTTGAAAACCTTTGACTACCCTACTACTAGATACTAATCTTATAACATTATTATAGTACCATATGTATAGAAAATCTAGGAACTTACATTTTTTTTTTTTTTAAGTATATACGTATCAAATGCTCAAATTTATTAAAATCCAATAGAGCTCTAGTTCGATAAACGGTACCGGTAAATTTTATTAAATCATTAGCGAAAACAGCCAACTAGATACATGCGAAATTCAAAAATATACGCTCAGGTTATTTACGTGATCCGCAACCGATCCCGCAGAGAAATCTTTTGAGGATATAATAAAATATACGCCCGACGGGATGTGAACGGTTTACGGGTAAAGAGACTCGTGGACTTGAGCCAATTCGCTCGTATATATCTAATAAAAATATCGGCTTGACTAAAATGCGGTTTATACGCCGTGCGAATTATGTAGTTGGCATTTAAACGCTACAGCATCGTTTATCTGTCCGACTGCAATGCGAAACAATATTAAAGTATCGCAGCGTTTTGAACGAATTTGGGCGCGAGATTTTCTGGGCGGATCCACGCAAAGGTTTATGTGGAAGAAGCGGTTTTTGTTCACCATGTCGAATAGCTAACAATAGTAATTATTGTTATAGTTTTGGGGGATTCCCGGGGGGAAAAAAACGACACTTTGGCCGCGTTTCGTCAGTATATAATACCATAATATCATTGTTCTTCTTCTTCATGACTTCTGCCTTTAACACCTTATCGTTCAGCATATCTGTCTCCGATTCTATTCTACTCAAAGTTTTACTTTTTGACATTCTTTTCTACCCGATCTTTCCACCTTAGTCTTTGGTGTCCTAGCGGTATTTTCACCTATGGGTCATTTTCTAGTACTATTCTCAGAAGCGATCTTTTTCCTTTAAGCCACACGTGCCCAGCCTGGACGAGTCGTTTTTTCGTAACAGCCTTCACAATTCTCGGGCTTTGAAATAATTCTTAGAGTTCTCAAGTTTTTTTTTTTTTGATTTCTCTAAAAAATATCAAATATTTACAACTTTGGACGGACCGTGTATTTTTTTTATTAATCTCTTTTCAAAAACAACCTCACCTAGTGAATTTTTGTCCGTCTTCCGCAGTGTCCGAGTTTCCGACCCATAAATTATTGCCGGGGTTTTATTAACGAAAGTAGGGTATTGTTTTAAACAATTGTAATAATAAATGCGTAAACGCGGTTTTCCTTTATTACGCGACGACGTTCGCGTCGGGCGAACGTTTATATTATCATTCAGCCGACGTCTATCGCTATTCGCTGTCCCTGTCAACGGCGGCGGCGCGTTCGGTTTGGATTTAAAATCTTTTTGCCTTTTTTTTTCCCAAATCACGTAACGGGAACAGTTTTATTCTTTTCGACTCGAATTGAATTGCTACAAGCTTGGGGTTTTTTTTTCACTGTTTAAATTATGATTATATTTATTATATACCTTTGAGCGAAGTCGACAGCGCCTAATTGCTAAATCCATTAAGCGTTTGTACGCGCCCGGCGAATCTCTGCCGAACTGTCACCAAAAACTAACGCGTGGTGTTTCCGTTAGATTTTCGGTCACTGCTCGAGCGTAGTAATTAAAATTAAAAAAAAAAAAACTATTGCGTTGTTATTTCATTTTAAAAAAAACGTTATTTAGATGTATAGTTTTACTGAGATATGTTCTATTTTATTTTTTTTTCTACAATTTTTGGTTAAAAAATATCCCCAAAATCGAACATGAAAAATAATAAAGTATAGATATTTATTTGAAAAAACAAAAAAAAAACTTATTACAAAATGACGACGTATAGGTTTTTTTCATTTGGTTGCCCGAATCTTTCGAACGTTTTTCCGGCGCTGCCTTTAGACACGATGACTTATTAATGTCATAATAAATATGAATCTTAGGCTATTTGCATATTATTTTTTAAAGATTAAAAAAATCATAATAATCAAACATAAACACTGTTTATCATGTAAGGAATCTAAATCCTAAATTTTATTTTACACATTTTACAGTTTTTACTTTTTAGATCATATTTTAACTTTTAAGTGTTATACAAGGACATACTCTCATATCTTATCTTGTTATATGCCGCGTATAATACATGCTTTTACAGATTTAAATTGTTCAAAATTACTGATATGTGATATTATATATTCGAATAGACTGTCGTAAAAAAGTTAATTTAGTTATAATGTTAAGTTTGATTAATAACTTTTAAATCATTCATCTCAAAACACAACGTATTTGCACAAATACCACTGATAATTAAAAAAAATTATAATAATAACGAATTAGTTATTTATCAAGTTTTAAGTATACAATTCCAATAAAAACATATTTCAGTGCATATATGATCGATTTTCAAGCCGTATTTACATAATTTGCAGAGTTAGGAATCCGTAACATTAATCATGTCCGGATTAAGGAGAAGTCTAGAAACGGCCACGGCTTCCGGGCCACCAGACTTCCAGGACCTCAGTTTTTGCCACCGTATGTTTCTTTATACTAAAAACCCAAAAACATACAATGACATAATAATATGATTCGCTTCGAACGTAAATGTTTAATCTTTGTAATTTGATATTTTAATATTTTTTCGTTGCTCAATGATGAATTGTTAGTATTATTATACGTAATAAATATAGTACTAGTAACTTTGTTAAAAATAGTATATATTTATTTATTTGTAAAATACTCGTGGCTTTTCGAATCGAGATCCGAACGACGTCTATATGCCATTTATTGTTACCGTTTTTGAAAATTCTATGATATCGGTCTTACAACGAGAAGTTAATTATCATCGAAAAGTTCGATCCCGGAGGCCACTAAACGTCTTGATCCGGGCTAATCACAACAACCGAATCCGATTATCGTGTGACGCATACGACTAGTGCGCCACGTGTCCGCACACATCGTCACACGCACCGACGTCGTAATACGCGGCGGCGTCAGCGGGTATACCATTGTTTTGGGTGCTCGGGCACAACAATATTGTTTCCAGCAATCATTATCATTATTATATCTATCTCGATGTTGACGGTTGATGATGAGACGACGACGATCGGGGTCCGGCGCAAATAATTGAACATTATTATTGTATTAATCGTCGTTACCGCACCGTCCTATAATACCTACCGATAATAATATTGTATACACACGTTCGTATAAAGGACGGGAAGAAACGAGAGGAAACAAAAAAAAAAAAAAAAATCGAAATTAATTTTTTGTTTCACCGAGGAGCGTGCGCGCACCGCCGCGGTTTCATTAAAAATCGTGAGTGCGCATTATAATAATAATTTTATGCGCGTGCGTCAACGATTACAGTAATAATGCAGTTTAAACTCGCGCTAACTATGCGACGCGGATCATGTTATACCGTGTATATTTTTCAAATTGACTAGACGTTTCGATCGAGGGTGGGGGCTGGTTAGGGCGGAGGGCGAAGGGAGGACTTTTTAATTAGTACGAAAGCGCAGCCACCGCGCATAAAACGTCGGAAAAATGTTCTCTTATAATATCGATGGTGGTGTTAATATAATGGACAATAATAATTATTATAATATCGTCATCGATACGCAACGGACTTGGGTAAATTGCTTTCTAAAATTATTTACTTTACAAGAACAGTTTTCGGAAACATATACATAAAACATAATATGACTGAGTTCGGATGACTTACGGAAAATGTAGATATTATACAATGATAATAATATGTATTTATACGTGATAAGGATAACACGATGTTATGAATAATATCAAAAAATGTTTTATATCCGGTACCGTCGTATGGAAATCGTGTTATCTTTTGAATAAAAATTAATTGCTAAAAATGAAAACGAAGCAAATATTATAAATAAAAAAAAAAAAATTAGAAGATAAGTTTCTAAAACTTGATTAAGCACCTACCCCCCAAAACAAGTCTTGGTCAAGTAAAGACTATACATAATCAATATTATATTATTAAACCCCTCCTACAAAATGTTTAGTCCGATACGGACTAAATAATATTATAATTTGATGCGGTAACCGTGGTATGTATAATGCAGACGCAGTAATGATGATGATAACATAGAGTAACCGCGATCGCGTTGAAGTCGAACGCTTTGAACAATTGAAATACAAACGCGGTACAAAATATCGATTAATTTTTCCGACGTTTTTACAGCGTGAAAATTAATTAGCAAATCGCGCGGCAGAGATTTTCGTTTTATAGATAAAACTTTTTTTTTTAATTTAAAGTCTGAAAATATGGATTATCATTAAAAAGAACGGCAGCGGTAGCGTCGTTTGCATAATATTAGGTGGGTGCCTATACATTCGACCGTGGACTTAAATTTACGATTATTTTTTACGCCAAAAAACACGCGCAAATTATTATGGTTCCAAGTTTTTCGGTTATACTACAAAAATAATTAAAATGACATAAAAAAAAACTTTGATTTGTACTAGTGTATTATTTTATACATTATACTGTTGGTGCCGCCTTGTATTTTACAAATCGATATCGTATTTCCGTATCCGCCTCGCCTCACTTACCTAGTACTATTAAAATGTGTAAAGCAATGCGTGTTTTTCCATAGAAAGGTACCAACATAATATACAAATTGAAGTATTTTTTTTTAATTTTCACATCAAAAATATGAAAATTTAGTAAAAAAAACGATATCTGATTCAATAGAAACAATATGAAACATCATAAATTTAATATAATGTGCAGAATATAGGTGGACTGGTATATTTTATTAAGTAATTTAATCTTGAAATGAGTTAAATTATATATTTTAGTCGCGATATAATATAAAGCTCGATTTAATAAATAAATGACAGATTGGCTATTTTATTTTCTGTATCCAAATTTTAAATTCCCATTGATAGCCATTGAGAACAATCGGTGAACGTAATACACAAACGAAAATAATAATTATATTATTATTATTAAAAATAAATGTTTGAATATTATATTATTGTGCGGTTTTGGTAAAGCTAAGAACGTATAATCGACCGATTTTCGGGATGAGAAGGTGTGGGCAAGGTTAGGAAAGAAACATTTTTGTCTCCTCAAACATGTTTGCTCAGTATGGGCTTATTGTACTTGTATAATAATATGTTATGTTTAACAATGTTTTTCGTTTGTTTTGTGTGTTGCAGGTTAGTAATCATATAATATTGTTGTGTGTTATACGGCAGAGTTAAACGCTATTTGTTGTTCTTGTTGTTGCGCTTGACGGTGGCAATCCACGGAGATCGCGGGTAACATTTTTACATAGAAATTAATATTTTATAGTAAATGTATTAAAATATTTTTTTAATATCAAAATACAAAAATAATAATAATAATAATAATATTAGGTATATACGCTTTTTACCTTTCGGATATTATTTTCGGTACGACAGCGGTGAGTATTGACCGGGGACCGGTCGGGTATAAAAGGACGTCCCTATGTAAAATAATAATTTAACAATACGTTCCATTGATAATAATAGGGGCCATGGGCATTTACGAGCTAGTTAGAAATGCAAACGTAAATTATTATTTTACAACCCTCCCCGTCTCTCGCATTACTTTCCTTCAGACCCTTCCACCACTACGCCCAGTTTTTGATACCCTTCGTCCGACCCAATCCCTCCGTAACCCTTAAAACTGTATACCCAACTTATACATATATGAGATTTTTGAGTACTTTTTCGCTCATAACTCGTGTTTTTCCTGCTCACAGATACCTTCCACGCGATACAAGCTACTGCCAAATAATTATGGTTGTTTTTAAAATTTGTTTAAATGTTTAAAATGGTTCCTACCTCTATTTCTATATTATATGGAAACTTCAGCTTATGCGAGAAGAAAAATCTGTTTTCTAGCAATAATATGAAAGCCAGAGGACCCCTGAAAATAATTAAGGACTAAGGATCCCCTTCATAGGAAAATATAATTTAAAAAAATATTTACATATTAATTCAATTGTCGTTTTGTTGGTATAAGAAAATATTATCCAAAGAGGCACATGTAACATAGGTAAAAAAATTGCAGATTAAAAAATTCAATTTAATATTTTCAAAAATGTATATGTTTTAACAATATTTCTGTCGTGTTCCAAATATTATTTTAGTTGATGTCCTTCTGAGATAAACCGTTGTCTCAGTAAGTATAGCCATCGTATATTATTGATACAATTTATTTCATTTTCTAATCAAACTATTTGAATTAAATTTGAAAAATTGAAAATGTTTTTTTTTCCTCTAACTGTATTTCTTTAAATTATCGATAGGTTCTTAATAATAAAGAGTGGTATTTGGTAGTAATAGCGGTATAAACACGAATGGAGGAGCTCATACGTGATACCGCATACTGTACAACTGCATAATTACTCCGAGTCATAATAGTATCACATAGGTGCGCACACCTAAAAATGGTTCTTGCCGAAAACTGAGCTAAATGCTTTACTGCTCCGGGAAAAAATTTAAACCTGACCTTATATATATATGTGGACACTAATTAATATTTTACGGCCCGTCGCTGTTTTTCACTCTCGTGGTTTTATCGTCACTCATGGTACGGTGCAACTTGTAAGGACGATAAAAATATAAACCGACCATAGTGCATAAAAAAAAAAAAAAAAATGCGGGAAAAACGACTTTAGTGACTCGGAAAAACTCAGTTATTTACATACGGTGTAAAAATTAACTCTTAAAACATTGTCGTCTTATAATAATTTAAATGTCATAACGCAAACAGCAATAATAATCTTACTTCTAATAAATATTTTATTGTATATGCAATATTGCTGTGCGGAAATTCGAAACACGTTTTTCACGGGAGCATAAAGGCTAGGAGAAGAGTAGGAGAAATACCAGGAATGTTTTACGGCGTATTCGTCAGAAAAAATAAATATTGTGACCACTACTTTCACTGGGATCGGTAACTTCGTTCAATCTATAAAATAACGGTGTGTTTGTGGAAATGAGATTGCAACGAAATTTGCATGTACGCCAGGTGCGATGATTACATGATTTTCGTTCGTGTAAATTTAAATTTATATAACGCATTACTCAAATGTAGCTATTAAAAAAAAAAAAAAAATTTGACGCCAGTATTTATGTACAACAGCCGATAATAATTTCCGGGCGATAATATCGTTTCAAGAACGTAGTATAATTATAATATAAACATTTCAACCGTATTATATTCTATCAATTATAGTGCACGCGGATACTTTATCCCTATTTTCTAAAATCCCTCTCCCCCGAGCAAATCCGGATGAAAAATTCGCCTGATACCCTTGTTTTTATATACGATGTTAAAATTGTATTGCCGAAAAAAAAAACGGCATTTTTTTACGATGATATTTTTCCCATTTGCCACGAATCTTTTTTATTTATAGGTACCTATAACACGATAGCTATAAGACTTATCGATTTAAATATTAAACGTATACATAATGACGTAATCTGTTATAGTCTAATGCGTATTATCGTGAAAAACTGACAAACGCGTATTAACATTTTTCTACACACACATATCGTATATGTTAACGTTAAAAAATATCCCGGTGTTTTGAAATGAAATTTTTACTTGTACAACAGTTTTTTTTTTTTTTTAATGGAACGTCATTTTTTCATGGAGTTTGTTTTCAGGAAAAAACATTGTTGATGCGGGTGATAACTCGCTCGTTTGAACATAAGAGTAATAACATTATTTATTTTTCGCTATTTTTTCATGTTTTTGAAAGTTTTATGAAAATGTGAATTTTTTCCCATTATTTTGTAGATAAAAAATAAAAATCGATTTGGTTTTTATATTAAGTCGGCAGACGATAAAAATAATATATAACGACGGAGAAAAAGCGCACGCAGAACTTTAAATGATTAACCGAAATATAATACGGAAAATGAACGACCGGTGGGTCTGAAATGACGGTTTTATGATCAAATCGTGGAATTATTTTAGAAACTGTTCGACAGTACTGTCGCTAGTTAATTTGAATATTATGTAAATTATTATCGAAGAAAATATGAAAAGAAAAATATATATCTGTATGCGAATAAACAGGGTGAGATAGTGTGATTCAGGCACAATTGGAGAACTGAAGGCGATTTATTAATACTGGTCATAACTATTATGATGCATAAAAAAGACCAACAATTGGTAGGCCGCGAACGAGATGGAGGACTGCTATGGAAAAGGATATTCGTACGGTGGACATAAATGAGTTAATTGAATTATAAGCATTCGACAAGGAAAGGCGGAGAGGATTGTTTGTGGCAGGTCCTCCAAGAGGAAGATATACAGAGTGTATCTGCGAGATTTGACAATTGCCTATGCAGATACGTTATTCGTGTATATTTTTGTTGCGAGTTTTTCGGTCACACGGTGTATATAATAAACCCAAAATTATAATACATTATATTTCAAAAGTTATCGCGTATATGATTTATAACTGGTCTTCGCGCAATATACAGGTTTTAGCACAGATATACATTTGTGAATACAATATAGCCGGACGGCGACTACGTGATTTATATTATTATAACCGTGCGAAAATATTCGGTCTGTGACTTCAGTCTATGGGGATACGAATTTTGGGTCACGAGACTACGGGTCGTTACAGTTAGATAGTCAAAAATATAATAATAAAATATCTATATAAATATAAATATCATTTTCAGTCCAACAGAACTTATGGACATAAGTGAATTTTATATAATTTTCAACACAAGCTAAATCAATTTTGAAAACTACTTAACGGGCTGAATTTGATACGGGCGTTCTAAACGGCTTTTGATGGGAGCCATGGTATATTTTATACAATAACACAGTTGCATGAAAAACTCTTACGTCTCGTAAAACGGCTAGATTTTGATGATTTAAAAAAATCGATCTAAAAGAGGACAACTTTTCGTAGGTTTGCAACAACTACAATTTTCAACTAAGTCAATCAAGCTTTAAGTTACATAGCTATATATCATATGCCCTTTTTTCGTTTAAAAGTACATCACAGTTACTTGATTTATTTTAATTTTTTGTATAATATGTGCAAATATAGAATATTAATATAGAATATAATAGAATATAATATAGAAGTGTTGCCAAACGTCATTTTCAAAATTCACCTCGTATCCGGACTATAAGAACATTATATAGACATATAAGTACACTGCATATTATCGTTTTTGATTTATAAATCGTAAAGTCACCAAATTCTATGAATCTTGAGAATAAATTCCTAAAAGAAAAAATTTACGAAAATTAGACTTTATACCGATCTTCCGGTCAAAATTTTAAACTGTTATTTCTACTATACAGTCTTAAACGTTTAACCTCTTGATCGTGTCACCTTGTATAAAAAAGAATAAATTGGTTTTTCGATAATTCCTTCGCTTTTGCGTCGGCTATAAGCATTACAGTAAAACACGCGTACTTACCGTGCTCACATATTTAAGTGCGACTATAATATTATTAGGTATAATTATTTATCTCTGCACTTGATTCGCCAAACGAATAATAAAATTATCGAACATAGGTATTTATTATTTGTTATTTATATGTACATGAAAACGTATTCGATCTGCATTTTTTTTAGATTCACAAACACAGTTTTCACACAATCGAGGACGCATTATACTCACGTACTCGAATATACTATCTCAGTCTTATATAACCAAAGGGTAACATAAAGAATTTACGTTACTTGGAGTATACATTTTGGCGTTTTGAATTAAACTAGAGTTCAAACACAAATAACAAAATGTAAAGAAGAGAATAATAGTTCTAAGAGCTGCACGTAGATTTTTTCTAAGAGATTTTCTCATACGAACAAGTTACAGCTATTTAAAAACCAAAAACTAACGAAGCTGTAACTTGTCTATGCGACAATAATTCTTGTGAGAAAAATGTTGCATTGTACAGCGCTTGAAAGTAGTCTCTCCTCTAAATGCTGTTACTATATGCGTTTCAACTCTATACTTTTAATCTACGCATCACACTTGACATTCTTGGTAACGTTAGTTTCGCTAAGTATAGCATATAGCCAATTCTTCTTAAATATATAATAAGAAAATCGTATACAATTTGAATCTTAATGGCAGCCAATTCAATATAATATAAAAATTCGATTCAATAATGTAAATACGCATATTAAATTCGAATGTGCAGAGGGAAGAGTTACTTAACCAAATTTGAACCCTCTCCTCCCAAAAAAGAAAAAGAAGTCCTAACATACAATATTTTATGCTCAAAAATGGTTTACATATATACTTACTTAAACCCAAAGCCAGACGTTTTCAAGAAAAAACGTACAAACAATATTCAAAGCTCAAAATGGAAAGATTAGGCGAGTGAGAAGCACCTCAAAAAATATTTTATCTCCTCGCTTCTTATTTCTCATAACGGACTGCAATTAAGACGTTAAATTTTTTCAGATACTTAATACGTACATTTTATTCCCAATTTTTTGCATTTCCTTTCTATAGATTTTTTATCCGATTCAAGAACGTTTTTGTTGAACAAATATTGTGTATCACCGACTCTCTAAAATATAAAATATAATGTTATACGTGTATTAGGTTATTAAATGTCATGCATACTTCATCGTGTAATATTTACGAATATTTACGCCATCGTCGGGACAGGAGACGGATTCTCATTATAATAATAATAATAATAATAATACGTTACAAACATGACTCATTAATGAGACGCGCCGCAGCAGTATAAAAAGAGATGGAAGGAAGAAATAGTTACAAATAGGCGTTTGAGAAGGCTTCGCTGGTCTAGTCGTCGGCACGTTACCAAAACAGAAAAAAAAACCCATTTTTACGTGTTTCTATATGCATTATTATTTTGTTTCCCCCATTTTTTTCTCACTCGTCTTGTCTGACCGAGCGCATCCGACTGCGTGGTCGTCGTCTCGTGCAGCAGCAGCAGTTGAATTATTACGACTACATGTATATAAAAAATAAAGCTTTTCACGACGGCGGGTTAATTATTAAATTCGGTGAGTGTATTATACGATTAAAGTTTTGTGT
The DNA here is from genome assembly GCA_902439185.1 of Cinara cedri. NCBI lineage: Eukaryota > Metazoa > Arthropoda > Insecta > Hemiptera > Aphididae > Cinara > Cinara cedri. Next base: position 686,435 of record CABPRJ010001894.1, read on the forward strand.
TTTTATGGCGAAAATACCGCCGTCGTAGCGGGGAAGAATAATATTTTTTCAAAGTCGTGCCGGAATATTATTTAAAACGAGATCGCGAGCGGGCGGGGGAAAAATGCGGAAGGAAGGGCAAAAAAAATATACGTATATATCATTAAAAATGTCCCCTGAAACGAGCACTTTCATTTTCCCTTATATATAATATAAACATACAAAAACGGTTTTGTCGTTCGTCCCGTAACCTCTCGTCGTCACGCTACCATCGCGTCGCCGCCGTCTCGAAAACTCTGCTCGTCGGCCGTCGACGACGACGTCAATGACGGTACCGTCGTCTCGAGAAAAGAAAAAAAAACGATAATAATAACAAATACAATATATATATATATATATATTCTATCTACGGGAGAGAGAAAAAAAAATACACACAACTTTCCTTTGAATTATCGCCGTGTTCCGACACTTTTTCCGACCGCCTTTGCTTGCATCACGTTGCCCGCCGAGATCCCCGAAAGCCCCGAAATAATAAAATAAAAATAATTCGTCGGTTTGGAATAAAAAACCATTTTTTTTCCACACATCCGTACGAAACGAGCTGTTCGTAAGTATACAATAAGCGCGTTATAATAATATATCGCACGCATATAGGTTTTGGTATACCTATTATAATAACTCGTATTTATATGGTTATCGCAAGCAGTCGCGTACAATAAACCGATTCGCACCATATATATCTATTACCATTATACGTGCTGTCAAAAACACGTGCGATTAAATATACAGGGTAGTATTTTACCGCCATCAGACACACGAAGATTACGTGCGAATTCGATTTCGATAATAATATTATAGTTTTCCCCGTTTACAACGGTCTAATACGAGGGTACTTACAACTTATTTTCGTAATTTAACCCTTATAAATCAAACGCATAATATTATCGATTTTTGATTTTTAAGATAACATACTTATATGTATATATTATGTTAAGGTTCAAGTAGAAGAATAATCATTGTGAAAACTGACCGGAAGTTGTATACAATATCAGGTCTTCGATTCACTTTTTGGTTTTATTACCTTGTAACCATGTTTCTATTATATTCTTGATGTCCTGGCTAACACATTCTACAGAGCCTTGACTTTGAGATTGGCGTGGTTTTCCATGTACTATTTTCAAGTCATTCTACATCTTGTGTGTGAATTCTCTGTCATTGTTATTTTATAATATTGCTAGAGCACCAAAAGTTGTTAAGATATCCAGTTACACATAGGGAACGTTCTCAGTACATCAGTGAGTTAAAGGACGTAAGTTTACAATTTTTTTAAAATGGTCTTGGTAGACTAAAATCAATTTATAATTACCATCAAGCAATGCTTGCATATCAATTAAGTCTACCGGAAAACGTGAATTCATCTCTTTTGACATAATAGGTTTAACCACTAAGACTTTTTTTTAACTGTACTGCCCTTTATTTGTCGTAAGTTCAAATACAACACAATTGTTTCCCTTGTTATATTTGTATATTTACTATTTAGCGTGTGTTTCATCCTACTACGATTACCATGCCAAATTGTTAAATGAGTTTTATGTAAAACATGAAATAGTTCTTCATAATGCACGTAATATTTAATTTGGTTACCGGCATTTATCGACACAATAAGTCTTAATAAAAGCTTTAAAAGTGCCATACTTCTTAATCAATTATTTGTAATCGTTTTGAATTTTTGTTTTTTTGATTATTTCAATTATTTTAAAATATGTAATACAAGTTCATTATTTTTAAGTTTACTTAAATGCGGCCAATAATACTAATTTGCGTGTCACTGTTTTAGAAGAGAATTGGAATGGAGAACACTAAGAATAATTAAATTAATATCTTTACGAAATGATAAATCATTGTAACTGAAAAAAGATTTATAGTGGTGTAATGTATTATTAGTAGCATTTTTTCACTTGTTGTCAATAGGTAACCTAAAAATTAATAAAAATTGTACACAAAGTTACCAATTTTTACCGTGTAGTAAGAAAATTACAAGGTCAATCAAAAAAACGACCATCTTTACTCTACCAATCAAATCAAAAATGCTCTAATATAGTTCTTACAATGTTTTTGATTAGCGCAAGATTTCTGGCAGAAAATTTGTTTACAGACATAAAAAAAATAAAAACCACATCATATTAAAAACAATATAATCTCCGAGTTCACTCAGAATCTAAATCTATCTGAATCTATCATCTTGTATGTATATATATATTTAAATTATAATGTATAGTTAGCGGTATTGAATCCACACTATTTTTCTTGGGAGGGGCAAAACTAAAGTTATAGTAATGTTTTTTTTTCTTTTTGCTCAACTACTCTCTTACTAAAACCAGTTAAATTTGATTAACTATTAATTTACCCGCATTTAATAGGGGAGCAAACAAAATTCCAGTTCACAGGAGTTGAATTAATTGGCTGATTAAAAAAAAGATTCGATATACTATTCAGTGACTAAATAATTACGCGATATAGATGAATTGCAGTCATTCACAAATTATTGTTATTATTTACATAGCGGACATCCTGATTTTGTAAATCAACACTAGGTACCGAACGTGTGCACGTGTATGTGTCTGTGTACATAGCTTTTGTTGCGCACAATAGGACGAACGAGAGAAAAAACAAGAGCCGCTTTTTTTTTTAAACTTTTTTTTCTATTTTGTTTTCTATTTGTATTATTTTTTTTATATCATTATTATATTCTCTCTCAACAAAAATATAAGATGGAAAAGAATACACGCTTGCGCGTCCGAGGTGAAAATACCAGATGCTGAATTATTTACGGAAAGTTGGTTCTTTTAGAAAAAAAAAAAATCCGTTCGCATTGTACAATGGCACGTCTGTCTCTCCTAATGGGGATTTCTTCTCTCCCCTTTCCATCTCAATGAAGGGCAGGGGTTCTTTTTTTCTCAAAATTAACGCACATAAACCGAGAGATGGCGTTGCCTCTGCTCTACCGGCCAATCATCCTCTTTCAATCTACTCACTACCCGACACTAATTAAAAAAAAAAAGGGGGGGAAAGAAAGTAATGTCCCGAACAAATGCCGAGGCTCATTAATAAATAACGAGTCGAACTATAGAGTATAGGGGTTCCAAAAGACGTTTAGTGTGATGTAATATATTTATTTTTTTTATGACAAACTGGAGTACGGCCAACATTTAGATGTACAAAATCGTTTTATGAATTAGAATAACTGTACATATTATAAATGTTATGTACGTATTTTAGTTTTATATTTTTATCTCATAACCGTAAAACTGATGTGACGTGTAAACAAAATTATGGTCGTATAACCGAAAATCACTACTCTACATTACAGCACGGCACTGCAACCTCTTAAACGCTCCGAATTTAACGCGATTATACAATAATATACTCAAACAACCAATAATTATGATACAAAATATAACAAACTGTATAGGTAATAGGAAAAAAAATTAAGCTTTATAGTAATTTAATTTATACATATACGCAATGAAAACCATCGCGACGGTCTGAGCAGAGTACTATTACTCTTATTTTTCCTCTTGTTGCTAATATAACCCAGTAATCAATGTTCAGTACATTTACCAGTTTTTCTCGTATAAAAAGAAAATTACAAAAAATTCAAAAAATGTCCTTATAAAAAATATTAGAAGAAAGTTCTTGAAAAGTATTTGATTAGAGAAAGATTCCAACTAAAAAAAGTTTTTATACAAAAATCACATCTTAATAAAACCAATAAATTCAAGCTTCGCTTCGAATTTGAAAAACACTACGGGGGATACTCCCTGTATTTTATTGAAGCGATATATTTCGTGTTTTTGGTTTTTGACTTGAAATTCCCAACAATATAATTATTTATAACAAATAGTTTACAATTTAATATGTATTGTTTAATATTCATGAGACTATAATATATATTACTGAGGAGTTTAAATTACAGCAATTGACTTAATTAATACAACCGACAACGGACAATTATGTTCACTTTTTTTTTTTTTTTTTGTTCGGCCCCTATTATAATAGTATACAAAGCAGTTATCTATACAGTAATACATCATGTAACCGTATACCATGTTTGAGTACATAGCTTAAGAAATATATCATTACAATTTTAAAAAGTAAAACATGGACGTTTAGTATAAATGTCATCATCGTTGAATACGATTTCGATCCTAAAACTAATGTGTATGTGTTGTCGATTTGATTTTTTTTTTTGTGGTATTTTTATAGCAATTGAAATCCATAACTAAATATTTTACAAAAAAAAAAAGCAAATGTCTTCTTATTATGACACATATGCACATCCAATGTATTATAAATTCTATTCAGGTTTTGGGACTTATAGAATTCACCTATTTCGATAGTTTTTTCAGTAGTTGAAGGGCTTTTTAAACAATTTAAAAAACGCGTTTTTGTTGGTTTTAAGTTTAAAAGTCATGAAACTTGAATTTATTTATACATATAGATAATAGGTAAACAATTCATTATTACCCTGTCTCTCACTCGAACTACACAATACACGTTTCCAGTTAAGCTTCTAAATCTTCTTTGAATCTTTTTCTAGCACCACGCCAATCCAACGTTGCCTGCGGGTCTTTTCTCGGGATTTTCATTGTCTGTGACCGCCGTAAACGTCTAAATAATATTATTATAATATTACAGTGTACAAACATAAAACATGATATATCACATTGTATACGATGATCTAAACCTCGGCCCCAAAACAGTATACGATAAATATAAATTATGTCCGTGTGTATCAAAAATGATTTTAATGAAATTGTGACACTGTTCCGCAATACGCAGACCGGAAGACGGCAATTGAGTGGTTTATAAAAACTATATATATATATATATATACGAATGACAGCATTCCTAATAGGATTATAGTGTTTTAGGACTCGAGTCCACTACTGAGTGATTTTTATTTTTTTCATATTCCAATCACGGTGTAGGTAAGTGTAATTTATCGCACTTAGTCGCTATTACGATAATAATTATATATATACTGAATTCGTATTTGGATTTTAATTAAAACAAAACCAATATAGGTACCGGTACCTATGTATATATATATATATATATATATAATAGATTGGATGAATATTTATCAACTGAGGAGCGTTCCTCAATTATATTTAATGATTCGCTTATAATATTCGTAATTTCTGTATACAAAATATACAATTTATACTTACGCAATCTATACCTCTATAATATATTTATTAATATCGAGAAAAATTAGAAAAACTAAACTAAAATATTATTGTAAAATCAATTCTCGGCGTTAGATTGGAAGGAAATGGGTGCATCTCGACGATAATTTAATTTTTAAGCCGGTCAAATTAATAACTTCTCCAGTTTTTTTTGTTTAGTATTTTATTTCTGTGGGATTATCATTATAAAATTGTACCGTCGTCAATACGTTGAAATAACAGCTATTGTTTTCTATTTTATTAACATTTTAAAACGGACAGAAAATATATAACGGGTTAAAAACGTTTGTTTTAAATTTGGAAAATTTGCCGCTGGTATTCGCTTGGAACCGGCAAATTTTCAATCACATCCGTCCATTTCTAAAGTTAAGCGCCGAGACCGAGCATAAAACGTCAGGTTTTTTTTTTTATTTGTATATTGTATTTATACATATAATTATCTGGTATTTCCTGCCCCCTCCCTCCGTTTTTTTACGGGCCTACGCAGTGCACATAAAATATAATTTACACCAAGGTAATCGGTTCCAATATATTTATATAGTCGAATAATAATAATAATAAAAAAAAAATACTGTCAACGAGCTACATAACAGTTAAACGTCCCCCAGAGACCATAAAAATCAAAACGACACACGTGTGTGCGCGCGCGCGCGTGCACACGTTTGTGAAGTGCAGAACTATTTCTCGTGCAATAATAATATTATATGCGTGTATATAATATAATATTAGTATTTGTTTATACGAAACGGGTTGTGAACATGACACCACATCACCACAAAACAAAAAAAAAACACACACACACACACACACACACACACATAGCGGTGTTAATTTGATTTTTTTTTGTTCTTTTAAGTAAGTATATCATAATATAGTTACCGGATCACGTTTTATTTATAATATACTTGTTATAATTACGCATAATATGCAGATTTATTTGCGCAATTGTTTTACATTTTTATTTCAATGTAGTTCCGTGGGCGTGCGTTCGAAAATTCAACTCTAGTCAACTAATTCAGTTAACCCAGGTGTTTGGTATTCGGGTGGTCCGAGGAAACGAAAGGATTAAATCTACGACCACGGTTTGATCATGCGGAGTTCTTTTTTTTTTATTCCGTTTACTGCTGTAGTCCCAGAAAATATTAGCTGGGTCGTTTTTACTCTTCTGATAGTGATCCTTATCATGCGATGATAATAAGCATTATTTACCTATATTTTTCTTCCTTTTTTTTTTGAGTTTTTACGGTTCTTGTAGAAGCCTTCTGCCTCAGTTATACACTTCTTATCCATCTGTTTCGGTCTACGCTATCTTCTATTTTTATTTCCAGCAGAGTACATTTTATTAAGTCATAATTTACTCTTTTCGTCCTACGCTAACTTGGACGGCCTCTTGGTCTTTTCCCATTAAACTTCCCGACCAATACTTTCTTCAAAAAGCCGCCTGATCTCCAGACACGGTCCACCCACTCGAGAACATTCGCTGGATTTTAGCTTCATTAGTTAGACTTCTCTATTTTTTCTCCTTCTGTATACTTAATAAGAATTAACTGTATATTTATATTTTCATTTTTTTTTTTTTTTGTCAACGATGGGTCTGGTGATCTGACAAAAGGGTATTACATCGATTAAAAAACATAACTATTATTATTATTATCAATGTTAACCAACGTTCGGTTTGCTGAAATATTTTTGTCGAATATGTTGATAAATGATAATATTTCTCACTACTCTACTGTAACCCTATACCTACTTACTTTATTGTGAATTTTCGAACACAATACAGACGTTTAGCGAATAATGTTTCTTTTCACGTGACCGCGTTTTTAATCATAATAATATTATACTCAATAACATTTCGATTATTTATCTCTTGTGCAACAAAAAAAAAATAATAATAATAAAAAAAAGTTTTAAAATATATGATATGAAGGTATTATATGTATTTTTTTTTTTTTCAAATCAAGTTCCTAGGTATTTTATCTCGAGTTATCGGACCGTGTTATTAGAAAGTAATAACTAAACCGAAATATATCGTAAACTTTTTATTTTTATCCTCGTGCGATATTATTTTTACCAGCAGTTACTTATATTTATAATCACACGGTGTTGTATTTTGCATTAGGTGCCTGCAGAAATTCATCCCAGGGTGATCAGTCCTCAATAATAGACAATTTATTTCGAACAACATTAACTTTTTTTAGAATTTTAACGGACATTTTAAATGTCACTTACATAATGTAATTAAACTAAAATTTCATCTACTTATACGTTATTCATAATATAGTTTGGTACCTATTTGAAAATCAAAATTTGAAAGTGGCATCAACCCTCAAAAACTAGGGTGACAAAATATAACTATAATGTAACTTTGAAAGACTGCTTGTTTCTTATATTTTCTGTAACAAAATAAATACGAGAAAAGTAATACTTTCCGAGATAATGAGTGTCAGTCTTATCGAGGACTGATCGTCCCGGTAGAGAAGACGAGTTTATAATGGTGAATTTTTTTCGTCATGATAGTTTAATCACTTTCAATTTTACGCGTAGGTATTTAATGCAATACGAGGGGGGGAGGAGAGAGAGGAAATTTCCCCTCATGCCCCACCACTCGGGCCTTTGTACAAAATATTTTACGGCGGTGATGACGATGACGATAAAACGATGAAACTATAGCAGCACGTGTTGCGATGACGTTTATTCGCGGCGTACACACGAATCTGTTTTTGTTTTTCTGAAGCAATTCTTTTAATGATATTAAACTATATAATAATATTGTGTTATTATTATTATTATCATGTACGGGTTACGGCACAGCGCGGCGTCGCGCCAGTCTTTCCGCACCGTCTCAATCAAAACGAATTATACGCTCCGGGGCCCCGGGGGATCGTTTAAAACGCTATAGGAGGACGAGCTTAAGTCGTTATTTATTTGTTATTGTTTTCATTTTTTTTGTTTCTTCTCATCTCTTTTCCATCTCTCCCTATATTTCTCTCTCTCTCTCTATATATATATATATATACGGTTATCAATGACCAGGCTGCGACCGACTCTCACTTAACCACGCACCGGGGCATATAGTTCGAAAAATCGATAAAAAAAAATATACATAAATAAATAAAATAAAAGACCTTAAAAACGATTTCACCAGTGTAATGTCAAGAAATATTCGATGTTTAAACTCCCAGTACTATTATATCGCACTGCTTGTTTATCTATGTACCTGGGTTAGAGTAGTTTTATTACATCATGTTGAAAAAAATGACCCGATTTTAACTCTTGCATAATTATAATTTATGTTTTATTAAAATGTATTTTAGACAATTTTGAACAAAATACTATAGACATACCAGAACATTTAATGTGTCCATAATTATAATAGCCAAAAATGATGATACTACTGATAGCTGTCACTTGAAATTTGGGGACGATGATTTATAAAGTAATTTAATTTATATCTGTATGCATAGATGAACCAATGATAAAGAAAAATGATAATAATCAAAGTATAATTTGTCGTATTTAGATTATAAGTGTAACGAAGAATGTATTGGTTTTATTAAGTAATTTTTTTTTTTTATAATGTGCACTAAAATTCTACCAAAAATCTTGGTAGAATATCACAAATATATTTTTAATAAACGGTAATTTTGCGAGGTAATTTTTTGATTTTTTAAGTGGTTTTCACTTTTGATAACACTTTTTCTAAAAATAATCTGACTGGGGAAGTATTTTAGAGAGGTAATTTTTTGATTTTTCTACAAGTTTTCCCAGAAAATGTAAAAAACCACCAAAAAACGTAGGAAAAACGGGAAAATCAGTACAATATTAAACAAATATTATGAAAGAAAATATATAATGCCTATTTAATTATTTTACTATAATATAACATACATATATGTATATATATATATTTTTAACAAAGCATCACTATCAACTGATCTGCACTCAAAATCATTTTTTCGTTAGCAATGGTTTATTGTTGATGACAAATATATATTAAATTGCCTATAACAGTGGCTTCACACTAATCTAATTTCGTAGGAAATCTTTTTTCTATTGCTATCAAGGTAACCCTTGAAAAAAATTTCCAGTTTTTCTATTTATTAATAAAACTACAAGGGAATAAATAACCACTTCAATGTACCAACCGGATCAAACATGCTCTAGATAGTTCCAGTAAAGTTTTTGATAGGAAAATCTGGTTTGATAAGTTGTTAAGAAAAAATACAAAAAATACATTAATATGTAAAACTAACACATTTCTCGTTTCTCTTAGAACTTTGAATACCTTATTTTATTTATTTTCAATTAATTCCCTTGTGTATCTAGTCGTTTAAATTCACAATTTACGATTAGGTTCGAACTCGTATTTTACGTATTAAAATTGATCAACTAGTCGATTAACAAGCGCTATTATTAGTTCAGACTTTTGTCACTTCTTATTGATACTCTTCGTAATACATTTACTATCACTGCATTGACGCGTAATCGGTAGAAAACTACTGTGATACACGGATACACGGAGCAAACGAGGGAAATTCGTGCTAAGTTATCGATTGTTTCTCAAAATATTAAGAGAGCAAAGTGTATATTTACTGCTGTCATTAGATCTTGAATTGGGGAAATAGTGGGACATTTAATAACACATAATATCCACCGTTTAACCTACGTAATGGAATGAAAAATCGATGGACGCGAAGCAAGAGGAAGACATTCATAAGAAATATGATCGAAACTGTTTGATGGTAATGGGTATTCTTATATGAAGACTTTAGCTGGCATTAAAGGCAGATATATTGAGGAACTGAAATCTATATTCACTACGACGTGGTCTAAGCTTTAGGAAAATAAGGAGTTATCAAAATAAGCGACGTGCGCATTGCCGTTGTAAACATTGTTGACCGGAACTCTCGGGTGTTTTTTTATAATAACAATAAGTGTATTTTATAAAACGTAAACGGGCAAATACGCGACATTTTATAAATATTACAGCCACGGTGGACGATGAACCGTTTATTTTGGCGTGGCTCGGGCAAAGATGATGTGCAATAATAATACACATACACACACACACACACACACACACACACACACACACACACATGTATAGTGCCATCATATCGTATCGATTGGCCAAAAAGCAAAGAAAACGCCATTCAACGTCGTCGTCGCTAATATTTAGTTTTGTAATTTCAGTTGTTATTGTATGTGCACAGTAAACGAATAACAGTATTTGTGGATATTTCGTATTATATTATTATTATTTTTCGGAATACGAGTGTGTGTGTGATCAAGCAGTCGTCGATAATAACAAGAACCGTTTTTCAGTTCAAATCCATCACAGTAACTATATACATTTTATTTCTTCCCGTCCAAAACAACAAAACTGGTATTGGGTAATTAATAAACTTGGGCCTATAAAGTGAACCGTGACTATAAGCGCAACTAGACCTTATATTTTGGGAGGGGCTAAAACTACCAAAATAACACAGACCAAAAGGGGCTACGACCCTAGACAAAATTTGGCACTACTTACTACTATAGGTTAAATTAATATTTTAGTAAGACTAGCCCTCACCATTTCCCCCCCAAAAAAACATCCACAGTAATTCACATTAATAGATTATATATATATATATATATATACTAATTCAATTCTACAGTTCAAATTTTATTTTAATACAAATTTTCCGTCTTTATTACAGTACACTTCTAAAATATCTTATTATTTAACGAGTTAACAACATCTCTCTGGATATTGAGAACAGCCAAATTTGTAAAATGGTCTTGTAAATTGTAAAGCCTCTTGATAAAAGCTTATACTACTGATAAAATAGATTTTGTCATGAATATAGATATCGTAAAATATACTATTATTTATCATCTTACTATCAACCACGGCTTTAGATAGTACTTACACTTTACAAATTTACTACTAGTACTACTAGATAGAACAATATCATGACGGACGTCGAGCTCAAATAATAGCTCAAGGCTCTTTGGTTATTTAGATCATAGATAATAAAAACTTGGTTGACAATACAAAAACATGTGGAAAAACCACTGTTACAATACAATGTATATAGGTACACTTAACAACAATAATTACTTCTTACATTGAGATTAGAGATACAGATGATAAGATTTTATCACAAAATTCTGAGATTCATTATTTTCATCTGGGAGGGCTATGGAAATATTTATGGGGCTAAGCCTACTTAGCCCTTCCCCTTTTTGTGCTTATGCCCGTGCCTTGTCTATATATCTGTTTATCTAAGACAAAAATATTACAAAAACATAAAACGTATTAGAAAAACCGTCGAACACTGTTGGAGGCAGAAACTCCCACCAGTGATTGAAATATTTATATGACGGCTCCACCTCATTTTATTTCCATGATATAGGATTTTCTATTCTACATGATGTTTGCCTATCTCCTTCTAACAATTCTGGAATCCATACAAGTACGTACTGCTTTTTCGATCCATTTCTTTATAGGTCCAAGGATATTTTTAAGTAGTAAATGTGAAAAAGTACATTAAAAAAAAAAAAAAAAAAGGAAAACATTTCGTCAGAGCCTACCACCACATACCTATACTCCTTTAACAACATAAAGAATGACACATTAGATAAACTTTTGTTTATTACAGGCGGTCATTATGAAAACTTCGATCGTCGAATAAACGACAAAATGTTCATAACGCTCGTATTAATATAATACGAGTACGAAATCAAAAATCTAATGATATTGTAAATAAAAAAAAAATCCTAGAATTTCAATAAAATATATTAAAGGTATTTCAATTATTATGCTGGTTATAATAATTGTTGACTTCGGTGTTTTAAAGATTTTATTATTAAATATGTATGTTGCTTTTTGAATCAGATTTTTTTTTTTTGTGTGTGCTTTTTATCGTTTTATATACGCGAATAAATATACCATAAATCTGTCCCTACTGACGTTCGCGAGATAAGATCCAGCGATTGGTTTGTCGTTGTTCGTCGATTTTTGACGAACAACCACTATATTTCAGTAGATATGATAAAAACCCAGATTTAATTTGAATATCACCTGTCATATTATAAAACATTTTCAACGCGTAATATTATTAGTACGACGCGATAGCAATGTCGCTTTTCCACCCTACACTCTCACAAATTTAAAAACCGAGGCCGAAAATATCTGATGGGAGCAGTGACAATAGGTTTTGTATTTTGGTGGGTTAGTGTTTTTTTTTTTATTTTTTTTTTTTTCCGAAAATCGATCGGGTTTTCGTTTTTAATACCCCTAAATCACTTCGGTATTTGACTTTTGCGGTGAAACACAAAACTTTTTTCGGATACGATTTTTACGTAACTTTACCACCTACAGAGGGTTTCTTTTTACGCAGATATAGGTACGGTAGAATATATTAAAATTTATTACTCTTCGTACTTTGCTAGCCACCAAATCTTGCACAGCAATGTTGTTACCCGTGACTACTAAATTAATTTAAATTAATATTTATTCACGAGCTTGCCAACGTAACAGAAATCTGCGAATTATTATAATTAATCATACCCGTGTCTTGTCTTAATTTTAACATACATATTTTTTAGTTAGTTCTACTATCATGGTTTGGTTTAAAAAAAAAAAATCTTGCTATTAGTAAACAACTGGTGATATTACTGTGTATGTCTAAAGATGGATGAGGTCAGTTGTTTTGCTTCGATAGCAGAATCCGATACTTACTTTAGAAGGTCTTACCAAAAACCTAACCTAACCTAACTTAACCTGACCGAAAAAAATGAAAATATTGTAGTAAGAGAATTTTTATTTTCGAAACTCCTCAAACTGAAGTTAATTTACATACTTTTCTCACATAAAAAATCTCGTTCAAACTCTAAATTCTAATAAACCTGACACTTTTCAAAAGAATAAATCAATGTTCTATACTCCTTCGTAATGATTTGTCGGGTGTAAATAATTTGGTAATTCAAGTAGAAAAATCGATAATTTTGAATACTGTGTTCTGCCAATTCAATGGCTTTAAATTCGTGTTGATACTTAAAATTCAAGATCATATTTGTCCGACTCGGGAAGGATTTCAGTTTTCGCAATCGGTATTCATTTCTTTGACTCTACCAACAATAACTTTATCAATCTGGAGCAATTGTACCAGGCTCTCTCTCTCTCTATCTCTCTCTCTCTCTCTCTCTCTCATTCATTCGAAAACTATTAAAATCGCAGCTATTGTAAAAACGTACGGAAATAATTATTACAGGTATACCTAGGTAGAAAACGTTAACTGTACGGCGAAAAAATCTGTACATGACAAACAAATTAAAAAAAGGGTTTAAAATTTTAAAGGCCATTTCGTGTTTTTTTTTTTTTTAAATGTTAAATGCATATTTTGTGAGTACGTATAAAATAATATTATTTTATTTATTTAATGCCGTTTATTATACGACATATAAATAACATTAGAGGTATATAATATAATATTATACGAGTATACGTATATTATTTGACTGTAGTGCCTCTGTGCTTTAGGGGTAAAATATGTTTGAAAAATGGTTTTTATTTTTCCCTTCCTCCGCCGATTGTAAATTTTTATTTTGCAGACCATCGGTCTGAACCGGGACAATATGAAAATAATAATAATGATTATTGTTATTATTGGACACGCGCATTTTAATTCGTTTGGGGATTTTTTTTACGTTGTCATATATAAGCATTAGACATATTTCACAAACACAATACACGCAATAACTAATAATAATAATAACTAATAATGTAATATAATTCGGTATTAATTCATGCTTTTTTGTATTTTTGCAAAAATAATGTACGCCCAATCGAAAACACTGCATTATTCCAACCCGTATTTTGCATAATATATAAAGTTGTTCTAAAAACCATTGCGCTCTGTTTGACTGGATCGTCGATTTTCGTTCCCCTCGCCCAACGAAAACCCCTATCGGTCTAAAAAATTCAGTGCCTTAGTATAAACCTGAAACCTACCGCCTTCAGTCGACAGAAAGCTTCCGTGGGTTTAGAAAAAGCATAAGAGGGGACACGGACAAATGTAAATTACCCGATGGCCCAAAGGAAGTTAGTGTCCGAAATCTAGGTTAAAACCTAGTCGATGAAAAAACACGGAAAAAAAAACCCGTAAACAAATCCATTAGTTTGCAAATGCAAACGCAAATCATTGGTCAACCCGTCGGGATATCATCAGAACGAATATTTTGACTTCTGCAATAGATAAAATATCTAATTGAAAACCGTACTCAGCGTAATGATCCTGAAAGTACCTATATTTTCAAAACATGCATACGGCAACTGCCTATTTTTTTTCCACAATTTCAATTTTTGCGAGTATATCGTACGTTCAACTGCGTTTAGTAGTGAGTGGAAGCAACGGATTCAACCATTCTTAGCTGCATATTTTGGCTGGCAGCAATAATATTTAACTAATTATGTTTAATAAGCGTGTTTTTGCGAGGCAGTTTTGAACAACCTGGTTACTAGTTTAGTGAACAAATCATTAGGGTGGTTTTGTTTGCTGAAGTTGTTCGATAACCAAATGCACACATTGACAACTAGGTTGTCGGGATCAGCAAACGATTAACAATACTGTACTGTTCCGTTTTCGGTTACTGCGGTCGTTCATTGGTGAAATACTGTGTCTACGGTAAACAAAACGTTTTGGAGATATTGCAACCAAGTAAAAAACAACAGAAAACTAATTTCATAATATATATCATATTCTGAGAGTGTTCGTTTGAAAAGTTAATCTTAAAGAACGCCACGATAATTTAAATTGTTTGGGTTTCAAACAGTATATTTCATAATATTTTTATAAATTACGTTTGTATGAGTAGTGAGTTTTCGATTTCAAATGCGTCAGTAAAAAACTGTTATTATTTATAATATTTTCGTTTCAAATAAATTTCCCTAAAAACTATTTCAACTTCGAATCGTGACAGTTTTGCTGTCCTATTTCATTACAAAAAAAAAATATTTAAATGTGATCAAATACGACCGTATACATTTTTTGCTATTGATCATTACAGAGTATCGACTACGTGAATAATTGATTGTTATTCGTTTTCGATTGTGATTCGACGAGAGGAATGTATTAATTTGACTACAATATCATAATATGAGTTTTAGTTTTAAATTTTTGAATCTGTTAACAAATTTTCCGTCAAGGAATGTCGTTTCAATTGTCAACAACTGAACGGACGGTGTCTGTCTATACAATTTTGCAACTGCATCGCAGGGAAGTATTATTTTTTTTTTTATTTTGCTATATGGCCCACTCGACAACGAAGACATCAATTCATCGAAATTATACACGACAATAATACGATTGCGTTTTAACGACTCCGTTAAAAGGGAGGAAAATCATCAAGAGAAAAAAATAATCCGGAGCCATCACCGTCACCGCGGCGGTAATCCGTCATCGTCAATGCTGCTGCTGCTGCTGTTGCTGCCACTATAAAATATACATAACTAAGCTCCACGTGGATACGACAAAGCGCTAACGGATTGACGATGACGGGGGCGAGGAGAAACGCAGCCTACCCCTCTCACAAAAGCCCGAGTGGGATACCAGCAAAAGGTTAACGCGAGTATTGTATTATATAAAGTTGAGAGCCGCGTATAATTTCAGTGCGCGGACTGTGCACTCCTAATTGCCAGTTCGGGAAAATTAAATTGCAGTCAAATTGCTGTCGGATTTACGCAGAAAAACCGATTGAGGGACTCTGCGTAGTACGAGACGGAAAGACAATGAGAATGACTGCGAAAAATCTCTCAATCTCTCAGATAGAATCTGTAACTTTATATTGTTCATACGGGATAACTCGAAAAATGTCGACTTTTTTCGCGTTTTTTTTTTTTTTTTTTAATAATAATTTAACAGAACAAGCATCAATAAAATATTATACGCCGGTAAACGACTAGCTATTTTTTTGATTTGTTCAGAACATCTCCCCGTCATCGGGACGACGAAAATCGAAAACTTCAACGCCGCGATGTATATTCAAATTAAAACGTCATCTGTGTATGGAATTTTCAAACATAGGTCGTTATTTTAAAATCAATAGTGGACATTGACAGTTTTATCTCTCGAAAACAATGTAATGTAGCGTTGTGGAACTGCTTGTTTAAAACGAAAAAAAAAAGGCGAACAAAATTAATACTTTCTGAGATAATTAGCGTCCTAATGAGGATCGATCGCCCTCAAACATTCGGATTGGGGATGATATATTCACTTTTTTTCACGCGCGTTAAACGGCTAGCTCTCACGCGAGATTTTCAAAAGCGCGGACCGGCATAAACGACGGGGAAGGCGGGGAGGAAAGGGCGGCATGTGGGCTTCGGGATGCGGGCCGGCCGCTCGGCGTGGTATCCCTCTCAGCCGTATATACCGTCCCCGCGGACCCGGATCGTGGGTACGGCAAGCGCGTGTGTTTTCCTATCCATTACCGGGGCACTTCCGTTTAAACAATGGGCTGGCTTTGGATCACGTCCAAATAACGCGGCGCTCACCACGAGGGGAGCCCGGCCGGCTGACGGATCGATTGCGGCGTGCACGGCTCTCCGCGTGTACGCGCGCGTACCGCCGCCGACCGTAACGTGAGACTGTTTGAAAATATCCAGTGACAGCGGACCGCAAGCAGGCCGACATTTCCGCGGCGGTGAAAAACGACCCGTGTCGCGAAACTTTCGGCCGGTGGTGAGGTCGGCGACCGTTTAATTTACAAGCCGACAGGTGTCGATGATAAACTGCGCCGGCGGTCGGTATTAAAACGAAAAAATAACTCCCCCTCCTCCTCCAACCACCTCCATCTACCCTGGAACAATGACTTACACCTCCCGCGCCCGCGCCACGTTTGCCTTTGGACACGTGCGCGCCACCCGCGCCGGATTTGTTTGTACGCGCCGGGGCCGCCGGAGGCAAGGAGATTCCGAAATAAAATATAATACATCATACGCGTATAACCTCCCGGTTTGTCCGATCAGAAAACCTTTTAACGTGCGCACACACGTGTGTTTACGTACGTGCGGTTTTCACACGTCCGACGACGCGGCGGCGTTATTTTGAGGTAGGAGAGGGTGATGGTGGGAAATGGTGCGCTGAGGTCACCCGTACACCGGGGTTCGGTTTGAAAGACGACGTTTTTCGCGTCAAAAGATCTAACCGTTTTCCAACGGCCGTGCGTTTGTTAGGTATTCGAGAATCATGAAGAGAAACCCGGCTCGTAACGATAATGCAAAACTAGACGTTCGGAATCGGTTTTATGGATAAAGCGTTGGTGTTGACGAGATGACGACGGCGAAATATTAATTGGTGGTTATTTAACATTGAAACGTCAAACACTGTTTTTTTTTCTTTCTTTTTTTGAACTAATAATGAGCGTTTAATAATCGGACAATTTTGAAAACCCCTTTGCGCGGTGGCGTTTTATCTTTAAAATCGAGTTTTGAGGTCTTGTAGTTAACATGCAAATGTTTGTTATTTCACCCGTTAAAAAGATAAGGTAACGTCAAATACCGTCACCGTACGTTTACTCGATGAGTTTATTATTATTATTATTATTATTATTATTATTATTATTATTATTATTATTAATTTTCCACGGTGCGAGTTTAGTAAAATGTGATGTCTTATAAAATAAAAACATTATATTATTTGCCGATATTCATACGCGAGTTTGATTGATGTTCACGAATGAATTACAATATTATACCTATCAAATACCGATTCATCAAGACCATTTTTGCTTCTATAAATCATTCGAACGCAGCTCGACGAAGAAAAAAACCATTATTTTCAAACAAAAAAATCCTTTTTTTATAATCTGGCAAGTTGGCAGTGTTCGGAAACTTTTATCCGGCAAAAACACTAAAAAGACTCGCCGAGAGTTTCAATTTAGAAATCTAATCGAATTATACGATACTTTTTAATCATACGGTTTTAATTTACTATAAGGTTGTCTATATCTATTTATTGTTAATAACATTATTATACCGAGAGTGCGCCCGTGACTGCGCCTAGCCTTCTAACTTCTAATATTTCCATGTGGCCCGAAGTTTAAACATATTTATAAATTTGTGATGCATTTCAAGCATGCAGTGGTTCACGCGGTGAAATGCCGAGAGTATAATACGGAAACGACGAGGAATATTTCCGACGTTTTATCGAAATTGTCGCTCCCTTATTATTATTTTATTTTTTTTTCGACTTAAAATACCATACGGTTGTGCTGCTTTTGCAGTACGCGGTAAATCGCTTGTTTAAATTGGATTTTCAGTCTCGAAATTCCCGGACAAATGTTTTGTGATAACGAAAATAAGTAGGTATTAAGTATATTTATGTAATATATTCGTTTTATTCATCGAAAAATATAACAAAAAAGAAAAGGAAAATTAATAAATAAAACTCGAACATTCGAATATTTTAAATGCTATTTATTTCCGACGATTATTTGCAAGTCACTTTATTCGCTCAGCACACAGTATTAGTAATTTGTATTATAAATACTTTTTTTTTCCCCCATTTCAATTTATCGTACACAGTGTTATAAAAAAAAAGTACATCTCTATTAGCATAATATTGTATATTAAAATATTATTTGCGTAATTTTTCAACTATAAAAAATAGTTACATTGATTATACATTTCATTATATACTTTTTGTTATTTTTAATGAGAAATTTACGCGAGAAAACAATTAAAATCGTAATTATCGCTCGATAAACTCCACGAGACTGACGGTTATTAATACAAATAATCATTAAAAAAATAAAAAATAAAAATAAATACTAATCAGCGAGTCGCTACCCGGAGGTTGCGTTAGAATCCGCCATGCCTTTTTCGTATATTTATTTAAAGCAAAAATAATTTTTTTCTTGCCCAAAATTTAATCGATTTTTCTAATGTCGTCCTTGTGAAACAAAGTAACATGTCTTTTGAAAACTGGTTTTGAAGGTGTCGACCGTTGTACTCCTAAGTAACTTAGGCGGGCGTTTTACGATTCTTTAAATATTATTCGATTTCCGTTTGGTTTTATTAAAAGTACAACAAAATATTATTGTCGTCGTAGTGTTATCGTCGAAACACGAAAATTATTCAATTTATCACTCTTCTTTACTCATCTTGTCGTTTAAAAAGTTAAAAGTTCACAGGCGGTATAAGGAATAGAGGTGAATATTTAAAAAAACAGTGTTCAAATAAATCTCAAACGATTCTGAAACGGTTGAAAAAAAAAAAGAACCAACAGAAATTAAATTAAATCATGAATTTTCGTCATTTTCCGGACTCGTAATTATACGGTTTCCTTATCGGCGAATAAACCGAATTCGAACTCGGAAATTTTGCAGCAAAGGATTTTCGAAAAGTTGTAGCGATGTGTTATATAATATTATAATATTCGAGTGCGAGTGGAGCATGTGATTTAGACGACGACGACGACGGTTCTTTCCTCTTTCCTTTTACATAATTTTAATAATCGTAATATTGTATTATCGGAGTAATAATGACTATAGATAATAACAAAAACAGCCATGATAATAATAATATCGCCGCGTGGCGTAAAAAAATATGGTATAATAATATTTATCTTACTTTTCGTTTCAGGTACCCGTGGGTAACGGGGTTTTGGCACTCAGCAACAACAAACGCCGTTTTTATCGTTATTATTATCTCGTATATTGCCCCTCCTCCTCCCCTCCCGAGACGCATACACACGCACTTGTGCTCACCCCTTCACCCATTACCGTCATCGTTTTTATGTTTATTATTATTATTATTATTATTATTATTATCATTATTATTACTATTATTATTATTACGGCTGTGACGACGACGATGACGACGCCTGAATTAAATTGGCTCAATTTGTCCGAGAGGGTCTCGTACACGCGGCCGCCCGGTAGGGGATAGTATAAAGCGTAATGCCCGATATTTTCAGCGGCGGGGAAGGGATCGGTGGACGTAGGGGTCCCGAGGGCGGAATGTCGGTGCAAACAATAACACACCTTTGACCGAGGAAAGTGGAATATTGTGCGGAAACACACACACACACACACACACACACACACACACAGATATAAATAGTCGAAGAGAAAGACAGAGAGAGAACGAGAAAGACTAAAGGACGCGACCGTCGGGTTTCGGCGACGGGAAAATATTATTACGAGACCGGTAGAATAATATCATGGAAGATACCGCTACGCGACGTGAGGCAAGGTGGATAGGAAATATAATATATTAATATTATGAAAACGACTGCGCGGGCGTTTCGCAGCAAAACGTCTTATACGACGTTCATCCCCGTACGCACCTTTATATATATATATATATGTATAAATATTAAACACCTACGACGGGAACGAGTGGTTTTTTTTTTCTCGGCAAAAACTGAAAAATTATGTCACCCGCTCCGTCTTCCGAGTCGTGCTTTCACGTTACAAATGCGTCGGTAGTATAAAAATGTCTGGAGCACGGCGTCGTTGTCGGGGAGACATTTTTTCGGAAAACTATTGTGTATATCGCATAAAGCAGCCACTGAATCATAAATTATTCATGCGGACCGTCTCCGTTGGTTTTTGGAGGATAAAAAAAAAAAAACGCTTTCTGTCTTGCCACGGCAGCGACGGTTGTTTATTTCCAACATGTTCATACAATATATACAGCGGTGGCGGCGGCCAAACTGCTACACCTAAAAGAATTGTTCTGTATAACAAAAAAATACCCTATTCGAATTTTTGTTTTTGTTTTTATTTTTTTTTATTTTATTTTGTTTTTTGTATTCGACGTTTTACTTACCTACCCGCCCGCGATATCGTATTTCCACCGACAGTTTTCTTTTCGTTTACATTTTTTTATCTCTTTTACGACTACTACATTATTATAAATAATATAATACTCGTGGTATTATACATTTCGACTATACGTGACGAATATTTGGTTGGCAAAGTATAAAAATAATAATAATAACTGCAGGTTTATGCTTATACAATTTAATTGCACGTCCTCAATGATAAAATAACAACGTGATTTATTATATTTTGTTGAACGTGTCGTATCGTATTATAGCTATTCCGCACGCAATATTATATATTTTATAAATTAACATGTTAATTGAGTCTATGAGGGAAAAAATACTGACGCTCGTAATCCATATAGATATACTAATGCAGGGATATATTTATTCATTCCTGGGTGATAAAAAATAATAATAATAATAACAATAAAACGGCCGAAAAATCGAGATCCGGGTATACCAACATTGAAACATGAAAATCTCGTCCAAACTCCAAACTGAATATTGCCACAGGGAAGCAAATATCCTAAGAGTAAATTCTAATACCTAAAACCTTTAGTCGTTGAAAAACCACGTTGGACATAAATAAAAGTATAGAGGTGAAAAGCCACGTCGGGTAGATTACATTTTAAAGTAGAAAAGTCGATAATCTCGTCTACCGTAGTCCAAAGCGGTCAATTATTTGGCATTAAATTCACACTGATACTATAAATTAAAAATAGCTAGTACATTTTTTTTTTCTTAAAATTATCTTATGATTTTTTATTATCATTCGGGGAAAAGTAATATTTGCTCTTACCGGAGGAGAAACTCTATTGATTGGCCCGTTACATATTTATTTCACACTATGATGTAAATGAGAAATGTGATGATATGAAAAATATTCGAAATTAATCGAAAATCGTCTTTTTTTTCATTAATACATAGGTATCGATTTCGTAAACAATTAATATTTCACTAATAATCAAGTATATTTGCCATCTTATAATCATACGACGGTCACTAATTCCATTACCTCAGATGTGATTCTATCGAAATATATATCCAGCTATATTGTTATACCTAATTAAATCTATTTAATATGAATCTTAACTAAAATGCCGGGGGGGGGGGGGATTTTCCTTCCGGATTTTCATTGTATACCCGATGAAAAATTGCGATTCACTAGCAAGACACAGCTTATATATTATTATACGATTGTGCGTTCGTTGAACGAAAATCCGAAATCTGCAGGGTCATAAACGTATTATTAATATGTTTTTTAATATATTAAAAGAGTATGAGGCCCGGCACGTTTCTACACAAGCGAACACTGGGGCTGCCCTGCAACGTTTGTTTACGTTTCGCTCCCCTCTCGCCGGTCCGTTCTTTGAATCTTTGGTTTCTGAAGGTCTTGTACGGTTCGAGAAACGTGTTTATATTACAATATTATTATTATTATTATTATTATTATTATTATTCTTTAAAAAACCAGAACGAATCGTATTGTATATACACGCACACGCGCACAAGACTGTACGTTTTAATAATAATATAATACCCGGACGGATGATGGTGGCGAGAGGCCGAAAAGCGCAGCGGCTGCAGCCAAAGAAGCAGTAACAGAGACGGCTGTAATACTATTATTGTTATACAACGTTCGCAAAACGAATAATAGATGGCCGCAAAGAGGTAAATGGAGTGAAAAAAAAAAAAAATGTTTTTTTCATAATAAATAACGCGACTTTTCCGCGCGCTGGGTATAAACTTATATTTTTTTTTATATACAATATAAAATAATTCCGAAAAGCCGCGAGTGCCTACTGCTGTGCCGTGGCAAAGGCCCTGACCTAAACCCTGACGGAGAGGCTTATAAAACCGCGGTAGCATATATTATTATTACGAGGAGTGTATATGCGCGTACCTATATATATATATATATATATATGTACGGACGTCCTATTAATCCGGTGCGCCGTTTAAATCCTCCGGTCCTAGCACCTCGGTTCCCCGCCGTCGAGTTTTGCTAATTAAGGCGACTCGACAATAATCCTTTCTACGGCGTTTTTTTTTTTTTTTTTTAAATTTAATTTAATTTCGTCCGGTCGGCGGATCGTCATAACGGCGGCGGCAGTAGCAGACGACAAAAAAAAAATTCTCTCTGTCCGTGTTTATTTTATTTATTTCTTTTTCGCAGTATTGGTCCGTACAAATCTGCCAACCGTACGTTTACGGCCAGTTAAAAATCCTCCGAAACTTTTACGCCTCTTACAACAATACACCGGGCGGAAATTTCATCCGGAAGTATATACGCATACATCATCACCTATATACTTTATTTGAAATATTTTTCTATAGACTCTCGACGGATCAAACGGAAATAAAACTTTTAGACGCTGTAATATTTTTTGCGCTAGAAAGTCCGACTACTAATAGTTTCCCCCAGTAGGATTTTTGCATTTCCATATTTCGTGTTTGAATTTCGACATTTTTTTAGCGAACTCCGGTCAAGATCGTTTATTTATCAGTTTCTGATAAACAGGACATTTATAAATAACCAAGTTTATGTATAGAAGGTGAGTTATACGTGACGTTTCGTTGTATCCCACTTTTTACGACTCGACTATAATATAATATATTACCGGTGCCTATAACCCAGTGACGTAATTTTGGCTAAGGACTTTGATATTTTATTTTTTAAATTACATAAAAGGGGCTACGAACTTATTAGCTCAGACTTATTTTTTCTGCAAGTCATTTCAAGATTCTTAAATTGGAAATATATAATGTAATTATAAATAATAAAAGCATTTGAGCGTCTTAAAAAAAAAAAAATGGCTACAACATTTATCAAAATATAATAGTTCGTCAAACCTATTTCAACTTTTGTGACCAAAACGAAATTAAGGAGCAATACGAGTGTGTACCACGAGAAAGACTCGACTCGACGCTCGTGATACTTGTGGACTGACGTCTTGCAACCGGAATTAACCACGATGAAGTCGTTAAAAAATTAAGATCAAACGATCATTCGAATTGCTATCGAATACGAAGTGTAATTCGATATTATTTTAAGCGAATCATTTTTTTTTTTCGCACACTTCCTGCGAAAATCATCCGAAACCGAACGAAGTTTTCGTGTCCCCGGAGAAGCGAGGCGGGAGGACCGCCGTGTATATATAATACGAAATCGTACGGCCGGTCCATTGCTGACATATTCCGGGCCGAGAAAATGGCACTAGACTAAATTTAACCGGCGCACTAAATTTAGATACGGCGGCGGCAGCGGCGGCGGCGGCTGCGGTGGACGTGGTGTTGTTACAAGAGGTATAGAGAAACCGGAGGTAGATAGAAAACAGCCGCTCCGCATGACACATGACCGTCATAACCGATCTAATGAGCGGAACGCCGCGCTGCGAGGACGGAAAGAACGGCGTCGTCACACGGACGGTCCCTGCCGCTGGTGCGGTTTTTGTTAATATTATTATTACCGGATTGTTTATGAGTTTATTTATTGTCATTCGCGAGGGACTTGTGAATGGAAATTTCTAGAAGAAAAACAAATAGTAAACTATTGAAAGAATACGACTTGATATTCCCGCGAAAAAAAAATATATATATATATATATATCCCATATACATTCTCCATCTATAGCGCGGCGAAAATAATTACGTATCGGTTTTAAAGTGACGAGCACTTTATTATTAGATCTCCCCCCTCCCGTGTAGTTTTTAAACAACTTTTCTACCGAAAATCTCACTAGGAGTTTTAATCGCAACGTTTTTCAATTTAAACGCGAGTTGTTGTGTCTATTTGGAGCGTTATTCGGAGAGGTTCGATTTTCCTAGGCGATTTTCTCGATAATCGGAGAAAAAACGAACAAATTTACCACGATAACGATTTGGTTATTTTTTTCGTTTTTTTGCGTTGTAATCCGGTTAAAATAACCGTAGAGACCTCACGTTTTGACGTCAATAAAAACGTAGTAAAATAGCGCTAAAAACACAGAAATACAGCGGACATTATGCGAAAATATGCAATGAAAAAAAAAAAAATCATAAAAATATTTCATATTTTACTCATAATATTATAAGGCGTGTCTCTAGAACGCCTGCGGACGAAAACAAATAATATATTCAAATGCTTAAAGCCGCGATTATTATTATCATTTCTTCGTGTCATATTTTGTGTTTGTCGCTTTTGATAAATATTATATTTCCAAAGAAAAAAAAAATCGTATATACCCACTCGCTTTGTGTATTATTATTATTATTATTATTTTTCTTTTTTCTTTATTAAAACGCGAAAACTTCGCGAACATGTCGTCATCATCAACGGGATGAGAAATATTATTCGTTGTCGACGTTTTTTTTTTTATCGTTTATAATAGTAATAACAATATGGTATCGAGTGATCGTCGTTTTTTTTTTCGTATCCCGTAGCACCTTTTTCCTTTTTGTACACCCACGCGAAAACAGTGTTGCGAAAGATAACACAGAAAAAGAGAACAAAAAAAAATATTCAAAATCATAGAACGATATTGACAATCTGTCTGGAAAAACTCGAAAATCTATTGAATTAAAACGTATCAAGTAAAACTTTTTTTATAGTCCTATAAGTTATAACGTAGAATACGCGTTAAAATTAACGAAATTACAGGAAACATGGTAGAAAATTTCACCCGTAAAGTATATTTTATAAAATATTGTGTACTTGGAAAACATTGAAAATCTGGGCTCCAGCGAGAATAATATTAATAATAATGATAATATTCCAGCAAAAATCATCCGGTTTATTTCCTATATAATGACGTGGCGACACCGAGGTCGAATGGATTTCCGTTAGGTTTTTTGCCGTCCCGGCATTTTTACTTCTCCGGCCGACCGCCACCGACGACGTAAGCGATTCCGGTCGAATTTTTTTTTTTATTCATTTTTTTTTTTGGTACTCTGACAAAAGAAAAAGAGTATAATTTTCTCTCTCGTATATATACTGCACACGCGTGCGTAGGTATACTATATATTACTATTATTATATAGCGCAGTTATACGGTTTCCGGCGGCGGCGTTCGTTTTTAAAATTAGTAACTGTAGTTTTGTTTCTCGCGTCAAGTAGCGGTCCGCGCCGGGCTATATCATCAATTACCAAAGATGACACAAAACGACGTCGTCATTAATCACGATTTTCGCTGTCGGGGAAGGGATGTCCGATCGCCGCCGCCGCGCAGCTTTTCGGGCCGTCCCCGTAATCCCCCTCAACCGCCTCTCCCCACTCTCCCTTCCCCCCGCCACTGTTAAGCGCGACACAACGTGGGATTTTTTTTTTTTTTGATGTTTTCATTGCGTCCGCGGGGGAACGGCCGGAGAGGGCGAAAAAAACCGACTATAATGCTGCGAGCGGCGACGAGGGTCATATTACAAAACTCGTTTTTGAATGCATCACGCCATCACCGCGCGCGGCGCCTTAAAACGAGACGATTTTTCATCCGGAAAATAAACAAATTCTGCACAACCAGTGGCGGCTGTGACTATCGAATATTCCACGACGAGTACGGGAAATCAATATCGTATCGTAGTGCCGAAATAATTAACGTCCAGCGGAATATGTAGTTCGAGAAATGTATAAAATATAGCTAAAATATCGACAAAAGGTTTATGTCAATACTGTTGACGAGTGTGTCTTCACTGTTTTATGGTGGAAAGTCGAAACGTTGGAAGGGAGGATATTTTGTTGAGCTATTTGGTTTATATCTATACCGAACGAAAAACTTTTATTAACGAAAATCTATTATTAGCACAGTATTATTAGTCGTATTTTTCCAATTCTTGTCTTGTTATCAATGTAATCCAGAAATCAATAAAAATTACCAGTTTTTTTTTTTTAAACTGCAAGGTTAATCAAAAAATGACTCTCCAAATCATTAACTACATTGAAAATTCTACGTAGAAAGTTCCCATAAAGTTTTTAATTGGAGTAATCTGAATAAGATTTTCGATAGAAAATATGTTACAGCCGTAATAAAAAAAACGCACTAAAGTAAAATCAATAAATTTCTCGCTTCGCTCAGAATCTAAAATGTATTATATACTTGAAACTAATACAACCTTTGTAGCGCACATCAAAGGTAAAAAATGATCCTTATAACTTTATAACTACCGTATGATACAAGGTGATTTTTATCATGAACCAGCAATTTTTTCGGGGGATTTAAAAAATAATTATTTTCTGATTTTTTTGTTTTTTTTTTTAATTAGCGAAATCTTTTAGGTTATATTCAAAACAATTTTTAATTTTTGCTTATACTCCATATATCTTAAATAAGTATAATAAACTATTGTTTTCCAAATAGCAATCCTTTAATTTAAACACAGATTAAAATAAAGAATAATATTTGTATAATAATATTTATATGCAATACAGTATACACTAATATCATATTTACCGTTCGAAATTTAAACCGGGTACTTATAAAAGGGTAAAAAATGGCATAATTTTTATTATTAAATAATAATTGATAACACCTCCCTTCTTGTCCGGTCAGAACTTCAAATGGTTATAAGTTATAAATTATAAACGGTAAATTTGATATTTGTATTGTGCATATCGACATTTCTAGAAAAATATTCTCTATTTGAATTTGTGTTTGTTAAGGGATTCCTATTTGAAAAACAAAATTATTATCTTATTTAAGGTACATTGCAGTTGGAATATAAAATAAAAAATTGTTTTAAAATAAAGCTTAAACAATGGTTAAAAAAAACAAATGAAATATATATATAAAATTCTCCGAGAAAATGTCTAGTTCATGACAAAAAAACTACCCCCTATAGAACTATCAACGACCGTAATTCGAAAATTAATTCTATATTTACAAAATGATATAATACATAGTAATTTCTACTCGAAATACCAAAAATACTGAAATCGCTTTTAGTATACGGTTTGTCGGTTTCTTAGTGTTAAACAATTATGTTTACAAAAAAAAAAAACCACGAGCGAACGTTTCCCTATTAATTTTACACTTGGCATCTCATCGTTCGTTTACAAACAATATACTCGAGAGTATAAAAATAAATTTATTATTACCATTTTCATCAACCGCTTGCAGTTAGTCGTCGCCGTCGTCGTTGTACACGCAGTTAACCTAAATACAATTATTTTTTTGAACCAAATTTATAGTAATTGTATTTATTTTATTACTCGTGAAATTAAAAAATAATATGTATAAATAGTAATAGAAAAATAGCAGTTTACAAATATTTTTTGTCAAAAGTAACAAAAAGTAAATATCCAATTTTCGAACGGTTACATTATGTAATATTTATACCGTTTACACGCCAAACAGAATTAAAATTAATCGATACCTAAAGAACATTAATTTTAAGCACATAGCAAAGAAAACAATTTTTCTACCGTAAATGTCGCTCCGAATATAAATTTGAAGAATAGTGACTGGTTGAAAAGTGTGTCCACTTGGTGCATTGATTAGGTCATTTTATTTATATGCCTTGTAGTTTTCTTAATGGTGAAGATAAACGGGAATATTTTCGTTATAATGGTTTTTATTATTTTCGATTTTGTTTTTTTTTTTTTTTTTGGAACTCATTGAAAAATAATCAGAGACATTTGAAAATTTCATCAGTAGTTACTTATATTAGCACTCCATAAATAGGCGTGGCAAAATATTTTGGCGTTATAAGCTGTATTTATAACTATTTAGAATTTTCGATATTATTTTAGTGGAGTTACAAAAAATAATCATCATTAACAACATATTTTATCAAATTACGTTTAACTGAATTTCGCTAAAAATTGCTTTTCATTCGCAATGATTTATTATTACGTATATTATTATTACTGCCTATTAATTTTACTACTTATTTTTTTTTTACTTAAAAGAATTCCGTTTGTTTGTGTCTCTGAACGAATTATATAATTATAAACGAAATCGTTTGCATTGACTGCTGCTCGTGATTAATATGTTTATATTGCATTCGCAGTCCAAGTTATTTATTTCGGCGCGAAGATTTGAAAATATGCTTGTTATTTATTATAATATGACTTCAAATCACGCCACTGCGCCGGATATATGTATTATTATTATTATTATTAAGAGAGTTTATAACGTAAAATATTTTATACTAAAACGCTTAAAGAATGCCGCGCTTGGCACTTTATCGTATTATTATACAAATTATTAACCGACAGCAGCGACGATTTTGTTCGCTTTGAAGTCGTCGTGTCGAGTCTTTTGATTTTCGAATACTTTGAATAGCACTTGCGCGCGTGTTTGGAATACTGGCAGAGGCGAAGCGATGTGATATAACAATCGTTATTATTATTATTTTCATCACGATTTGATTTCTTATTATCAAAACAACGACGACGTCAAACGGAGGATAATATCGCGTGTTATAACAATAATTCGGTTTTGGTTAATTTCCAACCGTTATAATATAGTCCCTTTTATTGTAGTACTCTGATTTCTTATTGTAAATCTTAGTAACATTCTCAGTAACCAAAACGTACCGGGAAATTTCCAGAGTGAGACTGAAATTTTATTTTCTCTCGTTTGAGTTATAATAATTTATTGATATTTTCTATGTTATTAGTATAATAAATCAATTATTATACGATACATACAGCTGGAACATTGCTTCAAGATTCAAAACCAAGTATATCATTTTTCACAACTTTTCGGGATAGCTGAAAAATTGATTTATTCGCAATACTAGTTTCTCATATAGCATTGTTCTCAAATTAATCAAACAATCAAACGAATTGTTTACGGAAAATTACTAAACTTCATCGGAACTTACGATATTGTACAGCCTAGAGCTGAAGAACACCAAGACAGCCGCAGTTCTATAAACAATTCTAGATAATAACTGTTATTGTTTGTACAATTTGTATGTCACCGATTATATTTTATAATTATGATAATTTTACTAAACGATTTAACTCAACTTGAACAAAGCAAGTTAGGTCGAAATTTTGTGTCTTAAGAGAACTTGATGTGCCACCTCCGTCTGAAAGGACAAATATGTGCTGTTTTAATATTATACTAAATTGACTTGTTATCAAACATAATGTTAAAAAGGTTATCCGTGTAAAGCTGGCACTATTTTTCGGATATTTTAATTCTAATCGCGATATAATCATTATTAAAATGTAATATTCTACGTACTCATTTCTCACTTCAAAATTGAATTACCTACTTAAAAATTAATATGAACGTTGTACAGATAATGTTCTTATATTTAAGTTTAAAATAATTCACTCTAATATTTAAAACAAAAGCACAATGTTGTCTCCTTTAAACTCAAATTCGCTATATCGTACTTTTGTATGACAGAGACAATATACGTGTTTATCACGCCCTCTTAAGTGACGATATAGTAATAATAACTTGAGTGATATTTTCTTCACGTGTTAACTATAATAACTAAATGAAAAATTGTGAAAAGAAATAATACATTTTCTCGTTAAAATATTTATTAAAACGCAAACGGTGCTTGATTTTTTTAATTTTTTTGGCTCCTGACCTGGATAACGTGACGACGTCGTCCGCCGGCGAAACACGCGCGAATCATCATGTAAATGACGTGTTGTCACGTCGCAGATTTGAGTAGGAATACTAAATTACACATTTTTCCGTATTGAATTTCTCCGAAATAAAATTAGATTTTTATTTCGTTTTCATTATGGATTTTTCTCTCAAGAATCTCTGACGAAAAATGTACAAAACTTCAACGACGATAAAAATCTTTTTCTTATTAGGCTTTAAAATTCTACAGCAATGTTGGCCGTTCTCCATTCGTCATTCTGAGTTCTAACTTCCTAGTTCGTCACTTATAGCGTTTCCACTGCTGTTCACTCATGTTGTTCCTGCTTTTCACATTGCTTTATCAAACGACTAAAAACTTGAACCTTAAATATAGCTCGTCAATAACGGTTTTTAACTCTACGTTTTTTGTTGAATACTGGTCAATACATTCTTAGTGTATTATTCGTAAAAGTTATATAGTAGCGTATTTTCCAGTTATAGAGTCGAGTCGTGGGCCAAGGTTTTATTATGGCAGTCAGCCGTGTATTGCCTTTAACGTTAGTATAGCCCTTATAAAGGAAAATGTCGATAGTGTTAGGATTTTTTTTTCTATAGACACTTTTTTTTTCAGTATTGGGGCTTAAAAATGCAATTTTTTCAGTTTGCATCATTGGCATAATAATAATTATAATGTGATGCCCTGTTTGTCACCATCGTCGGTTTTGGACTTCTTAATTCGAAATTTATGACGGCATGGTATACGACCGATTTTGTGCCCTTGACATTTTCCGAAACGAAGTTACGCATATATGTTTTCAGTCTTTGTCTTTTGCCTCTCGCTCGTTGTCAACCACGTGCCGCATCTCTCCGCCACCACCGCCACCGACAACGTGGTTTTATTCGGTTAGCGTTGATTTAAGAGACGCGTCTGTTGTTGTTTTTGTTGTCGTTGTTGATGTATAGTAGTAATGTGCGAGCACGAACACACACACGCACACACGCACACACACACACATACACGCCCAATGTTATCCACGTATATGTGATGGGGATGACGTAAAACGCAAGCACCGTATACAGGCGCCTCATAAATAAATATTTAGCCGCCTACTCGCGTACACTGGCATTTGTTTGCCGACAGAAATGATAATAATAATAATAATAATAAACGTCCAATCCCTTAAAACACGCGCGACGACGACGCGATTGCATCGTTCGCCCGGCTACAGTTCTCTGGGGCCGACCCTTTTATACCGATGACGGGAGATTCGCATCACTTCTCTTCCTCTTCTCTCTTTTTATGCAAAAACAAAATCACACGTACGTACATTTCCGTCGTCGTCGTCGGTCAGTGCAATAATAAGAAATATTGCGATTATAAGAAAAAACTCGTCGACAAAAAAAAGGAAAGAAAAAAAACAGATTTAAACAAAACTACTTAGAATATCCCCTCCCAAAAAAAAAAAAAAAAAACCATAATTTACTTAAGTTAGGTAAATAAACCGTTACAATTAAAATAATAAAAATAGACTCCACTTATTATGTATAAAAAGAAAAATGGTCATAAAATTTAATAAAAACCGGAACACAAATGACCTATAAAAAGATGAGAAAAACTGCATAAAGCTCCGTAAAAATCTTCAAAATTAAAAATAGTATACTTATATATTTTTAGAAATTAATCGAATAATTCACATTTTACGCGTTTAACGTTTTTAACGGCTCTCCTTTGTAAAACTAAAGGATTAATACCCTTTCTGGCTTTTGGATCAGTCTTGGAGACCACTATATATCTATAATATAATTAAAATATCTGGCTCCGAGTATAGAAGATCATAATATAGGAATAAAGAATATTATTACTGGTGCCAAAAACCAAATCATTACTATTGTTATAATTATTATCTTCTTTTTCTTCGTTTTACGACCTTTAAGATTTAACTGTTCAATATATTTACTGCAACTTCTGTCCAGCGCCATATTTTGCCAATTCTCCCTGGACCTAACTTTTTCCACATTAATCCGTATCTGATCTTCCTATCTTTTCACTGGCTGACCCAAGAGTCTCTTTTTCTCTAGCACACTACATTGGACCATATGTATCAAGGCTTCTTATTTTCTCCACGCTTGCCTAATATCCAATATACGACCCAGTGCGTTAGACATCTGGTATACGAATATTCCCATTCTGCAGTACCTTCATCCCGAACATAACGAATTGTATCTATCTAATTCTGTTGGAAATTTTATCGGGATATATAAAAATAAAAAATGATTATAATTCGTGGTAACAACGATATTACAGTAGTGGTGTATGCAGTTATAGAAGACGGGATATTTTATATAGAATATATTAGAATATTATTATTATTGTTATTATTTGCGGTGCAACATCTCTTTCTATGTATACCTCCCGGGATTAATTTCCATTTGAGTCGTGTGAATTTGCATTTTTCAAAGAAGATTTCACATCTCACGCCGTCGCCGTGCATCCAATTACAAAAATTAATTACATATTCAAATCTGGCCGCGCGATAGATTTAATTTACATATACAATTTAATTGCACTTTTAAGAAAATACACAAACTGCGCGTATAATAAAACTTTGAATATTTCTGTTGTTTCGACACTTCAAAGGGAGAAACGATTTAAAGCGGATTCGGCGATATAGCCGCTATATACCATACTGTATTATTATTATAATTCCCCGGGTGTCGTATCCGCCACCGACGATATAATTGACGTTAGAATTTATTACCGTTGAACTCGGTACACGCACTTTTCGGGAAATCTTTTAAAATGTTTGTTTTTTGATTTTGAATACCGGTTGTCAGTTCGTAAAATAAGCAGGATTATTTAATTCCCATTCGCTGAGTTATCGAAATATATACCGACTCGAATTCGACTTAATTTTCTCTTCGTCTATGTACGAAAGTATACGTAGACGAAGGGAATATACCTTATACGTCGCAACGTCACCCCGCGTAAGTATACCGAAAAATGTGTTATACATCCTGCGAACACGAGTGCAGAATAATAAATTCACTGTTGCAGTCCTAACACACGTTCGGTTGTCGTGGCATCACTCACTTCGCACGTAAACTTAATGCATCTACACAGGGTATTTTCCGTGTAAAAAATGACTTATATTATTATAATACATAGTGTTATGTAAATATAAAAATATGTACGTGTAAATGTTACGAATATTATTTTTGGCGTACATTTCACAGTGCGGGATTTGCAGGAGTTTTGATTTTATTATTGCAGCGAACGACTATCTACGCGTATGCGAAATTCGATATTCCATCAAGGTTCCAGTACAAAAATTCGCCGTCCTAAAATATATTGGTACACTTCCTCCTCGTCCTCCAGGGGCGCGGGGAGAAAACCGCCAGAGTCATAAACTTACCGAAGACGGGGGCATTGGTAAACGGGGGGGGGAGGAGCGGTGTTTATTTTTGTATTCACCTCACGAGGCTCGGTCGCCGAAACCCTGGCAAGGTAGCTCGTCGGGATAACTGTTTAAAGTTTTGGGCTATTAAACGCACTTGGTATCCGGAGTTTCGAAACCTTCCGGGTGAAGACGACGACGGTGCTTTCGGTCAGGTGAGTTTGTTCTTTTTATACGTTTAGCGCGTGCGCCCGCTCGTTTCTCTATCCTTATAGTGGGTATAATATAAAGTTTAAGAGTTTCTATATTTATTTCCCCTACATCCCCACTCGCTTTCTTTCACTTAATGCCGATCCTTGAACTTTGCGGGGTAAAAAAATATAGGTAGGCACCTATATATATACATAATATTATATTATGGTGCGCTCTTTGCTTCCTTCGCAACTCTCGTCCGTCCGGTTTCGGTGCTTAATGAACTTTCCCGCACCCAGTATCGACCCGCACATCTGACGACGAGTAAAAAGTGTTCTATATAATCCAAGGATTTTACGTCTCGTTTTGAGCGTCGTTCCCACTGGTATATTAACTGGGAAAATTTGTACCGAATGAGTCTCTAAAATATTATAATACGACGACGGTGTGTCGTCGAAGTATTGATTTCCAAATAGACGAATGGTGCAGTTTTTCGCCTTCGGATATTGAGTTTTGAAACGTATGTTCTTAAGCGAAAAGAAAAAAGAGACTATATTGCTGACAGGTGTACTACTGTCGTAAATGGAATATAAAGAATTATTCAATTTATTTCTACACCCAAAAATAAATCATTGCTAACGAAATACGATTTTGAGCGAAGTTTGGTTAAAAATACCATATATTGAAATGTTATTATTTTAGGATTTATGTTAAAATTTGAAATTAATATTTTTTTAAAAAAAAAAAACCTGAACGAAATACCCAATTGTTTTTTTACTTATTATGAACCTCTTGATAAAATTTCTAACTCTTAGACTAAAATAATTTTCTCCACATAAAACCAAATAAAAATGAAAACAAAATTGAAAATATGAAATATTCATAAATAGCTTCAAAATCATCACCATAATTTTTTGAAAATTTGAATACGTGTAAAAAGAATCAACAACGATGGCTTTACGCTATTATTTCTTTCTGTTTTTAGATCAGTTTTTTCCTTGAACTATATTATATCGATAACAATCCCCTACAATTATTCCCATCCGACAGACAGCACCAGTAGGAGCAGTAAACGCTGTTTACATTTTATTTTATATATCGTGTATACTTTATTCTGTATACCTAACATGATTGCAATAGGTCATTGACTATCCATAATAGGGACTGTGTGTTCGTTCTATGTGCGTATAATTAATATTTACACTGGAATTCTAATAAATTAATTAAATATAACTCGTTTTACTCATACGTCAGCGTTACTAAAATAAACTATTTGTTTTACCAGGGACGTCTAATAACCTTTTAAAATCACTTACCATCGCAGCTCCCCCATATAATAGTTTCTACATACGCCACCGATGATGATGGGCATATACTCGATACACCGCGAACCCTGCGACGTTCGTATTTCATACGTATAAATATATATATATATATATATACATATTTTATTACTCCAATTAATTTTGATATACATTTTTTATTATTTTCATTTTAATATAAAAATAATAACTATAATGATACATTTTTGTATAATATAGCATTCGTGTACAACACTAATAATGTATCGTCATAATTATTGTACGATTGATATTTCCTCTCCCGTCGCCTACCTGCAGATTCGTATTGGTAGATAGCAGCGTGTACATAAAATTATACGTTTCGAGTGGTCGTAAAGAGTACTTTGCGCAAGCTTTCGTCGGATGAACATAATAATATAATGCTATATATATATATATATATACATATTATATACTACGCGATATGACGTAGTTTCTATATAATGTACGTAGTATTGAATGATAACAAAGAAGAAAAAAAAAATAAATAAAAATTGCACAATTCAATTGATGGTTATAATCATTATTATTTTTTTATGAAAAGAAATTGGGTCAATACGGTAATACAATTATAGTTATCGATAAAACTGATACGGTGTATAAAATATTGTTAATCATATATTATAATATAGGATATTCTCATTCTATTTACGTAGATAAAATAAACTTAAAATACGTGGATGGAAAAAAAGTTGTACTTGGATTATTTTATAGAAAACTATTTTTTTTTTCTTTCAATGTATTGATTGTACTCATATTTTAATTCTTCGGTCGGATCCTATAAATAGTTGCATGGCTATACAGTTCCTTTAACTGCACCATTGCTTCCAAAATAGGCGGCTTTAGGCGACGATTTTGAACCCACAGACCGCTAAACCTCGACTTCGGTTCAAACGGACAGGTATATGTAATTTTACTAAAAAAAAAAACTACGGATGTTCGAATTTATTATCGGTCATTTGGGAAAAAAAATTACATCGTATGTTATTAAAATGGATACGAAAAATATTGCAGTATACAGGGTCATAAACGCAGTTGATAATATTTTATCGAAAAAAAATTATAGTTTGTAAAATGATCTAGATCCGACTCGCCGACACCCGATTAGCCAACTATTCATTTCGTCGACGCGTAAACCGTTATCTAGTAATAATAAAAAAAAGTTTCAATTCGTCGACATATGGTAGTCTTATAAAATTCAAAAATAATTTTTATGCGGAAAACTAAAATATCACAAACGTATTTCTTTGATCAAAGAGCTAAAAGACCGGCAAAAATATTCCGAACTTGCTCTCGTGACACAAAAAAAAAAAAAAACTATAATCGGCTGCAAAAGATGAAAACTGAATTTAACAAATTCGAAAAAGATTAACATTTGCAAAAGAACGGTAGGCATAAAATTGACTACTACATTTTTTCCTGTAAGAATGATACGATTTGTATAATGGCATTGAAAATAGTAACACATTAGATTTATATTGTTTTAAAGTTTGTGTATTAATAGTTGACTCGATCAATGATTTTTCGTGATAATAAATAGTTTCGTTATAGTTAATGTTGAACTAAATCGTTTTTCAGCGAAACGACGTCTCGGCAAATCGTGTCGTACACACATATGAAATACGTACAATAATAATGAATGTCGGAATAAAAAAAAACATTGTGAAACACGAGCCGATAGCCGAGTATCGAGATTCTTATCGTTGGATTTGCTTGTATCTATATATGATAACTACCGCGGTAAATTATCAGCCCGGCGTCGACGGTGACAACACTGCGACTACGCATATCCACTCGATCTATTATAATATGCTCGGCGGCGTCAATTTCGATACATTAGTAAGACACAGAAAAGCCCATTTGCACCATAATAATATTACCGCTCTACACGACGGTTTCGGTATATAGAACGTTGATTTTCCGGTCTCGAAGTTTCGTCGCCACTAAGAACAGTATTACGGCGGCGTGCAACGTATTCGCATCATTCGGTGACGACGATACCATTGCACGTACACAATGATTAACCGCCGTCGCGGCCGCAGCAACGTTTAATTTAAATTTTATCGAATTCACGCAGTGATTTCGTCAGTATAACAAAAAGACGACGAGGAGAAATTATTGATTTTTGAGAGCAAAGTGCTCCGCCGCCGTATTTACGGTCCAACCGCGGAAAACGGGAAAGTCTACCGGCATTTCATAAACAATGCTGTACGGAGGGACAACAAAGTACCCACGCAGAGGCCATCGCGGGCATATAAACTACGACGACGCATAGTTAAAATAATCGTATCGTTCAATTAAACCAATTATTATATTTTTCGTCCGTCCGGACAGACATATCGAATGAGGTCCTCGAGAGTTGTGCAATATGCACAGGGAGCGGAACCGGGCGCAGAGGGAAAATAACGGAAAACGTTCGAAGCGGCGAAGGCTCTAAGCGAGCCCAAGAAACAGAAGTAAACGTATACAAGGCGGCGGGAGTCGGCCCCGCTACGGGCCGTCTTAAGTGTTTTTTCTATTTGACGTACGACCCATCCGTCCTATATATTATATTATTCACCGTTTTTTTTTTTTTTTAATTGATATCGTATCGGGTGTCGCAAAATCCGTCCGGCGGCGGTGGTGACGATAAAATCGTTATATTGTCGTTATATTGTTATATTGCGTATAATCATATTATACATATTTATATATATATATATAATAATCGGCCGTGACTTATATAATAATAATAATAATAATAATAATAACAATAATAATATTACCATCACGTCGTCGTCGGAAACCTTTGCCGATACGTAAATCTAACCGCCGTCGCGCAATATATTGTTGTTATTATCACTACTATATAGAGTCACGTCAGACGTCATAAATCCGACTACCGCGTACAGTATACGGATACGCTATACGGAAAACTAATTACTCGCGACGCCCCTATCGCGGACGCGTATATACATACGCATAGGAACGTTTATTTATTATTTTACGATGTTTGTTTTACGATATTTCCGGGCAACGCGCCGCCGCCGCCGCCGCCGTCGGCCGGTACGTAATTTTAACGGCGCGAAAAAAAAAAAATAATAATAATAATAACAAAACAAATAATCATCGACGGCCGGAAAACACACGAGACTCTGAGCTCGCACGCCGGCCGTCGACGATTTGTATTTTTTTTTTTTTATTATTATTGTTATTTTACAGGCGAGCGCTCGCGCGTACGGGAATTCCGCGGATCGAGACAAAAGCCTGTAAACGGGCGCTAAGAGCGCGACCGAGTAACGCGCGCCGACCCCCTATGCGGATAGGTTCGGTTAGGTCAGGTATATGTATGCGACATTTCGATTTAGAGTTTAAGACGTTTTAGTCCGCCTTTTTTTTTTTTTTTTTTTTTTTTCGGAAAACTGTGAAGACAAGAGTGATAAGTCCTTCTTTCTCTCCCTCTCTCTCATCACGATATCCCTATACCCGTTAACGTAATGATAAATACGCGATAAGACACTTATAATTGCCGCGCGGCCAGATTTTCGTTACGCGTTATAGCCCATCTGCCGAATACATTTTTCTATAGGTCGCGAAAAAAAAATAAAAACAAAATACTATATAAACGTCGTCTATAAACCGAATTTGAAGACACAAACCGCGAGGGCGTGTATATCTGTGTAACGAAACAACGTTGCTTCGGCTTTGTACAAATATTGTAATTAGTCCCTGTCTACGTTTGTATAATTAAATTACCGCTAGGAGCTGCTGCTGCTGCTGTTGCCGCGCCGCCGCCGGTGCGCATATTATGATTTATTGTAAATAAGTTTAATATCTTCCCACTGCCGGCGAAGCCGCTGCTGCGCTGCAGCTGTAACGTATTAAAATCACGATTCGATTAACAAAACCAACATATTA
Source organism: Cinara cedri (assembly GCA_902439185.1). Taxonomy (NCBI): domain Eukaryota; kingdom Metazoa; phylum Arthropoda; class Insecta; order Hemiptera; family Aphididae; genus Cinara; species Cinara cedri. Next base: position 725,838 of record CABPRJ010001894.1, read on the forward strand.
TTATTACACAAAGACGCGCGGGACAACAAAATTTTTATGTCGAGATGCCGAATAATTAATTCCGAGATGCTCGAGATTTATATGTTCGAGAAGCTCGGTCACGGTTAATTCGGTTATTTTTAAATCTCGGGCGACGCGAATTATATTATATAACCTCCGCTTCCATCCGCTATTATCGTCTCGCGGAATATAGTTCCATAGTTTTTTTTTATTAATTTTTCAAGAATACTCCATTAATTTGGAGTTCTAAAGCTTCCACGTGCGTTTGTCACTGCGTCTTCCTATCGTCTCGCCCTTGGCCTAGATCTACCGGGTTCTTCTTTTTTTGGTTGGCCATATAGTTTCACGACTCTGTAAGAGTTTAAACCACCACCGTTTTCCAACTCTCTCGGTCGTTTTCGCCCAGTCCATTATTTATAATTTCTCCTTATTTCGCCCATTCCGCTACGTCCTTTGGCCTTTTTCTGGGTCCCTTTCCTTCTGGGTCGCAATACAATTACTCCTACGCTAAGTTTATTTGTCGGCTCACTTCGTTTTGCTCGTCCGAACCACCGGAACCGTCGTCATTTCGCGTTGTTTGTTATCATAAGGGCTCTTATAAATTATTGTATTTTATCCGAAACTGCTAACGGCCGTTGGACACTTTTTAAAATATAATATTATAACGACGTGTTGGGTACACGTGTTTGAGAGAGCCGAGACCAAAAACTACCGTCAGCGTCGTCGAATTTAAGTCCTAAGTAATGTTTTGTAATTTTTCAATATTTCTACGACGTGTGACGGTGGAGGAGGAGGAGGAGGAGGAGGAGGAAGATCGAGACGCCGAATATTTGGCCGCCGTCCGTGCCAAATCGCACGGAGTGCGCGGACGTTGAAAAATCGTCGGGAAAATAAAGGCTGTGTACCGGCGGCGATGGCCGCGGTAAAAAAATCGAATAAAAATAAAATCGTTATACCCACGGGGTTGTCATTATACTCGTCTGTTACAACAATAATAACGATAATATAACGCCGTCGAAACACGCTGCGACCACACCGGACACATCGTCATGGTTTATATTCGGGTCGGCGGCAGTTTTCCGAAAATGAGCTGAACATGGAAAATAGTAGCGTCAAACGTGTTATGCGAACTAAATTTATCCAACATTTTATAAAAAATAATATTGTTTTATTAATGAACGGGTTCACTGAACAATGTTCACACATTTTTCAGTTATAACTTGTATGTGATCGGTTCACTATCCTTTCCGATCCGTGCTTTTTGATTATATTATCGTTGTACTATTTTATTTGAATACTATGAATATTTAAGTGCTCGTGTTGTTATTTTCTCATGAAATTCAAACGATTATTTCTTAACGAAATTTACATTGCGATATTTTTTAGGTAATATCGTTGGCCAACGGTTGGTAGTACATGTTCGTTTTCGGATTGTCATCGTTCCACCGATCCGTATCGTTTTCGGACAATTGCTAATGGCCCATTATATTCGTGTGCAAATTTAATTGCCCATGCTTTTCGCGCGGCGGGTATCGTTATTTTCCCGTATACATATTATGTCAGTTTACCGTGACGGCGATATCGGCGACGGTCGGCCCGGGCGCGATAACGTAACGACGATAATCCTCCGGTCGCCTCGGGCGAAATCCGACCGTCTCTCCGGCCTTTCGACGGGCTGTGCGTGAGAGTCGCGGCGCGTTTTAATTTCACCAATCACAATGGGAATGTCGGCGGTGGCGGACGGACGAACGCGAAGGGAGCTTACCTGTGCGAGACCCCTTGGCGCGCGGGTAACTCGGAGGGGCGCGAAACGTCGTTCGTCAAGTGCGACGTTCGGCTGTACCGCACCCACCCGTATAGTCTCGTCCCCTCGACCGCGGATGATTAATATACTTCTTGCTGTACGCGGGCGCGGGCCGGGATTCCCGGCGCGAAAACCGTCCCCGCGCACGACGACGACGCGGGCGCGGCGAGCGGTAAATTTCGGTAATTCGATATTTTGTCGGGGGACAGGTGCGCTTAACATTCCATATAAAAGTTTCCGTCTCTCCGCCGCCGGTATAGTGATCCATCAACCGCGGCTTCGTCCGGAATCTTTCCCGACGGTCATACGAGTATAATAATAATAATAACAATAATATGCGACCCCGTATATACATAATATTATATTGTTATACGTACAGGGTTTTGCGGAAATTTCACGTTACAGTCGAATTTTCCGCGAAATACTCATGTTTCCGAAACTAAATGACTCGTATATGAAATGTTTATCATTTGTACACTTTCAAATCGCATAGAGGAAACAGCAGAACGACCGGAATAGTCATATTCCTCCCCCCCCCCCGAAATAACGAACAATTTGGTATCGAACGATTTGTGATAACGTATGGACGCCTGCAAAAGTTTAAGACTACAGGGGAAAAAAAACCGAGCAAGTCAATTGGTAACCAGATAAGTATCGGATTATAGCCGTGGTTAATAAAAAAAATGCGACATCATTGCATTGTGGTTACTAAATTTCAAAGTTTAACGTTAAACTTAATACGAAACATTTTACTTTGTAAAAAAAAATCGTTACGTTTTGAAATTAAAAACACGTTTTACTCAGTTTGATAAAAAGTTGACTTTTCTGGTTTTCCCCGTACCTTTCGTAATATTCTAAAAATTTTCACTTTCATCATTTTCGGAAACCGCCACCCTCTTTCGATTTTCAAATAGTTATCTAAATTAAAATTTCCATAAATCGATAAAGTTTTATTTTCGAAAACAATTTGACGTTGACGTTTTTAATTTCCGTCAACCCGTTGATGAACGAGGTATTTCACTTTTAAGTACGGGTGAGAGGCTGGTAGTAGAACACTATTCAAACGCTGCGCCGCCACAAAAATGATATTTCGCAGCTTTCTCCCCTTCCTCAAATAAAATGAAACATCCCGACAACGGAATGACGGAAATTTAACAATTATCGAAACCGAAACGTAAGACATAAAACCCCCCCCCCCATATATTTGTGGTGGACTAATATTGGGTATTTCTGTTTGAAAACCAAAGTCAGTAACGGTTTGGCCACCAAAAATAAGGACGAATAAAATAAGAATTATGCGACATTATGAATATAATACAAAATATTTGGTTTCAATACGTGTTAATATAAGTGATTTATAAAAACAAATATGTTCGTCGCGAAAAATGTACTGTAACACGAAATTTCCGGACGACCTTGTATCCCAACACTCCTTCAATATTATTATCATACCCTGACTTTAATTTTATTCTCTTGGCGTTTCGCAAAGTACTCTCCGCATACCCATCTACTGCATGCTCGGCTGTAGCACGCGCGACCGACTTTTGAAGTACTTCGTGAGTACTTCACTCCGATGACGGTCCGCACGGTCCCGTGTCGTCTCGTAATAATACGTCAAATTCTTCACCCCAAACCGCTTAATATAATAATAATATTATCGGTCCAAAAATGTTTCCTTTTCGATTGCGTAGTTGTACAGCATAGTGTTGTTAAAATTTTACTTGATGTTCTTTCTGTACTGTTTACCAAAAACACATTATGTTAATACATAGACTAGGAAAGGAGGAAATGCAGATTATCAATTGAGTGAGATAGTCGGGTGCAATGGCGGAAGACATAATTCGATATTTTTATAATTGCCGCGCAATTATCATTGTGCTCGTCTGTCTACCAGCTTGACAGGGTGTATGGAAATGTAAGAGGGGAAAAGTATTCACGTTTCGCGTTTCGTTATTTTTTTTGTTCAAAATTAAAATTAGTGATAACTATATAATTAAAATTAGTGATAACTATATACTTTCATGTTTATTTTAAGAACAATTTATTTACTCGGCCATACGTACGCTATTATTATAATAATGATAATAATATCGGCTGGCGTTTTAGACGATTTTGTTTCCACCTGCATCGTTCCCTCGGCGTAAACTCGTTCATTTTCACAGAATTCATTAAACGAAATGAAAAAAAAAAAAAAAACAAAATAAATAGCCGAGAGAAAAGGCCAACAGCGTAGGTATACGTATGTCACTAATAATGAAAGACAATCCATTGAGTGTCTGCACGGGTCTGGACAAGATCCAAACGTATACGAAAAAAAAAAATAACGCTCTGGTATATTGCCGCGCGTGCCTCTGAAATGTCGATGACGTGTATCTCCGAAGACGACAAAATATTATAATAATATAAATTTAAAAAAAAATAATAAATATAATTTCTCCGCTTATGTATTTAATTAAAATAACTCTATAGAGTTAGCGTGTTTGTATGGACACACAATGACGGAAAATGTACAATACGCGCGTGTGCACTAAACAATTAGCCAAATATAAGTGGACAATTGAAAAATATGCAGTATTAAAATCGTTGTAGTGGATTTACAATGATGCGTTTTTATGTGTGTCTCTATTTAACTTTTCTACCAGAAGTCTGCCTATGATCAAAAACTTTATGGGAATTTTCATGCATTGGCCAAACATTTTATTTTCTAGTAAAGTCTCTTAATATAAATGAAAATACTTGGCAATGTGTTAATATAATTTTTGTGGACAACTTATAATATTCGGCTCAGAAGAGTTTTTCGTTAAAAGAGGTTTTTTTTTTTTTATACGAATATACATTCAATTAATCTATATAAATATTATTGTCCTTACTTCCGAATTTCCTCTCCTAAAACTGCAGTGGAACTTCCATTAGCTGTAATAGCTCTCTTTTTTCTTTTTTTTTTTTAATATTATTTTATGCAAACTAATGAAATAAGTGTTTTATAAAGAAACAATTATAATTGAATATTTATAGCAAGTATATATTTTTTGCTAGACGAGTACTATATTGAAAAGTATATATAATTTCGTGTTTTAAATTTTTCAATTTGCGTATAATATTTGGCGTTAGCACAAGTTCTCTAATCTATTAGATGTTATTCAGGGTTATTCTGCTCCGAAATTCGTACGATTAGTACCTATATGTTTGTAGAAAAAATGCCAAAAAATATGCATTTGAGTGTGCAAAATAAATACGCAAATTATTGAGCGAAATAAAATGTCGATATTTTAAATAAAATATCCTATGTTTTAATATTATAGTTGTCATGGAACGAATTTCTACCGAAGAATGATTAGGACAAAAAAAAAAAATAAAATACATGCTATGCAAAACCGTAAAACCCTAACCCTCCTATATGTTTATAATATTTAAATATAACCTATAACGAAAAGAAAAAAAAAAAACGTAATAGATCAAAAAGTTTACGGTCGAGAAATTACGGTTGTTAAAACGTGTTATACACACATACACGCACACACGCGCGCGTACCCGACTTCCCGTCATTGTTGTTGCTCGTTCGGAGGACCTTTTGACCCTTTGTACCGCTTGCAGACCGCGTATACGCTTTTCCGCTAATGGTATATAGAATATTTTCCCTCCCCCTGTCTCCTCTCCAGAATCAATAATATAATAATATGTGGGCCGACGATTGATTTTTTTTCACAACGGTTTTTTACCACTCGGTTTTTCTCGCCTTCGCCGTTGTACGTCGAAAACGGGAAGTTTCCTTTTCGTTTATGTATATAAATACGATCTGCAATCGCGTAACGCTCGTCTCTTATCGGCGCTCATTTCTCCGTCGTATTATCATTGCAGCCGGTACGTTCAAATGCTAATTCACATTTCCGACAATATAAGCCTTCATCAAATTACACGATTTCGCGGTTTTCATACCAATATCGTTTCTCTGATTTCTCAGCTTTTTATCACAGTTATCAATCTGTTGTCATTGGCCAACCGAGATAAAAAAAAAAAGGCTAAAAATACAATTTTGAGGGCTCTTTCTTTCTGTGTTTTCGAATACCTAAACTGTTAAATTGCTGCACACGGTACAGCAAATAATAAATATTTTAATATTAATGTGTACAATACTATTTAACTAGATTCTAATATAATTATTATTGTCGTAAAATATTAAAAGTACAATATCGAGGTGAAATTGTTCAAGCGAAACGAACAAGTAAAGAATAGTAAAGTATCAACTCATTAAAATGTAATTTTGGCGGTATAAGAATGTAACCCACCTAAATGATGTAAAAAAAAAAAACCAAATATATACAACCACGAATGTAAAATATAATATAATGTAATATAAAGGCGTATTAATTAAAAAACCGTTAATTTCGTAAATGTCGCTGAACTTTCTGCTGTTTTATTGATTACAGTGATTTTCGGAAATAAAATATCACGGTTTTGTATTAGAGGTTATGAAACCAATTTGTCGACGATGAAAATGTGTTGCGCAGCAATATTTGTGATCAGATTTTTGTTCTCATTATAGTTTGTGAGTCGTGACCCGGAGTCGATTGCGCCGCTGAGCTCCAGTAGGGGGAGCGCCACTCGTAGGCGAATGTAGGCGAGTGGAGATTAGCATCCGGCCCCGTATTAAATATTAAGTGTAATGAGTATAACAAGGGGTTAAGCCCCGCCCGAAATATTCGGGCTGTTTTCGACTCTAATATGTTCTCTCAATGCATTACAATATAATGTCGCGTATAGCATCGACAGGGCGCTCGATATAACGTACGGCGCTCGTAATGCGGCAAAGTATTTTTCGTCATCTTTATTTTCCGCGGGCGAGACCGCTGTACACTCACCTTTGCTTTTCGAATAACAACACCCGTATATAGGTGTGTTGAAAATTCCGTGAAGTCTTTGTTGTAATACGCGTCACGGTGTTTAAATGTTTTATTTTCGTCGACCCGTTTCTTAGTGGGCCGCACGTGGAGAGTGACGGAACACTGTCGCGCCGCCACGCAAATGACACTCGCCGCCGGTCTCCCGCCATAGTATCCGAAAAAGCGGCGAACGTCTCGCCGACGACAATCGAAAACGTCGTCCGTTTACGGAAATTTCAGTACGACGCATGCGCGTATCGAAATCAAAAAGCGGCTAGCAGTTTAACTCTTTGCACCCCCCCCCCCCCCTCCCCCAGCTATATGTAATGTATCGTTTTCGAACCGTCTCTCAAATATTACGGAAAGGAAAAAAAAACAAAACAAAACCGAATACTTTCCCGAAGACGTCGGGCGCGTCTCGCGCGTTATTATTTACGCCGATCGCCATGTATAGTATAGTATAGTATAGTTCTTCACGGACTATTCAAGCGTATTTATATTATTATTATTATTATTATTATACTCGTCAACGCGAAACCGCAATCACCGCGCGGTTTACATAATGTTATAATATCGTGCCGTAATACACACACACACATACACACATACACACACACATTATGTGTGTATATAGGTATACTGCCCGCGTATACGCCGCCTCCAAAGTTATGAGAGACTTCCCTCGATTTCAATTACTGCAGGCTGGCGTACACGGTAAACCGGCGGCGGTCGGCTTCCGTTACACATTACGGGGCCGCGGCGTAATTGAATTTCCGCGTATATTGCCGCGCGGAAAATATTGGTTTTAGCGTGCCGGCGATTAATAATATCGAACAATTACAATATCCGCGATCAAAATTTCCGAGAACAATATGATCGGTTTTCCGACGAAAAACCCAAACCCGGCCACGGAGAAAAATTGTTTTTATTATTATTATTTTTTTTTTACCCTCGTACGGTTTTTTTCAATTCTCCCGTTTTTCCGGGACCTTAGGGGGAAATCCGCCCGTCCCGTTTCGATAACCGCAGTGACGTGCGGCGGCGTCGACGAGATCCGATTTTCATACTGCGCGCTTTCCCTCCTTCCCCCTTCCCCGGGAGAATGGTCCGCGGTAGTATATACAGTTTCGTTAACTTAACGAACGATATTAAAATACGCAACGCGTAAGTACATTAGAGACGTTACTTTCTTGACCGTGACGACCGTACCGATTGCCTATAATAACATTGCTGGTTTTTTTTTTTCATCCGCGTTACTAAGGTTACCTGTAAATCAACAACAAAAATCATGTAAATACCGAAAACCCTGTGTTCGAAAATCCGGCTTCGGAGTGCGAACCCGCGGTCATCCGTTTCTGTACATGTAAATTTTCAATCCTCTGCATAAATTGTACCCAGACAGATAGACAGACACTTCCTAATATTAATATAGACGATTCACATGTGAAAAAAAAAATCGAATGTATAAAAAAAATGTTATAAGAATCTGTTTAAAATCGCGACAGATATTTTAGCTAAATATCAAACATCGCAGTAGTTAAGTATTATTTTGAACATTTGAATTTAATTGTTTAACCGAGCTTCGGAATCGGAGATCGAAATCGTTTCTTTTCGCAATTATTTATTAACATAATGGCATTTTTCAAATTGAGATTTAATTTAAAACATATACTTTTGGTTTCATATACGATCGGTTACATTAAAAAAAAAAGCCCAATGCATGTACAAGTTATGTGTGATTATTTTTGAAAACGTAGCCACCTCAATTTACTTTTTTTTGTATATCAGTGTTTTAGACTCTGAGTTAATGTCTCAATCTTTTTATACCAACATTATTATACAAATGTTTAAAATAATATTTTGCACACGCAAACAAGCGTGTGCATCGAAATCGACACCACACATTATACAACTACCGGCAATGTATTTTTGATAATATCTAATAATTGTTTTGGTTTTTTTTCTGTTTCAGGTAATGAATATAAAGTTCTTAAAAGAAAAATCATTAGCGGTTAAGTAAGAAATTATTGCGTATTATAATTATTTAGATTCTGAGCGATGCGGGAAATGTATTGATTTTTCAATGATGTTTCCTAGAAATCTCGTTCAAACTAAAATACGACAAGAGACATTTTTTGTTGCATATTGGCTCTAGTTAGTATTTTAAAAATATCATTTTTTGAAACTCTCGTATTAATAGAGATAATGAGGAAAAACGATTCTTTAAATTAAAAAAGATTAAGATGTATTATAAATAATGTTGTATTATTGGTAACTATTTTTATTTACTTTTTGTTATTGTTAAGCTTTTACTACTTCAATCTTTTAATTTTTTTTTTTAAACAATCATCGTCGTGAAAACATTCGCTGTTCAAAAATCAATACCATTGACCGAGCTCCGTTCAGAACCGTTTTTTGTTAGCAATAATTAATCGTTGGGTGCCGATATAAATTATGATTACCTCAATAGTCAATGCCGTCCCGACTTCTCACTTATTACAGTCGCCCACCCGTGGTGCGAAGTATGTCTGTCTGTTTCTTAACATGCAATCGGTTATGTTTACATCTGGGAAACGATATTATGTTCGTACCTATACTACGTGATCTTGAAACAATTTAAATACATATGTATATATGAGAATAAAAGAAAAAACTACATACATAGGTACTATTACTATAATAATATTATCATTTTATTCGACCGGTAAAAATAATATCGTATTACGTTCCGAGCGAAGCAAAACATTTATCGGTCTTTCAATTATGTATTTTTTTATGTATGCATGTAAACAATTTTTTTTTACCGAAAATCTAAAATTTGTTATCCAAAAACGTGTAGGAACCTTATTGGGCAGCGTTTTCGATCTCGTCGAGGGCGTATTTTTGTTTTTTATTTTCCTCGTAGTTTTCGTTATAAATACTGGTGATATTTCGCATGTTCCTGTATCGACTTTTCGTTTGATTTACAACACATACCGCTCAGAATCGTATTGAGTTAGCGAACGGCTTGCGTTGCGTTCTAATACGAATTTAAATCGCTTTACACGTCATACCCGTCATCCTTCCTGGCTTCGCCACCTGCAGTAGCGGTGGCACGTACACGTTAGCAGTGTCGGCTCTTCTTTTTCTCGTTTCTAATTTTCTGTGCACACGCGCGTCGTGACATAAACTAATATATTGTTTTCTTTTATATTATATTATTATTATTATATACGAACCGATATACCGCACTGACATCACAGTGGTGGCGGCGGCAGCGGCGGCCGGGTTTCGACAATTTCGCAGGCGGCAAACGTTCGAGTTATTGTTGTTTCTGCAGCAGTCCCGGGGCCGAGACGAGACTGTGGCAGCATCGGGGTGGAAAAATAAGAATCTACGGATCGTGACTCGGGTGCTTAAAATAAACCAACGCCGTAGTTTCTATGGAACGTAAAACGAAAAATTCCGGCGAGCCCTGCAGACCGACCTTCGTCGTCGACCGGGAGCCCCAGCTAAAATCTCATTTTAAATCCGCGGACGCATTGTGTTCGGACCTTTAACAAATGGACCTAACGGCGCGCCGGGTCAAACGGAAAATTGACTCGGAAATTCGATAGGAACCCGAGCCGGCAATGCGACCGAGGTCTATAAATTTATACACGGGAACACGAGCGTGTTGTATTATACGGGTGGTAGTGCGCCCGCTATAATATTTAAAAAAGCCGGACTTACTCCGCACCCAAGCCCAGATTAAGACGTTTAGAGGACCCGAGGCCAAACTTTTCAACTAGACTCTAGTCGAATGACTTATGATTTTCTGTTTACTAATCAATATTATGTTTTAACGAAAGAAAAATAATAAATAGTGGGATAGACATCATATTATACGATCAAAAGCCACGAGTATTATTTAATTAAATAAATATAGTATTATTCTTAACAAAGTTACTAGTATAGTTTCTAATATTTATATAATAATACAAATAACAAGAAGTATTCGTCAGACTACAAAAAAAACATTAAATTATCAAAGTACAAAGCATATCGATGGTGTTTTGTTAAAAGTTTGTATACCAATAAAAATTCGGTATCAAACAAATCAGAAAAATGAGGAGCATAAGCTGATTAAAGGGCATATTTAAATACAGAAAAATAAGTTAGTTATGTCGACTAAAAGATATCCAGGTGCTATTTAAAAATATAATTAAATCAAGACTGATTTGTTAAAAGAGCGTATAGCACATTCAATGCAAGTATACTTTTTGTACAAAGTATTATGACGTGTACGAGTAATTTTATTATTTTCCATGATAAACATCATAAAGACTGTTTAGCTGTTTCTTTGCAAACAGATTTGTCAACTTCCTGAAAAAAAGTGTTTTAGTGGTATACGCCTTTTTAACAAAACATCGCCGATATAATATAAAGAATATACTGTGGTAAAAACTGAGTTACTGGGATTCTGCCTCCTCCCTTGATCCCCCTTTAATCTTGGCTCATTCGCATCACCACGGGTAGACTACAGGCCGTAGTATGTGAGAGCTTTGCAAGGTATACTGCGTATCCGTTAGCGAACGTGACAGTAAATCGTTAATTTGCGTTTTTCGACCTTATCGTAAAGTAAATCAGAATCCAACGGCACAATTAAACGACCGACGACGTATTAACGTAATAGTTATCTTCGTCAAGTTTTTCATATTCAATTTTATAGACAAACGGTCGTGATAAAAAAAGTACCTCCGACAGAATAACCCGCATCTTTCGTTCGAAAAAATCCGAGGAAAAAACACACGCATCACGTCTTATGGTAAAACTATAATAATACCTATAGTTTTTTTGCTGTATCCCGCAAAATTGAAAACATCACTAACACTAACTATTTATTTCATTTAGTTAATTTTTATAATTTTTAGTCCGCGGTAAAATCGTATTATAAATGTTATCTATTAATGAAGCCGTAATACGCTTTAAAAATTGTTTTATCATAAACACAACTACGGTTTCCAAATCATTATAAACTACGTTAAAAAAATATTTACCATAACTGTGATGCATTTTTTATTTTTTACTAGTCCCCGATTCGAAGGCGAAAACCTCATGTTCGATATCTAGTATATCAACAGCGCTAAACATAATATTATGCTGCTGCCGATTATCTAGACAGACACATAAAAATGTTATAGCCATTTTTTCTAAAAATGTTGATTAATGATAATTTTAGAAATCGAAATTATGTTACTATCATTGAGCACACAATATTCTAATATATAGACACTGGCTGGACGACTACAGGAACATTGAAATATCTTTAATGTCTTCAAAGAAATGTCTAGGTTTTATTATAAGATAATAAAAAATATATAAGATTATACCTTTTAAGTTTTAAAATGATTTGACAGGTTTATAAAAAAATAAAATGTTTTAGGGCTTTTTCTTTCTCGAAAACTTTTCTCTTTAAAAGAGAAATTCAATCCGAAAGCTGCAAAGATACTGAAATATAATAAATTCAACGTAGACGAAAAAAAAAAAAAGATAAAAAAATGGATTTTGATACTCACATTTTTAATATTTTAGCAGAAAGTAAAAAAAAATAATATACCTATACACCTATAATTTTCGTATTACGTAGTTGTATATTTTTTTTTTTTTTTTTTTTTGAATAAAACATTAGCAGTGGAATAAGGCGAGAAATTAATTTCTGGAAACGGAAACATATTTCTGCTTAATAAAACAAAACACACTATAGTAAGATTGTAGACGTAGTTAGATAAAAATTGACTGAAAAAAAAACCATTAGCATTCTTTTTTATTTTATGACATTTTTCGTTTTGTAACACCGAAAGAAAATTAATTTTCGAAAACTATTTTGAAAAATCCATTTTGATATTAGATTTAAGTGTACGTAAATCAATAGATCTCCGGATTTATAAGTCAAACGTAACTGCACAGCTTCCCACTCGGAATTATATCGAATTAAAAAAATTAATTAATTAAAACCTCTTTTTCTTACTATCTTTATCGCGCTCAATGATTCGTAGCATGGCGACCATTTTGAACAATTATTTTCCGTACGTTTAGTTTAATTAAATATCAAGCAAAATATATTTGTACAAAAAAAATATAAAAAGAAACTTCAAAATTGGACAGTTTATGTGAATAATGACCGGAATCGATTTTAGTTTATATTCGCTAATATTCTGTGTTAAATAAATAAATTTCAAGCTGTTTTAAATGGTATATCTGTAATTTACAACTGGTTTACACCGGATTCACGTCTTATTTAAATTATTTTTGTTCCGATAGTAATATAATCTTTGCCCGTATCAATTCAAAAGGCGTTAATAATCATAAGAAGTAAAAGGGTCTTAAAAAGTGGATGCGTCAGTTGAAACTGTTAAAAATAAAAATGGCGATAAATTAAGTAAATACAATACATAACTGTACACAAAATAAATATAAATTCCGAACCGTGAAATTTGAAAAAAGTCACAGTGGTATTTGTTGTCCGTCTAAGTAAAGATTACCCGCGTGTATTTGCCGTCTTTCGTAAAAACACCGTTCAATTGTTTGTCTTAAACAATTAAAGAAACAGTAACATAATAATTATTTTGTAAATAGTTTTTTTTTTTTTTTTTTTTGGCTGGGGTCGATTCTTAATAAATATCGAATTTTTACAAACGTATTCGGTTCCTGAATATCGTATTTTCACTTCTTTAACCCCGCATGGTTTTTCCATGGCAGTTTGCCGGTGTAATTTTCGCCGCGGCCATTTTGTCCGTTCGAAAAATAATATAGTAAAATTATTCGGTCCGTCTGCACTCGGCGCATTTGCGGCGTACGTTTTCTCGGAGTCGTATATCATTGTACAGTAATGTCGCACCGCGTATAATAACAATAATTATAATAATAATAATTCATCTGCACCGCCGCCGGTTTGTTTCCAGATTTTCGTAGAGTTTCGTACGGTGTCGTCGCCGTCGTTGTAATATTATTGTTTCGTCCGTGACTCGAATAATTCTAGGACGATTATTTTCGAATTGTTCTACGTGCGCTCGCATCGCCCGACACTCGTTTAATCGAGCCGCCGTCGCCTTCGTCTATATTATCAACTCTGCGCTGCATTGCACCGACTCTATTACGACAACTTACTGTGTACCTCGGCGCAGTGGCGCAGGAAGATAGCGTACACAGCAGTGCGTGTTCGGCGGCGCGAAACAATGCGCGCGAGTCGTATAATATAAGAAAAACGACGACCGTTTTGACTATACTGTACACAATACGCGATATTATTATTATTATTATCACCGAATTAACGCCGGATTTGAATATTATAACGGCGGTTTTTCTTCTTTTTCTTCCGCCACCGCCGCGGCTGTTAGCGCCTTTATATTCAGAAATCTAATTAAAACAACGCGATAGTTGTCCTCCCACCCCACTGTCCGCCCCTTTACCGTCCTCCCTGCCCGGCATTGTTTTTCAGGCTTGATCCGACGCGTATAATATAATAAATGATTAATATCTACCCACACTCAGCTTTTGTGACAGCGCGGCTACGAGGATATACCTACCTCGTCGAGCCGGAGATGGCGGGGAGGAGAGTGCGGTGGGGAGGGGAAAGGGTCGAAGAAAGGACGAGGAGAGAGAAAGAGAGAGAGAGAAAGACAGCAAGAGTGAGTGAGAGACTTAAACCTTTTAAAAGTTTCGCGAGAGTTTTTAGAGATGACAGAATCTTGACGGGCGAACATAATACACGAGCCCTTTAGCGCGGGCGAAGAGTGTAGTTCCCATTGAACTCTGTCCAACTCTCGCTTCTGCTGCATTTTTCTCCATTATCGGTATTAGCGTCGCGCCGCGCGTTTTATTTTCGTTGCCAGAGCGAAAATATATAAACTGGCGATCAATTCACCGTATATACACTAAAATATAGCCACCGCTCCAGTACGGGGATTTTCGCGCGCGAGACGACGTTCGGCAGGCGAGCCTGTAAATCAACGCGATTTATATACGACGATATCTTTTCGTCCAGAAAAGAAAAAATAAAAAAGATAAAATAGTCTACGCAACGGAAATCGCGTTTTAAGCCCTACTCTAACCCCCCTTACCCCCTCGCAACGAAAGATTCCGGACGATAATAATTGCAGCGCGTCGGAAAAAAGGGTACGTATAATACATCCACTTTTTTACGGTATTTGGGACCGCCTTCCGTCCCCGAAAAAAAAAACCAAAACCGACAAAAACGTATTACGTTATAATAATGACTTTGCACTAGATGTGTGAAATATCGTCTCTAAAAACGTTATTAAAAAGAAACACTTGATATACCCCCTAAAAAAAAACTATGATAACAATTAATTTAAAATTATTAAAAAATAAAAGTTCGAATATACTTCGCACGATGGGTGGACCACTGTTGTAGGTGAAAATTCGGAAAGGTTGGACACAGAGGGGAATTTAATATGTATCTATACGCAATGATTAATTTTCGATCAATCAATGCTTTTCGGGTCGGTTCCGGTAACACGACGATACATCGGAAGCGTCTCTTCGTCACGGCTCGACGGTCGACTGATCCATCGGTACTATAATAATATAATCGCGATTACGAGCGTCGGATTTTGCCTATTTTTACGACTTTATACGAGAATGATAGAATATCTTCTATATTAGTAAAATATAGTAATTATACGGCCTGTGTGGCGATAAAATCATTACGATACACGCGAGGATTGGCGCCGCCGGCCACTCGCGTGTTACAATATTATTCACGTAGTATTAATAATATTATCATAAACAATATCCGGAAGGTCGTGTACCGCGGCTGGACTACGAATTAGAGCGATTTATACGGCGGCTACCGAAATATTATAATGTGTCGCACGCGTCGTATCGTTTAGAGAGATAGAGAATATATACCTGCCTCGGGGACGCGTTATTATACGTGCGTGCGTCAAATATTAAACAGGCGCCGCCACTGATATTGCTGCCCTTTGACCGTATCGGGGAAGTATAACGCGCCCGGCCGATTTAAAATGCGCACGAGCCGGCGGGATACAGCACCGCGGTGGGACGTTCCTTTACGGGGCCCGATTAATGGATTTTCCCGGTGTCGCACCGATGTTTCGGATGTCCAAATACACTCATGCATCCGTGTTTAAGTAATACAAATGTGTTAAAAAACGTGCTTTTTTTAACGTATATATGTGGGGAGTTTCGCATGTCTACATTAGAAAAAGCCTGGTTGCTCCACTGGATTTGGCCGCACAAATAGGCCGGGCTCTTTTTGATTCCGAATGGAGTGAGAACCGTGTCGGTTTTATAATGATGTTTATTTGTTTTTATTTTCTTCTGTGAACGAGGATCCGGATTCCCTAAATACTACATCGAAAAATGCTTTCAAAAATGGTCGGAAATTCTCTCCAAGAAAAAAAAATGCGTTTCAGCAAAATAATTCTGTTGAAAATCGAAAACCATTGAAACAAAAATTATACTTTTGTAGATGATTCATTTGAGCCCAGGATAAAACGAATTTCACAAAAACAACATTTCTTGAGATAGTGGTTGTTAGGAATAAACTATTAATTCGTATAGTGAGTAATTAAAATTCTCTAAAAATGTAAAATTAAAGTGTCTTTTTTGTAGTATCTCTTAAATTCTTGTATCACTTCCTCCCAACCACAACTAAAAACAGAAAAATGTACGCATTTTGAATAATTTTAATCTGGGCCCTTATAATAAAAATTAATAAATAATTGTTATTTAGATTCATAATTCACACACCGTCGTCTGGCATGGAAACTTGAAATTGTACCCAGTAAATCCTCGTACAAAGCGTAAACGGATTTTATCGCTTCAAAATCGCTCTTGAACGATTGATTTTATTTTGAATGCGATAGTTAAATTTTTTTTATTTTTCTTTCATTTCCGTACGCAGTTTTTATTATCTGTTTAATGTTATTATTCAAACGAGAGATCAGGTCCCCGATTGTACTCGTATAGAATAATAATGTAATATAGAGCGTTTAATTTTTACCACCGCCGCACTTCGTTTGGCGATCGAGCGATAAAGAAAAACAATCCGAATTCAAATTAAAAAAAAAAAAAAACAAATAATATATACGTTGAGGTACGTATATATATTATATATTATATTGTAAGTATATCTTCGGCCTAAAGTTTTTTGTACGCTGTGCGAGTATAATACGAAGTTCTCGGAATAGGTGCAATAAAAGGGACGGAGGTGAGGGATGAGGTTGGTCGGGCACTGTCGGGCTCCGGAGTCAGGGCCGGTCTAATAAAACCTTAAAGATAAATACGCGAAACAAAAGAACCGCTGCATTGATAAAAAAAAAAAAAAAAAAAAAATAAAATAAAATAAAAGTTTCTTCCCAACGGAATACCGGCGTATAGATAGGTATAGGTATGGTACGGGCACCGGCACTTCGCTTCTATATATTTCGGCCGCAGTAAAAATATATTGGTATTATGTTCTTCTTTTATATTATTGCAGTAGTTGGTATATATTATACGAAATGCCGAGCCCGAGTCGAACTCTACAGTATCGGTATAACCATTACGGGTTGTTACTGCAGCTGTGCGTAAAACGTCATTCGGAATAAAAATAGACGTTCGAGTTTTCGTATTATTATTATTATTTTTTTTCAATTTGTATCGGATATAGCTATAGGTATACATAGTACCTATATATAATCAAACTTACGGTACGGATAATAGCATAGCGGGCAGCTGCCTATGGTATAGGCGATGTTTTCGTGGGAGGTCTTCGGATTTATAGCGTAAAGCCGAAAAAATCAAACGATAAAAGCACCCTTTCGCATAAATATGAAAGATAGATACTTTTTGGGTTTTAAACGATAGTGAGGATTGCCTAAAACACGTTAACAATTGTAAGAATTATACGTATACGTATATCATAATATACCGACACGTCATGTTGATGTTGAATTTGTTTGTAATGATAAAAAAAAAAAAAAATCGATTATGTGTTAGTTTAAATATTATAGTGTGTTAGTCCATTACCATTAAATATGTAATTTCATCATTCGCAGGACGGTAATAATATTATCGCGAAACGGACAGTGTGGCCCGTTTAACAATACTATATTTTAACTTTTGTTCGAAAGCCATTGAAATTATTACGGTCGATGATAATTCCGTTCATTCGTGTGTCACAAGGCGCAAAAACTAAAACCCGCGACCTGACCGTGTGTCTCGCGCGAGTCGGTTTTGTTGTATTCTTAGCGCCCGGTGCGGTAATAATAATCGCGGATGGTTATAATAGGTGAAAAAAAAAGAGGTGCTTAAATGATTATTTATTCATTTTTTTTTTTCTTTCGAAAATCTACTAGCTTACATATTATAACGCTGTTTTGAACGACGGCGGTGTATTGTTATTTAAGTATTCACCGATACTTAAATGTCGATATAATCACTTATTCACAAAACAACAATCGTTATTTAAAGTTTTAACATTGTATTGTAGGGCATAAACGTCAAGGAATTGGCACGACCGAAAATTCTCTGATGTAAGGGACGATTTTGTTGGTGTAACTGCGTGTGGTTTATGTTCAAGTTACATGTCTCGACTGTCCCGAAAAATATTGTTTCGAAATCGATATTTACGACCTTATTATTATATTTGATTATTCAAAATGGTTTCAAATGGTCGTATAATGGTTATTATAAACCCTATATTATCAAATTGTACACAAATTTTAACAATGGTAAATACTGCATTTTAGACCGGCGTTAATTTCGTTGAATTGGCGTCATTATTTATAGGCTAATGTCTGAGTCGGTAAAAACAGTGCGACGCGATTTCTGACGTCGTCGCGATACGGATGCGTCGGCTGTTCAGAGTATTAATTGTACAAAGGAAAATGCGGAAATAATTAGAGTTTTCAACGTGGTCCGACCAGACGTTGTTCGGACGCGACCTAGAGAAGCCGAATAGAACGTTCACGGATACCGATTGACTAAATCCCAAATATTATTGTTTTATTTAAATCGGAACTATCGGTTTGAACAACGCGGCCCGGTGTGAACGACGACGAAAATCCGCCGGTGTGTCGTCGCCGTCGGCCGGTAAATTCGTCTTACGCGTAATTTCGCCACGGATTCGTGCTGTTATATCGCTGAAACTTTCCGAGATGACGCGCGACGTGACCGCGACCGCGGTGAGTGTAAATATATTACCAGACGGGTACCCGGGTTATCGTTTTGTTCACGAACGCGGCGGTAATTTTCTTTTCTCTCCTCGCCCGGATCCACGCGAAACCCAAAGCTCCTCGTACACACGCATATATATTTATACACGTGTGCGTATACGGACCGCGGGTTCAAGTAGGTGTACGCGTATTACAGGTATACACTCCTTGACGGGCAAAGATTTATGTGCATGTGCATTATGTTATGTACGGTAGGGATGCCGTTGCGGCGCGATGAAAGAATATCCGACGGCGACCCGGCGGACGGGAGTGGGGCGGTGAGGGTGCGTAAGGGTTTTTCCTCCATCCTCCGCCGTCATTATTTTTCGCGTGCCCCGCAATGAGAGACGGCGGCGATGACGACGACGACGACGACGGCGAGACGGCCGCGGTGATGGTATACATCATAAACGAGCGTGCGTATAGCGAGTGGGTGCAGCCGCGCCATTATGTACGAAATTCTAGGGCTCCGGAGTTGTTATTATTATTTATTTTTTTTCTCTCCCTCGTATTTCTTTTCAATTCGCGCCGCCCGTAAGAATTTTCGCTTTTTATTCCGCTGCCGCCGCCGGATTGCCGGGCTGATATTATATATTGTGTGTAATACGCAAAGTGCAGCGGTACACTATTATCCGCACGCGCGCTAGCCGGCTGAAAGCGGTTCCGTCTTTAGAAATGCGAAAAATTAAAATTAAAAAAAAAAAAAAAAAAAACCAACCATCAACCGACCGCCTAATTAATTAAATCCGTCCACTGCGGGGTCTTTGTATGCCCGCCGCCGTTGCAGGATGATAATAATAATAATAACGTTATTAAACTATCATAGACCGCGCGGCTGACCAGTGTACCATACGATTATACGAACCGATGCGTACCTACCGAATTCGTCTTGACCGCGGTCTCGGAAGATAGAACGATTATTGAAACTGTATACCAGCGTTTCTCGAACGGTGGAGGGGGAACGTGATCAAATTTCTGGGGAGACGCGAGCAGTCAGCACGAAGTAAAATTCGTATTTTTTTTTTCCGCGTGGTGAAAAAATAAATAATAAATAATTACTCGATAAAGATTACTAGCAAGGCAGAGGGAATTTGCTCGGCGGCTTAACTGCACGATAAATTAGTGTCTATAACGAATATAATCCGCCAGTCCGAACTTGACACGTCAAGCTTTTTAATTTTTATTTCACTAGTGTGATATCAAATGTGCGGGATGAATCGTTGGTACCTTTAGTTTATAAGCTCGACATTATTCTTTTCATAACGTCACAGAAGCGCTAGCAGTCTTGAAACCGGCTGATTCAGGGGATTCGATTCGATCGCCGTTTACGACGGTTTTATTTTATATACGTCGATGGGAAACCGTGGTATCTATTATATTTGTGTTTTATCTTCCTCGGATTCCTTGGCAAAGAACAAGACTTCCATCTGACAAAAGTATTTATAATAAGCTAACCTGGTCACTTAAACGTATCCTGCAACATCTAAGGAACGAATCCTTTAATAACTGGATTGCATCCCTAACGACCANCCACCGGAAGAAAAATGATAGCTCTAACCAGTTGCTAATTCCTGCACATGTTCGTGAACTAATAACCCAAAAGAGGAGAGCCAGAGCCCATTGGCAACGAACAAGACTCCCATCTGACAAAAGTATTTATAATAAGCTAACCTGGTCACTTAAACGTATCCTGTAACATCTAAGGAACGAATCCTTTAATAACTGGATTGCATCCCTAACGCTTAGGGACAACTCGCTCTGGAGAGCAACACGTAATTGTTTAAAACAAAAGTCCGCCCCAACTTCCTTAAAAAAATCCGATGGTACTTGGTGCAAATCAGATAAAGAGAAAGCTGAACTTTTCTGTTCTCACCTTTCAGAAGTTT